>OY757255.1:5343710-5806524 GCA_963584085.1 Pyrausta aurata | reverse complement strand
CATGAAAAATATCGAAAAAAAATTATAACTCCTAAACTATAAATATTTGTCTAACATACATATACATGGGGGTGAAATGGATAGGTATGGTACTTACCTATTACCACGCATCGGCTTGACACGTTACATGAAACACCCTGTATATATATAACGTTAAAGCATGAAATCGAAAAAAATACTCGGATGAATTTTGTTTGTGTACAACTTAACGTAGTACTATTTAGTTGTGCAAATTCATATCTTCATGTATGAGTTATTTTGTATTTACGCGCGAGATTCACGGATGTGTTTGGGAGTTGAAGAGTTGAAGGAGTGAAGTAGTTCTTTTGAAGGAAAGAGTTATAATTCCTTGATCCGGGAAAAGATGTGTTCTGCACATCTATGCACCCGACCCAACGCCACGCTGCAACTATCGGTCGCGAGCGACGTCGTTACGTTGGAAAAATACTTTAGATCTACCCCACAATTTATTTTTATTTTGCTTGAGTGATAAATGATAATGTTAAACTTGGCATATAATAAATAACTGCCTCGGTGGCGCAGCGGTTAGAGGGTCGCATTTTAAAGCGACGGCTGCGCCAGAGGTCCTGGGTTCGATTCCCGGGTCGGGCCAAAAAATATGTACCTGAGTTTTCTGTTTAGAAATTCTCAGGGAAGCCCGGAGTTTGGAAGTTGGCGGTGTTTCACCCCCGTGCCTCGGAAAGCACGTAAAGCCGTTGGTCCTGCGCCTGATCTCTCTCCGGTCTTGTCAGATTGCTGTCCCATCGGGCTATGAGAGTGAAATGAATAGAGAGTGCACCTGTGTTTGCGCACACACTTGTGCACTATAATATGTCCCGCGCAGTCGGTTGGTCCTTGTGACTGGCCACCGTAGTCGAAATCGGCTAGGGGGGACTATTATAATAAATAAACCGGAATAAAGCGAACGAAATAAAAATACGAGGGATTATTGCATTTCTACGGACCCGGCTGATTGACCTACTGGAGCAAAAAAATTACCTTTGAAATTGAATAACGCGTCTGAAAAAAATCACACGTATTTATACAACTCTTGGCCTGATGGAGAGCATACCAAGAAGACCGCAAGGTTGTTCATATGGCCTTTAAAAAATCTGAAAGTTCAAAAACGGGCAGAATTTGGCCTAAAATGGAGTGTCCGATTCCCAGAACTTACTCGTTTTTGTTTTATAACTTTTAAAATAATAACTTACTCATTATTATTTCTACATTCCTGTAACAAGGAATAAATGATGAAGCCATAACAGTGTTAATATTGATTCTGAATCCTTTAGTTTTAATACAGTGACACATTAAAATATTGTCCGAGGCATGTGCCTCAATTCGGTGAAATTTACTTTTATTTACCTATAGCACTATCTACGCTTAAAAGAAACGCTCACTATGGATTCCCGCCATCTAACCGTTGCGCCCGAGCGGCCGAGCACTATAGACGGGGGACTTGTTGCATTGAGGAGCAATTTTCAGACGTTCGAAATCATTCGGTGTTTTTGGTATAGGGTCTTTTCTCAAATCGGTGTGCCACTTCAATTATGTTTCTGAAGTATTTTTTAAGATTTGTGCTAAAATTATTGAGTGTTTAACTGCATTTTGCTTTTACATTTAGTAAAAAATTCTGTAACTCATAATATTTTTGAGTAATTTTATGTATTGTGTTATTTTCTCAATTCCGTGGATCTCAATTCCGCGGGAAAATGGGCACCGAATGGAGATTTCACTATGATATTATGAATTTTGCTAATAGACACTATTAATTTATTTCATAAAATGATTTGCTGGAGATTGTATATGGCACTGTCTTATTTTTTCTAAGATTTAGGTCAATTTTAGTAAAACTCTCTCTCTCACAATCTAATAAACAGATTGATAAAGTGTACACACAAAACTTCTTCTTCTTAAACCTAATTACAATAAGAGCTTCGCTCTTGTCGGTGGAGAAATTGCCATAATTTTCCTTTGTTTGTCTTTTTCTTGATATCTTGGTATGAAATGACATTATTCATCCCCTCATTCCTTCCACTTTCAAAAACTTCAGATAGGTAAAATAGATAAATTGGCGATTTTATGTAATAATGACAATAAATAGAGCAAAACAAATACACTTCAACAATGACTAATCCTTAGTTCTATCGAAAATAAACATCATCATCATTATCAAAAGGACGTCCACTACTGAACATAGAACAACCCCACGGCTTTTCACAGCGACCGATCACAAGCGGTCTGCATCAAGTTTAATCCTGCAATCTTTACAAGGTCGTCTGTCCATCTTGTCTGTGGACGTCCTACGCTGCGTCTTTGGTCGAAGGGTCTCCAATCTAGAAATTTTCGGCCCCAACGGCCATCAGTTCATCGCGCTATGTGCCCTGCCCATTGACACTGAAGCTTACAAGTTTTTAGGGCTATGACCGTTACCTTAGTTTTTCTATGTATCTCCTCATGTCTGATTAGAACTCGTAGAGAAATACTGAGCATAGCCTTCTCCATCGCTCGTTATGTGATTTTAAGCTTCGTAATATGGTCCATAGTAAAAGACTATGTTTTGGATCCATATGTCATCACACACCTCCGGTTTGCCAATGATATAGTCGTTGTGGCAAAGACGCTGGACAATCTTGGCACAATGCTCGAAGAAATGGATGGAAAGGACGAACATCATGTCCAGCTCCCATGTTGTACCTACTCCAGTATCTGTTGGGAACTAAATTCTTAAAGTTGTTGACGAGTATGAGTCTACCTGGGAAAAGTAATCCAATTAAGTAGGTCCAACTTTAAGAAAGAGGTCATTCGACGAATACAACTCAGATGGGCAGCGTTCGGGAAATTGTGCAAGAGAATCTTCTCGTCTCGATTACCTTAGTGTCTGAAGACGAAAGTCTTCAACCAGTGTTTGTTACCAAACATAAACATGTTGATTAGTTTTTTTGTTTATATTTCATAGAATCAATAAAGAAAGGCACAAAAAGCTAAAATAAACCATTACCGATAGACCAGCAGTTATTTATTAAAACGCTTTAGGTATTTATTATTTTGATCATTCTAATACATTATAAGGTTACATTTTCTATAGGGTTACATCAATTCTCAATTCATTTTCTCAATTCGGTGCTTTTTCAATTCGGAGCTTAACTTTTCTCAAAAACCACTCAATAAAATTAAGGCAAATCGTTATTTTTAGATTCAGGGCGGGGTAAACTTAATTTTTTGTTATATTAATTACTTAAAAAAACAAATTAAAAATTAACCACCGAATTGAGAAAAAAAGGACCCTTCTGTAGAAATGTCCTAAAAAAACATTTTGATTCCCCTGAAGTCGTCGATTACCTCAAAACATTTTTTTTTTCACTTGTTATTATTTTGTTTTAACGGTGTTGTTTTATGCAATATTTTTCTTGTTTTCTTGCTTTTTAATTAACATTGTCTGAAATATGTCAAGATTGTTTACAATATTCGTCAAGCAAGGAAAAACGGACTTTACACTATGCCATATTTACAGGGTGATATCTGAATACGAGCCGGACCCAGCGGAATCAACAGGCCCATGTGCGATGTCGCAGT
Source organism: Pyrausta aurata (assembly GCA_963584085.1). Taxonomy (NCBI): domain Eukaryota; kingdom Metazoa; phylum Arthropoda; class Insecta; order Lepidoptera; family Crambidae; genus Pyrausta; species Pyrausta aurata. Next base: position 5,802,948 of record OY757255.1, on the reverse strand, counting down.
GGTCAGAGTGGTCCCCGTGCGAGGGATGCGGCGTGCGCGCGCGCACCCGGCACTACCTCGCGCCGCGCGCGCACAAGCGCTGCCATGTTGGTTACCGAGCGCGGACTATTACCAGCCAGGCCATGCCGTGCGATGCTGGACCTTGTCACAAGTACATTATTTTTCTTTTTGTGCTTCTTTAAATATGAAAGATACGTAACACCACAATAAGGCTTTGACTGCCACGAAACTAGATACAATAGAATAATATTGTTTGGGGGTCATCACCGGTGACCACCATAGCGCTCAACGATACGGATTACGATAATATCTTCCTCCAAATAAATCAGCCTAACTTAAATATTTTCTCATCCACAGCCTTCAATAGGATAATTGAAGCTCTCTTTGAGTGACATCTATGCATGTCGTATTTTAACTTTCCCTTACAATCAACCCTAGCACCCATCTCACAAACTGTACACTAATCATACTCGATTCTGTAATTTAAATAGGTACGTTAGAATTTTCTACTTATAAATAATTTCTGACTACCTGTGTACCTACCTAAATTTTCTTAAACTTTTTTTCTAGGCCCGTTAACATGACGAATGCTACGAACCACGATTGGTTCTTTGTGGTAAGTAAAAGCTTTAAAAAACATACATAATAGTCCAAGTTTTACATAACAATAAAACTTGTATTATTAGCAGAGACGATGCACAGCATCCTGTGAGAGATGCGTCTACTTCCGCCTAGCCTAATTTCCGTATCCTGCTGGATAAATAATTATTGGTTTAATTTGACTTACATCCGTGTCCGCCATTTTTAGTCACCTGGGGTCGAGTTATCTCGAAGTTTCCTCATAGAAGTCTCGCCAGGGGGCCTTAATGGGATGCTGTGCATCGTCTCTGCTAATAATACAAGTTTTATTGTTATGTAAAACTTGGACTATTATTCGGCATGTGACGATGCACAGCATCCTGTGAGAGATGTGTTTATTAGCTCCTGGTGACTATTGAACGACGCTATGTGATAAAGATTATGGTAGACTGATGATTGCAGCTTTTGAAGATATCTGTAAAACGCTAAAAGATGTGATTAATGGGTGCAGTAGTAAGCACATTATTATTGCCAAGTATTAATGCGTAAAGGTTGATTAGGCAGACTACTATTAACATAATTTAAATTATTTCTTTATCAATAATAATCAATAATAAATGTTATCTAACTGAAAATATATGCAACGTATAACGACATCTTTCATTTAATTGTCTAGTACATGAAGTTGCAAGAGCGATAACTTTCGCTATCAAATATTTTTATTGATATGTTTTAGTTTTGAAATATGTCTAAGTTAAGTGATTAACTTAGATTAATGGCAAAGACAAATAACTATTTTAAGATATTAATGATGAATGATGTCTCATTGTGGTACAGGTTCGAAAATTATATGCATTTTGAGGGACCGAAACCTTGTGGGGAACGGAAAGTACCTGGAAGGGCAAGATGGATTATTTTTGTTACCTACGTATTGGTAGGCTTAACAAACAGTCTGATCTGTATGAATGTATTATGAAGGCAAACTTGTTTCATTACAATGATATATTGAGCATGAGGTTTTGAAATCAGACTGATCCGATTTGATTGAATATTTAGGTTATGTGTAAGCCTGCCAGCTTTTCTAGGCTAAATTTAAAAATGCCAGCTTGAAGTATGTTAAGGAATCAAATGTTTCAATTAGGTAAAGCATTAGTGGAAAATGTCGGCCGGGCCATGCTGATTAGGTAAAGATTTGTTATTTAAGCAGATGGTTTAAAACATGCCTAAAGCTTAGATTTGAAATCTTCCTTTTGCCAATAGAGGGTTAATATGAATGACTTTATAAATGTAAATTTCGAAACATGGGGGAAAGTAAGTTTGCCACCAAGTTCTAGTCAAGTTTTAAGATACACTTTAAAAATTGTTTTCTCAGTTCATGAGGGGTTTGGGTGTATACCTTTTTTACAGGACTTAGTTATATGGGGTACATAACTTTGGCTTTCAAATGGGCCTTGTCCTGCAGTAGAGTTCTGGCCAATCGGATCTGACCTGTGGCCGTGAGTACTGTGTTTGTATGGAGGGAGCGAGAAAAGATGCCTCACCACGTTGCAGGAGGTGGTAGTCCCGAAATACAAAGTAAAGTGTTTGTAGGTGTAGTTATTGACCGCAGGTGTGGCTGTAATTACACCCCCCCCCCTTTTTGAGAATTAAAGTACTAACGTAAGATGTGTTCTAACTAAACCTTACATGACCTATAATTCTAGCGCAGAGGTTGGAATTAATGATTGATATCATTGTAAAAATACCTCTGGTCACGTCTTGCTGTCGTCTTACTGGATTATGAAGTGAAGAGACACAGAGTGCACTGGTGTATTGTGCGTACGCTTGTGCACTTTTGATTTCAATCAGGGGGACATTAGATAGCAGCTTCATTGTCGCCTTAACAAGATATCGAGTTCGGGTAAATATTCTGTTTAACTGGGTCATTGTGCGAGGGTTTGTGTGCTATTAGCAGTTCAGAGAGTGAGCTTTTGCTGTGGGGTAGGCTCATACTTTTCTCGTGTACTTAAGGAGAATTTTCAATTTAATGGTAAGTTATGTATTTCATCTGAATCATTCGTATTTGTTTATGGCTTTTGATGACACACAGCAATTGTAATGCCCGTGCATTTCGAGGTTGCGGACTTCTCAAGTTATTTTGTTGCACGTCCCTTGAGTACTCATTTCGACTATATGACATTTACTTTCTGTATACCTAATTGCCAGCCCAATAGTATCGAATAATATGCTATGATTTTTACTTTCGTTTTCTTAGTTGGTATTTAGAGTAAACAGTAGTACCTTTTCTAAACTAGGTATTCGGGAATCTTTTCCGAATTAAGAATCTACGGCTCCGGGTCATAATAACGAGGCTTCGATTAGTAGTTATGAGGGCCTTTTGAAGGGCTCAGTTAGTATGAAAATTCATGGTACGGTAAGGGCAAATGGCAAAGGTAGGCTGAGGGCGATAGTCAATTTCAGTCAGTCCGAAAATATTGCACAACCAAAGTTTGTACAAAAGGTGGACTTAACGCCATATGACACAATATCAGGGATAAGCGTTCAGCTCATTAGCGTCTGCTCGGTTTTTTTTTTTTTTGAGATTATATCAGAAATTGACTTGGTTGTGAATGCATTCTGAGGTAGACTAGAGCTGTTGAATATAGCACGGTGTGGATGTGACATGCACCGGCACAGATGTAAACGGCAGACCGTGTTACTGCACTGTAATTTGACTGGTCAGTTGATTTAAGCAATCAAAGGAAAACGTGCTGGGCTATTGAATGATATACGGGATTGGTGAGGCAATCACCGGCATGAAATTGTTCGGAAGAATGTGTGGTGAACTTCCAACTATTGCGCGGAGTTGCTAGGCAAGTACCGGCATAAAAGTGAACGCCTGTCGCGTCCCTAGCGGATTAGTTCGATATTCTTAGATATGTCTACAAATAAATGCGACAAAGACCACTGAATATTGTGCGGAGTTGGTGAGACAAGCACCGGCACGGAATACAAACAGGACTGATGAATACTGTACGATGTTGGTGACACAAGCATCGGCGTGGAGGTGATGTTAATGTGAGCAAGACCAATGATTATTGCGTTGAGTGGGTGAGGCAAGCACCGGCACTGAATGTAGACAGGATAGTTGAATATTGCACGATGTTGGTGTGACAGACAAGCATCGGCGTGGAGGTGAATGGCAGATGCATCCCTGTACTGTTATAAGTGTTAGGTTGGCTTACGCAGCCTGATGCTAAGGTGCCACTGCGTCCGATACGTTCGGAAGCAGCCTCCAAAACTGCACTGAGATAAATTGCAGATGTGGCTCTGTAATCATTGCCATTACGATGATCGCAGTCTGACAGGTAGATGCCGCTGGCCCTTGTACGTATGAGGCCAACAACCGTAAGAATACTCAGATGTGATGAGTTGCGTAGCACTTGCGTTACGTCAAGCGTTAGGACTACGAGTAGTTTGAGTAGTGATAGAATAAGTCAGGCTTCGAGGGCCACTCGAGGGCCTCTCAATAATTGTTGATTTCTTGCGATCCGTAGTAATGACAATCAATAAAGGCCGTGTCATTTATCGACTTCGACCATGGATTGTTCGAGCTGTCTTGTGTTATGTTATGTAAAAAGTATTATAATAATTTCTTTTTATATTAACTAATAAAATTATTAATTCAAATGAATTTATAAGCTTACATTGCATTGTTGCCAATAATATAATATGGACTCTGGCTCGAAATAAACATATTTTATTTTATTTATTTGTTTTATTTTATTTTATAATAAGTAATCGGCACTTGGTGATATTTAATGCACGCAACTGCCAAGAGCTTGCAGTGTGGTTTTACTGGGATACGGTCCCCCAAGCTTCTGTTTTTAAGAATGCTACCTTAAATGAAGGTGTTATAGTCTTAGGTCTAGTCATATCGCGACCATTAATAAAGGACACTGGTAGAGTGCCTAGGTTACAAGGTTCAAATCATTTTTTAAATTGCCGCTTTAGTCAAGTGTGCGATAGGCAACTGCATATGAATGCTCGACAGAGGCGAGGTTACACTGCATAGATATAGATATAAAAGTTAACAATTTGAGACAAATGTGCACTGTACTGTAATGAACCTTCATTATGAATATTATGAATTGGGTAGATGTATTTAGGATATCCTTTAAAAGTTGGACATAACAGAATTGAAATTGCTTTTTCGAAATTCGAAAATTGTGGCAAATTGTTGCAAGAATTTTTAAACGCATTGTTTTTAGTTGTTTTGAACTGAAAACATGCTAGATTGAGCAATATAAGTATTCAATACAAATATTATTATTCTTTAGTTCAGGCTGGTAAAGGATTCAGCGGTTGTTCAGAAGAAGCCGCTGTTATTACGTTCTAGTTAGAAAGAAGTACGTAAATATACGTGGGTATATGAAAAATAAAATGGAAATATTGCATGTTCCATCTAAAACAGAGTAATTAGCTACCCGTGCTATAAAAATCTGTAATTTAAGGTACTGCGGTACCTAGGAGTCGAGGCAATACATACAGTAAATATGATTCACAAGATGGGTTTGACCGAATATCGAAATTCGGGCCTCGGAGACTAACATGAGCGTACGACGCCGCGTGTTTACCCACGGTTTTAGCTAAGATAATGTTTGTTTAGTTTATTTCAAATTCATGTGGTCAGAAAGGGGTATTCACGCTGAATAAAATACCACGTACCTTATTATGTGTTCGTTTTACCTTTAGTTAAGGCAAAGCCAGGGTCTGGGAAAAACCGCCGGTCGATCCATTTTCCAGTGTTATTCGTGCGCGTGCAGCGTAGGCCGATGATCGCTTCGTCTTGCAGGTCACCGTCACGTTAAAACACTAGCACACTTTTAAGACTTGGTCATTATAACAATATAGACTTTTTATAAAAACGTTAAGATTATTTAGATTTTTAAAGGTAAAACTTTTTCAAATATAATACGCTAAGTATGAATGTAATTCTCGATTTGAGCAGAGTTTCTGCTTAGGATGTTGCTAGATCGAAAGCAAACGACGCTATGAGGAAACTTCGAGATAACTCGACCCCAGGTGACTAAAAATGGCGGACACGGATGTAAGTCAAATTAAACCAATAATTATTTATCCAGCAGGATACGGAAATTAGGCTAGGCGGAAGTAGACGCATCTCTCACAGGATGCTGTGCATCGTCACATGCCGAATAATAAAATATTTTGTACAGTTTTTAATAGTTTAATATTATTATCGAACATAAGTTACTTATCAATAACGAGATGGCACGATTATGATGAAGTTTTGAAGTAAAATTCACTGAACTGAACTGAACATAGGGTGGTCAGCCGATAGTTGGTGTCAAAATGGAGTCACAGTAAAGATAAGAAGAGGGAGGGCATGGAATGGTTTTAAAGTCTTCTTTTATTTTCTTGCCGAATATTGTAAATAATCTTGACATTCCTTTTTAACAAAATGATTTATTTTAAAATACAATAAACGCAAATCTCACAACCTACATAGGTAAATCATCTTTGAACACTAGAATCTTTTTAAATCAAACAGTTAATAAATTTTAATAACAGATTTATATTAAAAGTTATAATTTTTTTTTACAATATATACGACTAGCAAAGAAAAACGGACTTTACGTTGGTAGCGTCGCGTCATAGTGGCTTATCTTCTTCTTGTTAATTATGCATTCTTAATTTTTTCTTCAGATTTTATTTTTTTATTAATTAAGGCTAAGATTAGAGAAAAAGAACGTTTGGGCGTGAAATTGAGAGAGGCGAAGCCGATGACGTAGATAAATGGTCAGGGTGCTGTTTTAAAAAAATGATATTGTTTATGTTAAAGAAAACAATAAAAATAAAAATCTCGTTTATCCAAAAAATAATGACAGTGTCCTGTTTCTATGATGTATACAAAGCCACTGTTAAAATATTATCACTTAAAATGATTTGACCTTATATTTAGGATACTCCCAGCTGGCCGTGCAAGGTGACGCCGTGGGGCGAGTGGTCGCCGTGCTCGGCGCGCTGCGGGCGCGGGCGGCGGCTGCGCACGCGCTTCTACCTGAGCACGGACACGCGGGTGCAGGCCGAGCTGTCGCGCCGGCTGCTCGCCGCGTGGAACAGGCGGTTCGCTGAGCTGCAGCAGATTGTGAGTGGCGTAGTGGTAACGTTTTATATTTGAAAATTAAGAAGTAGTATATCGTTTGTTTATTGGAGACCCTTCGACCAAAGGCGCAGCGCAGGACTTCCACCGACAAGATGGACAGACGACTTTGTAAAAATCGCAGGATCACGCTGGATGCAGACCGCTTGTGATCGGTCGATATGGAAAACTGTGGGGAAGGCCTATGTTCAGCAGTGGACGTCCGTTGGCTGATAATGATGATGATGATTTTATTTATTTTATTTTTATTAATATGGTACACCAACAGCATACATAGACAACATTTAGTTACAGATAATTAAAGTTTTATTCTCCTACATATGCCAATTATAGATGATGATGATGATGAATATCGTTTGACTGCAGTCCTCTCACCGTTTTCCATAGGTCAATGTGACCTATGCAATGCGAAACTTTTGATTAAACAAGGTCATTTGGCAACATTTGAGTAGGTATGTTACGTATGTTTTTTTGAGATACGTTACATATAAATTTTAACTAACTTCAATGCACATGCTGCCGGGAGCACGACATTTGCAATGAGTCTTATCGGACTCGCCAATTGCTAGGTAGGGTGTAGGTTGTTATGAGATGTGACGATTTAAAATAACACATTAAACTAGCGGTCCCATCGAACTTCGTTTCGCCCCCAGCCCCGTCCCGCCCCGGCCCCGAAATTTTCTTTGCTATAAACGTCATGGAGCCCGAGACCTTTCCAACGAATGCAAAACCGTGGAAATCGGTTCGTGCGTTCTGGAGTTATAGCGTCAGGAAGGAAACCCGACTTATTTTTTTAGAGTAGATAAAAAGGATACAAGCATTAAGCACTACCAACTATATTATATGTGCTACCAACAGGAACTTCCACCAGAAAACAACACAGGCGTGGACCCTGACGTCGAGAGCCGAGTGGTGGAGCAACTAGAGCGTTGTCAGTTCACGCTGTCGCAGCAGGAGGCGCTGTGCGACGGCGAGGACACCAGCTGCTTGAACGCTAATGTGACACAAGGTGCCTTGCAAAGTTATTTATACTTTTGTGGTTTTAGACTTGACGTGACTGACTGATGATGGTGAACCTATACTGCATCGTACCGAATGAATGTATGATTATGCTAAGGACAGTTGAGTAGCCCTAGTAGGGAAAGATTTACCTGCTACATAGTTTTTCTATACTATAATATCTTCTGTGTCTCTACGATGTAACTTTGCGAGGCCTATTTTCAGCAGTGGCCGTCAAAAACTTTCCGTCATGAGTTTTGTTGGAGCGATATCCTATCTCAGTCGTTATAGATGGAGCATTATCTCATTCGTTTACAGCCAGTAAAGGTCTGGGCCCCTATTTTTGAATCACTCGCTTGGATATGGCGTGTGATTTTCGTTCGAAAACACATAAAAAATCAACGGAAATCACTCAAAATTTGGACGTGACTTCTCACAAAATTGGGCAATCATTTTTCAAATCCTTTTTGTGTAGATTACAACTGGTTTTCATTCCAAAATTCGACTTTAAACATTGAATATCACACGCCATCTTGACGCGAGTGATTCAAAAATAGAGGCCCTGGGCCAACTACACCGTACCTTACCATGCAACACGATATACTCTACTACACTACACCCACTGAACGGATCTACAGCGTTCTGTCTCACCGTTATATGAAGCGAATTTTGCCGGAGCTGACACACTCCATGCATGACCGTGACGGTGTCGGTCGACGTCTGAACGGTCTAGTGCGAACAGTGTCATAGTTTTCACTACAAAGAATTATAAGGTCACCTCGTTTTAAGTGATAATATTTAAAGGGCCGATTCAGCACAATAAATTAATATTTTTTTGTAGAAAACACTTCGGGTTTTTATCCGCTAGTTTTTGAGAAAATTGGAGACTAAGGTATTTTTTTTTTCAGATTTTATTTTTTTATTAATTAAGGCTAAGATTAGAGAAAAAGATCGTTTGGACATGAAAATGAGGGAGGTGAAGCCGATGACGTAGATAACTTTTTAAATTGTCAGGGTGCTGTTTTAAAAAAAATATATTGTCTATGTTAAAGAGAATTATAAAAATTAAAATCTTGATTTTCCAAAAAAATTTAATAGTGTCTAGTTTATATAATGTATACACTATAGCCACTGTTAAAATATTATCACTTTTAAAATGATTTGACCTTATATTTTCTTACCTGACACGTTTCTATCACGGTCATAGTACGCGGTGTAGTAAGTAAAAAGCTTAGGAGTAATTTTTATGTTACCAGAACTATGCAAGCTGCCTCTCCTGGTGGGCCACTGCCGCGGGTACGAAGAGCGCTGGTTCTACGACGCGTCCCGCGGCGGCTGCGAGCCCTTCGGCTACACGGGCTGCGGGGGGAACGCGAACAACTTCCGCACCAGGGCGCTGTGTGCGAGCGCGTGCTCAAGCGACGCGCTCGCCACGAACGCGCCTTCATCTTCAGGTAGAGATCAATGTAGCTGTACGAGACCATTGACTATATTAGGTAAACCGCTTCATTGAGTCTTCGCCTGCGGGGTACAGGGGCGCGGGGTACAGGGGCGCGGGGGGAGGCGATAGCGGGTCGTGCGAGGGATGCGGGCGGCGCGGCAACACCCGCCGCTCACTAACCGCGCTCTCGTCTCCCCCCGCACCCCTTTGCCCCGCAGGCGAGGTCTCAATTTCGCGGTTTACCTATAGTCTCTGAGTACTATAAGGCCCACTTGCGCATGATGATTTAACCCAGGAATACGCTAATCTTGGATTAAATCATCATTCTGTCTCTGTCAGTTTATTTAACGTTGCCACAGACAGAAATAAGATTTAATCAGGATTAGCGGAATCCTGGTTTAAATCATCATGCTCGTGTGGGCCTAAGCGTGCACGGCTACTGGATGTCAGTCGTACGGTCGAGGACACCGCCGCCTTACCACTTCGAAACGAAATTGGTTGGACAGACGATGCAATAGAGACGTAGCTGCAAAGTTTAATTAAAAGTTGCGAGGTGCAAGCAATTTTGGTTCCTAAGCTAGTAAAGGCGGCGGCCTTTACGATCTCAATCATATAAATTTGGATTGCAAGCATACTTACTATACAATTTGTATCGAAACTAGTCGCAGACTTAGATTACTATAGTGTAGATACTGGCTAGTCTTAACTTCCCACATTATAAATGTAACTATTTTTTTTTTTTTAATAATAATTAACTTTTGTTGCGTAAGATTATATATCACCTCGTGCGTGCTTGTTCCAGTATCGTCTACTCCGTCTGATGTGATCATAAAGAAGTTGAAACCAACGCCATCAGCGTCTTCTCAGGATAACGAAGTGATTCAGAACGATGCTCCATTTTTGTACGGTTAGTAGTCGTACGCTAAATTGAACTTTAAATGAAAGATTTTTTTGATGGTAATGTCATTAAAACATATTTGTTTTCAGATGAAGATGACGTGAAGTGTAAAATAGGGCCCTGGTTGGGTTGGAGCAACTGCTTTGGGGAGTGTGACTACGGTGTCAAACTAAACTATCGTTTGATTAAGGTATTTATCAACGAATCACCCAAATTTTTCAGCGATTGCTTGGGCTTGCTTAAATCTTATAAATGTTTCATACGCTGTTTCTGTGTTATTACTTATTATTATTTCATTAGTTATATTTCTATCTTACCACATGGTATTTACTTAACTTTTTGGTAATTATTTAGGTTATGATGAAACGTAATTCGTAAGAATATATCATCAGAAATGCCTCAATAGATGCTTTTGCTGTGCATTCACATTGAGGAACCACATTTATCATGTTATTTAAATTATAGTTCGGCGCTCCGAAGTCCGGGAAGCAATGCAAGAAGCTGGTGAAAAGCCGTAGCTGCAAGCCGGGCCACTGTCGCAAGATGATGACCACAATCCCGCCCTTGCCCCTTGCGCCAGACGAGGATATCGTCGAAGAACTCACCTACGAAATGCTGGCCAAGTAGATAAAATAATGCTGACCGAATAGAAAACAGAAAATAAGATAAGTGCTGGCCACGTAGAAAACAAATGGTGGTCAAAAAGAAAAAAAAATATGGCCAAAAGAAATTGAAATGGCTGGCTGACTAGAAAAAAAATAATAAAGGAAAAAAACTGGCAGCATTGAGTTCACGCAGTGGTCTTGGTAAGAATGAAGCGAGAGCTGGCCTTACGTGTCACAGTATTAAGAATCTGACTATGATATGCACTGTTTGCTTTCAACATACAATTACAATGTTAAAGAACATTGTAGGTCAATGATAGTTATTGTTCCGTCTTTGACGAGTTATTTAGATTTGCCAATAGTATCTAGTTTACCATTTAATAATAAAATTATTTCTAATCGGAATTAAACCTGAACTACAGTACATAAATCTTTAATGTTTTTAACCATAAGTATCTACCTAAATGTTGTCGTTCTATTCACAAGTAAGTAGAAGTTAACTTGGTTGGTGTTAAATGTACATATACACTAATGGGAAACATGAAAAAGAATCAAACAATGACATACATACAAAGTTATAGTTTTCTTAACAAACAATCTTTGTACACAAAACACTTAAACAATGATTTGTCATTATCTTTTTTAGTAAAATGAAATAATAATAATTAATTAGACTCTTACAATAAGCATAGAATCCTTACACTCTAGTAACCCAGCTGGATTATTTAGATGTTTCAAATAATACTGTCTAGGAACATCACAGACACTTTGTACGCCACCATACTTTATAAGGGCAAAAATATTTCAATACACTTTAATAAAAGTTTTTGAGCAATGTAATATTTTAAATAAACATGTCTACATCATATGTTTTTAATCGTACATTCCTTATATAATTCACATAATCGCTTGATGACAGTCATTGTTTATTTCGCGAAGTTGGATATAATCGTTCAATGTAGGTATTCTATCAAAAACTGCATGTCATCTGCTTAATATTCTAAGCTGCCAACATAGCTCTCCATAAATCGGTCGTATTTTTTTCGAATCATAAATTACTTTAAGGCACGATAGTAACAGGAGAAAGTAACAAATTTCTCTCATAACACTCCACACGCGATTTAAAATATTCTCATAATAACTACACAAATAAATTATTTAACAATAGATCAATTATAATGGAGGTAAAGAATGTTCATTTGTCTGTCACTGCGGCGCACGCGCAGGATTGAGTGACATAATGCGATGTGGCAGCTATTTGGGCAGCTACAACCACATACTTTCACTCTTTTTGTTAAAGCTCATTACCAGCCTCGGTTACAAATTTCACTATTCACCGGATAGGATTTCTTTGGTGACTTGGTTAAAGTGACAATAAGCGTGTGATTGCATATTTACATACACTGTTATCACGTATAGGGGAAAGATTAGATGGCCGCTGACCTCACTGGAGATAAATATAGCATTTGAATTTTGAAATGTTCATACATGCTTCAACCAAATCTTCAAATAAAACCTGCCAAGTGAGAGTCGGACTCGCGCACTAAGGGTTCCGTGCAATTTTTAACTGAATTAGGGATCCAATTACTTCGCAAAAATACCACAAACTATATTGTTGACAGCAAATATAAGTTTGTTCTTCATAGTGTTTGTATGAAGAACAAAGTTATGTTTGCGGTTTTTGAAAATGTGCTATATCTCAAAAACTACCAGTTCAATCTAATTTCAAACCAAAAAGTAAAGTATTTGTTAAGATTTACATCATGTAAGTATTCTTTTCAAATTGACAACTCGCTTAGTTCAAAAGTCTTTTTTTTCTTGACAGCGATACTGCTGTATGTCACCACCAGAATGAAACAATAGTTCGGCGACTACATTCCCATATGTGAATGGCGCATTTTATGCAATAGTGTTGGTTCATCGCTTATCACTTGCATTTTAATAAGAACAAAGCACTCCGTGCATTAAAATGAAGCATCACACACATTATTAGCACATTAGTCAATTAAGCTCTTTAACTACAAACAGAAATATGTCCAGAATATAATTCTTCCGTAATTAATTATCAATAGGAAAGTAAATGATTGATAAGTTAAAACAAAAATGATAACTTGTTTACAAATTGACTTGCCCAAGTGTCTACAGATTGTGTTAAAGAGCTAGTAAGTTACAGTAAATATAATTACAATGTGTTCTTCTACACTTTAAAAACCGTTGCTTGTTTATAGAATCACAAATGAAGTTTTTCATTCATAAAACCATTCGTCGATCTTTACTTTGGTGACTTGGTTAAAGTGCCAAATACAAGTAGAAAGAAGATCATCATCATATGGCTAAATGATTGTCTTACCCCAAAAAGGGTTCCATCAAGAATATAAGCAAGTATCAGGGTACAAAGAACGTAGATACATGACTGTCACGTGTGCAGGCGGAACGCAGCGCGAAATTGCCTACATTTCGAACGCCAACGATCGAAATATGCCTCCGGGCGAAAACGTTTTCGTGCCCGTAAACCTTTAAGGAATGAGACGAATTTGTAAGTCTTCGATTTTATAAAATTAAGACTTTTTTTGTAAAAAAAGTGAATGTTTAGATTTTATTTTTATGAAACTTAATAGAGCATAGTTTTTAGGGTTCCGTAGCTGATGGCAAAAATGGAACCCGTATAGTTTCGTCAAGTCTGTCTGTCTGTCTGTCTGTCCGTCCGTATGTCACAGCCACTTTATTCTGAAACTATTAGCATCACATAGCTGATACTTGGTAGTTAGGTGTATCTTATTTACCGCTATCCGATTCAGATACAAAAAGTAAGAAAAAAATATATTGTAGGGGGGGCTCCCATACATGAACCTAAAACCTAAAAATTTTTTTAACTCAAACCTATGCGTGTGCTAGGGGTGTCTATGGATAGGTCTTTTAAAATGATCTCTAAAAGTCTAAGGTTTGAGATATAGACGCTTCCAAAGTGGTAAAATGGGCGTCCTCCCATCTAACTTTTTAACTAAGAAAGTGAAAATTTTGAAAAATTATATGATATAGATCTCAACAAAAACTTGCAACGAAAATTGGTCTGAATGAGATCGAACCAGTAGTTTTTGAGATATTGCACATTTTCATCAACCGCAAATATAACTTTGTCTTTCATACAAACACTATGAAAAACAAAGTTATTTTTGCTGTCAAAAAATATTGTAATATTTTCGCTAGGTGGAAGTAAGTGGAACCCGAATTCAGTTTAAGGGTAGTACGGAACCCTCAGAACGGGTCCTACTTGCGCTTGGCCGGTTTTTTAAAATATCTCAAACATGTAAAAAAAAATACAAAATCGTATAACGTTTAAGGGGTGAAAAACGTTTTCTCTTTCTGTATGGAAGCTCGCGCGCACACGAAAGTACTCACTGGACGGGTAGTTGAATACTCTTAATTTACTCTTAATTAATTATTGGTTTAGGAAGTCAGACCAGGATGCCAGCCTAATAAGTCCAGATGTTTGCTTTATAAACTTTAATGCTGCATCATCCATCCTCCTTTATCGCCCAGATGGAATAATACGTACATAAGATTAGATAGTGCATTCCACGTTTAATCGTTTTAGTACATGTGTGCAAATTTTTGCCAATAATTGATTGTACTTATAAAAAATATTATTTCGTATATAAAAATTGAAATTTTTGTTTAATTTTAGGTCTATTCACCTATTCGGATTGCACTATCCAGGGGCACACTTAAATTGTTTGAGAGTGCTGTACACGATTAGTACCTACCTACCTACATACGAAAACTATAATTATTGTTAGTGATTCCTTCACGGTAAGTAGTCTAGGAATCTTATCGTATCTATACATATAATAAAATTGTAGAGGTCGAATTTCTGTACAATAAAAGAAAATGCTTAAAACCGAGTCAGGGGGATGTAAGAAGTGCAATGGGACTAATCTAGATTTTTTCAAATTTCTTATTTCTCTGTTTGTCTGTATGTCTGTCTGTTTGCTCGCGATAAACTCCGAAGCGACTGAACCAATTCAAATGAAATTTTGAACAGTGGTAGCTTAAGCCATCGGCCAACATTTAGGATACTTACAATACCTGTAAATAAAAGAGTTTCCGTGCGGTGGTAAAAAAATCGACCTATAGGTAAAATAAAAAACCTCAGTAGAACAAAACGCACCAAGTGTCACTTCATCTACCATAGGGTGCGTACCACTTGATAACCGCGTCAGCCCTTACGAGCGCCCCTTTTCCTATTCCACTGGGTCCGCGAACTGCGTGTACGTTGTGGTCTTTATGTCAAGTGGAACAGCCTTGTGACCATTTGGGAGCGTTCATTTTCGTTCTACGATTCTGGAAAGTTATTAAAAAGGCGGTAAAGCTACAGAAATTAATAAAAAAACCGGCCAAGTGCGAGTCGGACTCGCGCACCGAGGGTTCCGTACAAACCTGCAAGGTTTACAAAGTTAATAAGTTTATATTTATTAAAAAATATATATTTTGTAATGTAACTAAAAATTTAAGGTTTTCGGAATTTTTCCTTTATGTGTGCTATAAAACGTTGCTTCATGCCAAATTTCAAGATTCTAGGTCGACTGGAAGTACCCTTTAGGTTTTGATTCCCTTGCGAGTACTTGCGAGTTTCAAAATATGCAGCTTAAATTGCTGTTTCTTTTGATTGCGTTGACACAGAAATTTGATTTTGTTACAGCTTAAAGGTATTATAGACTTGAGTATTTGGTATGAATTTCAATTTAATACCTCTACGCGTTTATGAGGAAATGGGTAGTAAGTTTAAAACTATTAAAAAAATATATATTATGTGATGTAACTAAAAATTTATGGTTTTCGTAATTTTTCCTTTATCTATGCTATAAGACGTTGCTGCGTACCAAATTTCAAGATTCTGAGTTCACGGGAAGCACCCTGTAGGTTTTGATTCCCTTGCAAGTGTCGAAAATTTGCGGCATAAACGGCTGTATCTTTTGATTGCGTTGGCTTAGAAGTTTGATTTTTTCACAGCTTCAAGGGACAGTAAACCTGAGTAATTGATATAAATTTCAGCTTCATACCTCCACGCGTTCCTGAGAAAAAGGGTCTTGACAGACGGACGGACAGACGGACAACAAAGTGATCCTATAAGGGTTCCGTTTTTTCCTTTTGAGGTACGGAACCCTAACAATAAATTTAAAAAGCGCACATCATGACCCACCTATTGACATGGGTCGCCGCGGTTGTCGTGTGAGCCGTCAGCAATAATAACGTTTTCGCCGCGACTACAACGACTACGAGGGCATAGCGGTCGTCGCCGTACGCACTCATAGAAACAAACCAATCGGACCATTGCGAAACAGATTATATTTAAAAAAAAGTATGTCTTAAAAGTCATTGTCAAATGTCAAGTCAATATAATAAAACAATCAAAGCATTCCAATAATTAAATTATTGGAATTGAAAGCATGGAAGATTGCCTAAGTGCAATAGTGTTATTATATAGACATTGATGGTGGCGCAATGTCCTTTCCAGTCTCCAGTATCACGTTGTTGCTGATAGCAAGGACCCTGAGTCCATCACCACCAAAGTTTGATAAACGGTATGTAGATGACACTTTTAAAATTTTATCCGCCAGTAGTGTTACTGCTTTTCCTAATCACCTGAACTCTGTTCATCCAAAAATTCAACTGGTAGGATTGCAGAATAATTGATAAATATACTGAAATGAAGAAGTTAAGATCTTCTTTAAGAGGAAGAGGAGAGGAGGAGGAACGAAGTTTCTTCCAGTTGAATTTAGAAAATCTCCTGTCATGCAGTTCATATTCAGAAATTGAGGCAAATAATAAACAATATTTCTTATCCTGATCACAATCTTAGCCACACAGTCTTTAGAAATGCCACCAATACATAGGACCAAAATTTTGTTTCAGAGAGCGAGGGGCATCTATGATAACTGAAACCTGGCTGCTGAGCGTCAACATGTAAGGAAGGTTCTTCCAGTATCATATTGTTGCATTCCCCGTGCCAAGGCTGCTACAGTGGAACAAGAAGATTAAACAATGAATCTTTTTCTATGACGTTTGATTAATTATGCAGATTATTCCTTACTTTAGATTTTATTATCATTATAAACTAGCAGACCCAGCGAACTTTGTTTCACCCCCCGCCCCGCTAAGAAAGTAAGCAGTTACTTGAATATTTCTTTCATAAGAACTCTCTCCTGACAATAAAAAATTAGCCAAATTGGTCCAGGCATTGTTAAGGTTATGCGCTAACCAACACATTTTGCATTTCATTTTTTGTCTGAAATAAAGATTAATTCTATTCTAAAAAAAAAATATATATATAATAGATTTTAAAGTCACTGTCTGTCTGTCGTGCTTTCACGCCAAAACTACTTAACCGATTTAAATAAAACTTGGCACACACATAGTCTAGAGCTAATTCTTCATCTCTAATAAAATTTTAATGCGAAAAAAAACCGGTTAAGTGCGTGTCGGACCCGCGCACTGAGGGTTCCGTGCCACCCTTAACTGAATTCAGGGTCCACTTACTTTCACTTAACGAAAACATAACAATATATTGCGACAGCAAAAATAACTTTGTTTTTCATAGTGTTTGTATGAAAGACAAAGTTATATTTGCGGTTGATAAAAATGTGCAATATCTCAAAAACTACTGGTTCGATCTCCTTCAAACCAATTTTCGTTGCAAGTTTTTGCTGAGATCTACATCATATATTTTTTTCAAAATTTTCACTTCCTTAGTTCAAAAGTTAGATGGGGGGGGACGCCCATTTTACCACTTTGGAAGCGTCTTTATCTCAAACCTTACACTTTTAGAAAAAATGGTTTTAGAAACCTCAACATCATTTTAAAAGACCTATCCATAGACACCCCACACGCATAGGTTTGAGTAAAAAAAAAAATTTTAGATTTTAGTTTCATGTATGGGAGCCCCCCCTTAAATATTGATTTTTCTTACTTTTTGTATCTGAATCGGAAAGCGGTGAACAAAATACATCTACCTACCAAGTTTCAGCTATGTGATGCTAATAGTTTCCGAATAAAGTGGCTGTGACATACGGACGGACAGACAGACAGACAGACAGACAGACAGACAGACAGACAGACAGACAGACAGACTTGACGAAACTATAAGGGTTCCGTTTTTTGCCATTCGGCTACGGAACCCTTAAAATGGCTGTAAGGGCTTGAAAAGGAGGATAAAAGGTTGTCTGGTAAAAACGTAGTTTATAAAAAACCGGCTAAGTGCGAGTCGGACCCGCGCACTGAGGGTTCCGTACCACTCTTAACTGAATTCGGGGTCCACTTACATTCCACCTAAAGAAAATATCACAATATTTTTGACAGCAAACTTTGTTTTTCATAGTATTTGTATGAAAGACAAAGTTATATTTGCGGTTGATGAAAATGTGTAATATCTCAAAAACTACGGGTTCGATCTCATTTAATTGGTTTCCGTTTTTGCCATTCGGCTACGGAACCCTAAAAATGTACTTTAATAAACTTTTATTAATACTTTCTCATACTGATACTAAAGTATCTTATTTGTAAAATCATTAGCCATATTCAAAAATTCTACCCAAAGTTACTATTCCACGCGGACGAAGTCGCGGGCACAGCTAGTATTTAATAAAAAGGATAGGCTTAAATGGCCGTAGATGTTTTTAATTTATCGTACACAAAGTGACTGGTAGAGAATGCCTTAATTGGGCATTAGGGTAAATGATAAGCAGACATGGTCTGACATTCATATGTGGCATTTTAATAAATGATTTTTGACTTTGACTTTGATTAAGGCCGTCATTGGTACAACTAAACTCACTGCAATAATGTTTAAAAATAAAGTGGATCAAGCCTATCCTATTTCAAGGTAGGTTCGAGTTTAACGCCCAGTTAGACGCAATCGTAAACCTATCGTCTTTAGAATTGATCTAGTCTTTTCTCGGCGTTCGAAAGTACGGTTTTTCTGGTTTGCTACTCGTTACTTGTAGCTGCTATTCGTCCAGTAGCACTTTGCGATGTGTTGTGTCTGTCTGTTATTTAGCGGCTAACTCACAGATTAGTACGACCTTTTCCTATGCAGAGTTATAACCAAGTAGGTATACTCACTGCATATAAAATATGATGTGCGTTCCTATTTTAATTTACTTTTATCGGAATAAGCGATTTACAACCAAAAAACATTTATGGCCATAGAAAATTTTGAAAGGCGTTACTTGTAAAAAAATATATATTATCTACCCAGGTTAGGTACAGGTCTCTTTATTTATAAATAATATTAATATTTTTATAAATAGTCATAATAATTCAAATTTTTAGGAATAAAAATAAAACCGGATAAAAATAATCTTATTAAGATATAGCTATTTGATTATTTATTATCATCACGGCTTGCATTCGTGACACCTTTATCTAAATAAAACTTTCGATTCATACCTACCGTTAGTTGAGTTGACAACAGCATTCTTGTATTGAATGCTTACTTATCGTTTTTTTGTTGCCATCTCTAGACATGACCTAAAGGTTTGACTGGCAGAGTAAGCTTATAGCTTTAAGTCCACCTTTGTACGACAATCTGTGCAACAAAGTCTTTAAATAAACAAAATAATTATTTACTATGAGTTGAACATTTTGAGCTAGCAATCCCCTGCTGTTCCACCCGCGCAAATATCGAATTTACCATACAATTTAACATTCTAATAACTATCGCATGCCATCTACAGGCACTCAAAGTACCTACATCTCTTAGATAATTAATTTCATATTATAACTGCTTATAAGCAGAAATAAATTGATTCAAGTCATTGATTGTGAAAGTATTATCCATGACGACGCGTTTGGCGCAGTGGTTCGAATCCCGCAAGGGACAAATGTTTGTATGATGAGCGAACATTATATACATATATTTAAGTCTTTATGGGAGACGCCCCCGTCATAATCGTTGTCTGGTTCTGCGTAACGCAAGGAAGAAAATTCCTTACCACGAAACCAAACAATTGGTACGTTGTCTGGCGCATATTTTTATTTTATTTATTTATATCTGCTATTTTCATTCAGATCAAAGACATAATATCGTTGTTCTTAATATCAATAAAAATAGTTGATGTTGTGGGGTGATTAAATATACATATTGATACTAATTACGGGAAGTAGCGAGTTATTCCCAACACAAGTGTCACTCGACTACTTATCGGGAAAACTCAGCAAAACACTGTCATGTATATTTTTGAAATAAAGAATTTTTTTTTTTTTTTTTTGTGGGGATTTATTTTATGACAATGGCCATTATTGTGCCGTAATGTTATGTTAAGACGTGCGACCAATGCGTGTTAGTAGTGTTTAAACCACTTTCCAATGTAGCACGTTGACGACCAGAACCAACGCGAACGATGCAAAAAGCATGTGCACTGAGAGACGGCCCACGATCTCTACACTCCATTCATAAGATAAATAGAACTTACCAGCCAGCAGCATATAGTTGATGGCATGTAGCAGCAGTCCGATGACAGCGCAGCCGACGATGACCTTAGGGTACCGCGGCGGCTGCCCGTGTGACGAGTGGACGCCTAGTTGCAGCGCGTTGACTACCAGCGCTAGCGCGAAAGATGCGAAGAGCACGTGCACTGAGAGCCGGCCCACGACCTCTATCCGAGCCCAGCCGAAGGTGTTCCGAAGACGACCTTCCCGGCCGGTGCTTTCGGAGGCCCTTTCGTACTGTTGGAAGTTAGAAATCTGTTAAAATATACCAGTATGTAGATTGTACAACTAATTTGTAGTCGTTTATAGATAGGCGAACCTACTTCCTATACAGTTAATGAAATGATAGCGTTTAGCCTTCAGTAAACTGATGAAAGGATATATTACACTTTAAGCACATGCAGATTGGAAGGTTAGGAACGATAAACGTACTTCCTGTAGTTATTGAAATGATAGCCTTCAGTAAGCTGATGATTGAAAGATAAAACTTTATTAACACATGCACATTGTAAACATCAGTTACAACTATTTGGTAAAGAAAATGTGAGTAAATGATGATATTATTTTAATGCATGTTTAATTTTGGCGGCCAGTGGCAGCGCCAGCACCGAATACGACGGTGACAGCCATATCAACTACTATCATTGCTTCTGAGATTGACGTGCTGCTTACCTTGTAAGCTAGAACAGTGGTGATGAGCCCCACGAGGCGGCAGAGCGAGTGGCAGGTGTCCACCAGCAGCGTCGGCGAGTGGGTGAAGTGCGACGCGAACAGCCGCCCGCTGAACCCGGCGGCGGCCAGTAGCAGCGCCAGCACCGACCGCGGCGGCGGCAGCCATTGCAGCCACTCCTTCATCGCCATCCTGAGACTGCTGTATCCTGGGTACAGAGATAGTTTTAAACGAACATTATTTACTAAAACCTAGAAAATCGTCTTCAAATGAAATCGTTTTTCTCAAATTAAAGGTTTTTAGGCATTTTTAAATACAGTCTCATTTTGCAAATGTTTATTTATTATAATAAGCTCACATAGAGACCTTTGATAAAACATCAGTTAACACCATAGTAGAGGTCGTTGGTTAACACAAAAAAAAAAAATTGATTTGTTCTTAAATATTGGTATTCGAACGTTTTCAAGTTCCACAGCTTTTCTATTTTATTTATTTAAAATTGATTGCACTGTGAATTGTACAATTGGCGGACTTAATGCCTTCTCTACCAGTCAACCGCTTGGGATTGCAGAAAATTGAATCAGTGGCAGAACGTTTGCAATGACTGAGCGGGTAAGTAATCTATACCAATAAAATGCTTTGTCCTGAACGACTGATTTATTGATTGACTGACTGACTGACTGACTGACTGACTGATGGATCAACGCACAGCCTAAACTGCTGATTGTAGAGACCTGAAACTGGGAGGGTGTGTTCTTTGTATGAGGAAGGGATCCGATAAGAAAGGATTTTCAGAAATTCCACCCCCAAGGGGGTCAAAAAGGGGTGCAAAGTTTGTATGGGACAACCAGATCCCTTGGTCCAATCTACTTCAAATTTTGCATACACATTCTTTTACAAAATTGACGGAAGACTTATTTCATATTTTATTGAAATTCATCTCCTAAGGGGTTAAAAAGGGGTGCAAAGTTATTATGGGGGTGATTTGCTTCGAATTTGATATCAATACTCTTTAGTGCTTACGATTAAAATATTTTTTTATTTTATTTTTGACAGTCATTTGACTTAACTGAGACAATATTTGACACATGTTTGTTATTGATGTTGCTCTCGAGAAGAGATTTTATTCCTTAGAAAAGTAAATAATATTTTTTTGTGTTTAAACAGCGTAGGTATCAATCGATCTGTGTCCAGTGTAGATTGCAGATCGTATGTTCATATTGTCGGTGGACATTCTACGCTGCACCTGTGATCGAAAGGTGTCCAATCTGGAACTTTTCTGCAAACTTTTCGTGGGGGACCTATGTTTAGCAGTGGACGGCTTTTGGATGTTGATGATGATGGTGGCGTGGATCTTTACATAGAATTGTCACTTTCAATTTACGATTTGAATTCAAGAAAGTAAAGTAGGTATTAGCGGGAGAAGACTTGAGGGAATTTGCTTCATTCACAGCCTGTATGTGACGACATGATGCTGTGTAAGCGCAGAGAGTAGCCTGGTCATTTAAGTACCCGAAATAAATATACAATTGATGATACGTACGAAGTATTTCCATTTCGTTGTAAAATAAAAAGATAGTATCCCTGTGTAAGTTTGACCATTATACCGGGCTACGTGTTGTGTGTACATAATATAACATTTATCTGTACGCATTTCTTTGTATATATTTTAAAACTGGATGTTTTTGTTTGTTTGTTTGAACGCGCTACTCACAGTAACTATTGGTAAGGTTATAAAATATGATAGATAGCTAATTTATCAGGGAAGGCTAGGCTATAGTTTAATGCGTATAGGCTTATAAATTTTCGCTACGATCTATGGGAACGGAGTTAATATGCGCGTATGAAGTCGCGGGCGGGCCGCTAGTATAAACTAAATTAAAAAGTTAAATTAAAAATTAATTTTTCATCTCTCCTGTTCGGAAAATATAACTTTCCTGTATAGATAGCCGGGTGGAAAATAGCTTATCCATCCCTAGCGTGGAAAGTAATTTAGTTTTAATTGACATGGCATAGAGTCAAGGCATGCAGTCGAAGCTTGGACCTAAGATAATTGAGTCACATCATATTGTTATTAACCTTTACCTACTGAGGTGGTCTTACCTTGACGTAAATACTGACGTGGGGGCCTGAGAGTCCCGTACACTTATATGCTTATATTTCAAAATCAGTAGCCTTTTTGGGATTATATGTTTATTAATTATCTTAAGAGGAAGTATTTAAACAAATTAAAAGCATTTTCGTATCATTTATTTATTTAAATTTAACTTTTACAATAAGGTTTTGAAATCACTTAACAGTTTTTGGTCGAAATCACATGAGATCGTAATTAATGAAGTATCAACTAAAATTATTTAAAAAATCAACAAATTCACTTATTATCTTAATTTTAAACAGCCTTTCCATTAAATGGCACATACTTTTTTATCATATTATAGGAAGAACTAAAAAACTACAAGGCATCAATTATGGCAAATTATTACATACAGTCTGGGCATACTTCTTTTGAACAATGCAGACATACATGTTTTTTACACAAATAACATGTGTGTGTAGATTTTCTTTGAACCTTCAAAGGGCAGGTATGGCATCTTCTTCTTTTTTTAGACTCTTCCTCGTCAACCTCTGGAAGCTCAGATACCGGCATATCCTTACCCAGCACACGTGTCAAACAAAGACCCTTCTAGTTTAGCTGCACTGTTGTTATTATTATTAACGAACGGCCGTTTTCTCACGGACGAAGTACTAGGCTCCATATTTGTAAATTGATTCGAATTTACTGCAAAAAAAGACAAAAACTAATTCAATACCAAATACAAAAAAAGTTACGTAAATACTGAGGTGGGGCCTGAGAGGCCCACAAAAAATTTCAAAGTTAATTTACTTACCTAAATTTTGCGCGCAAACACGTGCACAGCCGTCGACAGCCGCGTCGCAACTAAACTAGAAGGTACTAGAACGTTCGCGTGTGTCGCGCGCTAAAAAAGAGAGTAATTCAACAATTTCACTTTTAAAAGACACGGGAGGCCCCCACCTCAGCAGTTAAAGGTTAAAATAACAAACATTTTTGCTTAGCTAAAAAATTGAAAATCACGTTGTGTAGGTATTATGTATAATCGTTGATAAAAAAATATACAATATCTAATTTGAATTCAATTAATAAATAAAATATTTGGCTGCCCGCCATAATGCCAAGATTATTTTTTTTAATTTTAATATTGTTAGTGTCATTGCAGGAAGGTGTTAGCGCACGAGTGGCGAGACCTTCGGGTATCATCGGAGATCATCGGTTCAACGCGCCTTTCTGCTCATTACCGTCGTCAGAGACGCTCGCGCACCAACTTACATTATACACTGTCTAATTTGTACATTACCGTTGTTGGAGTAAAATTAATTATCTGTCCATCCGAGTTTATTTTCATCGCCCACGAAGATTCTCCTCCAGAATTTGGACCTTCTCACTGGATTCTCAGCGACGCGCGACCTTGGACCTTGGAGAAAGTTGCTCAACGGCGAACGCTCGGTGAAGATTTGAATTTCCAACGGTCATCGTGAAGACAAATTGGACAAGTCATCATTACCTGTGTCTTTACGAAGCATTATTTGTTGGCGGCATGCACAACGCAGAAAAGGGAAATACTTTGGCATCCTGGTTTCCCGCTCGCGTCGGCATCCTGGTAGGTATCCTGCTCACAAGCTTTAGAGAAGCAGCGTTACATACCTATCAAGTGCTAACGACACGGCTGTTACCTAGATACACCAAGACGGTCTAGAATCATAGCGGATACATTCTGGAAAGGCATACATTTGTGAGTTCGTTCCATAATACCTCCCTTTGTCACTGCTTAGTCCAGTTGCATACGTAGCTATTTGCATTCTTTATTTCTTTTACGCATTAGTTTTTTCACGCATTATATTATCTACGTTGCATTCCGCAATTTTTACTTGCATTCATTATAATTATTGCCCCTTTCGTTACTTCCCATTATTACATAATCATCAAACATTAATCTTCCAATCATCAATTCCCTAGCGTATCTTTTATATTAATTTCAATACTTATAAAGTATTCGTTCTTTAATCATTTCACCTTGTTTATTTGCGACTTTAAATAATAAACTTTACTTTTCAGTGGTAACTATCGATCGGTAAATATGTCAAAATTAGCTAACTTAAAAAGAAAACGTAGCTCATACTTAGCACTTCTTTCTTCTTGCGAAAAGCCTAGCTCAGTCCAGATTAGCGATCTTAATCTTAGACTATCAAAGATTGAAGAGTGGTATGGAGAATTTGATGCCTTGCAGATTGAAATAGAAAGTTGTATGGAAATTTCAGAGGAGGACTGCGAGCAGGAGTTTCTTTATCGCGAGCAGTTCGAGGTGGAGTACTTCGCGACAGTTGGCGCCGCGCGCGAGCTGGTAAGCAGTGCGGTGAGATTTCAACGACTGAGATTTTCAGAAACGACTGAAAATGTGCGTCAACTTATACTCGAGTGGATTTATGATATGATGAATTTTCAAATATTCCCGTTAGATACAGAAACACTAATATTGTTAATGTTTTTAAGACATTATAAGGAACAATTTGATATATGTTTCATTACTAGACGTCACAATTTATGGTGGGCCTATCCTCCATACAAGAAAAAATGTATCTTTGGTGCAAAGTAACATCATATAGTACAGGAATAATTACGAAAACTGTATCTTTTTTAATGTATCATAAAAAAAATCTTTTTATTTTTTTAAGATTAATTAATTAGCCCTTTCCTCATGAACACGTAAAGGTATTAAATTGAAATTGACATCAAATACTTTAGACTATAATACCGTTCAGCTGTAATAATAGGTCTTTACCTATGAAATTGCCGTTCTTCAGTACTGGTCATTTCAAATAGGAAAAAGTTTGGAATGGCTTTGTATTCTAAATTCAAATTAATTTTGTTTTAAAAACATGACATTCTTCGTACAAACTCAGTCTTTTGTTTATTGATTAGCATTGTATTTTCATTAGATTGAAACATTTTTCAACATAATGGATACTTTAAAAAAACCGGTTAAGTGCGTGTCGGACCCGCGCACTGAGGGTTCCGTGCCACCCTTAACTGAATTCAGGGTCCACTTACTGTCACTTAACGAAAACATCACAATATATTGCGACAACAAAAATAACTTTGTTTTTCATAGTGTTTGTATGAAAAACAAAGTTATATTTGCGTAACTACTGGTTCGATCTCCTTCAAACCAATTTTCGTTGCAAGTTTTTGTTGAGATCTACATCATATATTTTTTTCAAAATTTTCACTTTCTTAGTTCAAAAGTTAGAGGGGGGGGGGGGGGGACGCCCATTTTACCACTTTGGAAGCGTCTATATCTCAAACCTTACACTTTTAGAAAAAATGGTTTTAGGAACCTCAGCATCATTTTAAAAGACCTATCCATAGACACCCCACACGCATAGGTTTGAGTAAAAAAAAATTTTTAGGTTTTAGTTTCATGTATGGGAGCCCCCCCTTAAATATTATTTTTTCTTACTTTTTGTATCTGAATCGGAAAGCGGTGAACAAAATACACCTACCTACCAAGTTTCAGCTATGTGATGCTTATAGTTTCAGAATAAAGTGGCTGTGACATACGGACGGACAGACAGACAGACAGACAGACAGACAGACAGACAGACAGACAGACAGACTTGACGAAACTATAAGGGTTCCGTTTTTTGCCATTCGGCTACGGAACCCTAAAAATCGTGTAATTATGGAATAAGTATGAGTTCCGTCGTGGCACCAACGCGACACAAGCGGCACGTAACATCAAAAACGTTCACGGAGAGAACTGTACAAACGAACGCACAGCCCGCTATTAGTTTTCCCGGTTCCGTTCTGCTTTTGACGTGAAAAATGAAGCTCGTGGTCGTCCGAAGACTTTGGTCAACAATGATGAATTAAATGCTATTATGGAAGCTGACGAAACTCAATCTACAGCTGAGCTAGCAGCAGCTTTTGATGTTAGCATCAAAACAATTTTGATCCATTTGCGACAAATAGGCAAGGTAAAAAAACTTGATAGATGGTTGCCCCACGAACTTCTTAACGATCGCCAGCGCAACGTACGCGTCGAGACCTGCCTCGCGCTGCTCAATAGACAAAGAAATGAAGGAATTTTGAACTGAATTGTTACGTGCGATGATTCTGTTAGACAATCGAAAGCGCTCAGCAAGTTGGTTAGATCCTGGTTCAGCACCAAAGCAATGCCATAAACCAAAAATGACCCCTAAAAAGGTGATGGTCACTGTTTGGTGGTCTAGTGCAGGTGTGATTCACCACAGCTTCTTACAAAACGGCATGAGCATTACTGCAGATGTGTACTGTGAAGAACTGGAGAAAATGATGGAGTAGCTTGCACATCGGCAACCAGCTTTGGTCAATCGGTCGTCCCCACTGCTCCTTCACGACAACGCGCGAACCCATACTGCACAACAGACAGTTTCCAAGTTGCAAGAGCTGGAGTTGGAAGCTCTCCCTCATCCACCAAACTCATCAGACCTTGTACCTATCGACTATTACTTTTTCCAAAATTTGGACAATTTTTTAGTGGGTAAAAAATTCAATTCCCGAGAGGCAGATCAAAATGCCTTTGAAGAGTTAGTTGTTGGACAGGAGTCCAGCAGATTTTTATAAGAAGGGCATCAATAAATTACCAATGCGTTGGCAAAGATGCGTCGATTGCATGGGATACTTTGAATAACAAAAATAAAAAAGTTTAAAAAATAAGTACTTTCACTTAATCCATACAAAACGGCAATTTCATAGGTAAAGACCTAATAAAATCAAACTTCTAAACTAATGCAATAAAAATATAAAGCCGTTTACGGAGCAAATTTTCGCAAATTTACGACTGTCGAAGTCTTGAGGGAATCAAAACCTACAGGGTACTTCCCGTGAACGTAGAACCTGCAATTTGAAATAAAGCAACCTCATATAGCACAGACTAGCGGCCGCCCGCGACTTCGTACGCGCATTTTGCTTTCACTCTGTTTCCATAGGACAGTGGAGGAAAATCGCAATCTAGCGTCACTTTATTCCATAATGCATTAAATAGAGAATTTAGGTAATAAAAAGTGTCAATTGGTGTTCTTCTGAAATAAAATTACACAAACAAATAATAAAGATAATATTTTGATTACTTAATTTGAAGAAATTAATGTGTAATAGTTTTTATTTAACATTAATCACTAACGACACTTTTGTTCCCATTTAGGGTGGGTTCAGAGAGCAATTCTAGAACATCAGACTCAGGAGGACACTGTTTTGTCTTCAGTACATATCTAACACGTTCCGGGACATTGAACGCCTACAGGTGTGAAAATAATAAAACATCTATTTTGTCTGGAATAGTGTGCTATTATGAAATCTGAAGTCCATTAAGTAGATCGCTATTTGTGTCAACTCGTGATGATTTTCGCTTAAAAAGCTCTCTATATCTTCTATTATCTTTATTTCTGGCCTCTTGCTCTTCTTCCGATAGTTGACCAATTGGCAAAATGCAAAATGTTTTGAATTAAACTTTATGGACACTAACTGGCATCTTATACCACAAATATACCTTTAGATACAGGACTCTGGTTTCCTTCGCATAGCTTTCGAAAGAATCTAAGTCGATTGTAAAACATGTGAAAAAAATTTTAAAATTATGTGAAATCTCATTATAATATGAGTTCTAAATGTACTTGATTACATTCATTCGCATTTGAAATTTCTTCAGGGCTAGTGGATGTTAATAGACTTTGAATTTTACGCTTTTTTGTTTTATCACAACATTCAATAAATCTTTTTTGCGGTTCTATGTATGGCTAGATATTGACGGGACTTCATGTAAAACACTATCTGACCAATACATTTAACCAAGTGATATTCCTATTTAAAAAACGTTGGTGATATCTACCGCTTGCTTCCCATCTTTTCCCAAATTAGCTACACAATTTGCCTAAAAAACTTCTTATTTCCTTACTAGCATCTTAAGAAATCTCAACACCAGGATAATTTCCCTTTATAAAAGCAAAAGCAGCATCCATCTGCTCATTTTTTAAGTTAGCAATCCAAACATAGAAAATTTGTTTTTTCGAAATTTCGACGATCATTCTGAAAACCGAAAAAAAATGTATGGGTGCTGCAAAATTTCGCAAAGCCTATCAACTTTACTTTAATGTCAAGACTCTAAGCTACAAATAAGTGTTAACAAAATAACGGGGCAATACAGGGCTTTTGAGATAAACGCAATTTTATTAACAAACTCTTTCAAATAAAATGCTTATTTTACGTCTGGGTTCAAAATATTGTTATTTAATCAGATTTTTATTCTTACTTATAAAAAATGCACTTAAACATACCTCAAAGGTGAACACAATCCAACAAAAATATAAACAATGATTTATTTTAAACTAGTTAGTAATTGTAAGAACAATTGTCGCTTTGATAATTTTGCTTGAAGTGTAAGTAAACAACACGACGAAGATTATCTACCCGCTTAATTTTTTTTATTTATATTTTCGAGCTGAATTTTGAATATGCAGTAGTAACAAGTAGGTTCTTATGTACATGTAGGCTATACTATTCCGGCAAATTATAGAAGTAGACATTTTGAATAAAATCATGCTAGATTGTGATTTTCCTACACTGTGGGTCGTAGCGTAATGTTTAATTAAAGCTATTTTAAATAACCTGCTCTTATAGCCAGTTTGGATTCATATGGTATCTTAACACACACATGATTTTTCTGATAGGACCATTCCTAGATTTGCGCGTACTAAAAAACAAAAAATGTCATCCATCAGCTTTACAATATTAATTTAAAAGAAGTATAGAAAAAAATAGGAAATATTTTATGAAAATGTAACTCGGCCTGTAATGTGGTGAAAGTTATGTACGATTCCTTGTCTGACACAGTGGCTTTTTACAAGTGTAATTAAAATTATTATTAAGTATGTGGGTGCTTCTTCGAGTTAGCATTCTTTGATGACTTTCGTGGCAGTTTACAAATTCATGTTTTTTTTAATACTTATTGAAGTCCACGAAAATGATAATTCAAATTTAACCTTCTGAAATATGTAATAAGGCAAAAAGATGGTAGTTTACAATTGTTTTTTTTAATTAGAATCAGTTCAAGATTATTTATCATTTGTTAGGGAATATACAAAATTAACATTCAGAATAGTACACTTTGTCTTATGTTAATCAGCCTTTGTTAGGAACATACTCAGTCATTTATTTGAAACATAATCAGCATTTTTTTAGAAAACATAATCAGTGTTTTTTCTATAACAATCATTTACTTTTAATAATCTAAAACAAACATTTTTAAATAAAGTTTTATGTAAAAGAAAGTAAGTAGTAAGTCTTTATTGAATATTATATGGAAAAAAAATGAATATTCGGAGTCGCTTGAGTTTTCGCCGGCTTCATTGTTTAGATAGGAAATAATACTTGAACTCTTCATTATGTTTATAAAGCCTTTCTCTTCTTCTTTTCTCGTCTTTTTTTCTCCTGTTTCTCCTCTCTAGTTAGTGGCATTTTTGACCTAAAATATTTATAAACCGTTTAAATTTTACGAAGGTTTATAAAATTAGTTAATATTACAGTATTTTTATTTGTTTCAAAATCAGTTTACAAATATTTGTAAAAATATTTTCCTTCGGATATTGTGAGAGCAATCTCGCAACCTTGATGATGTCACGCAGCCTATGCGTTAAAAAGCACTTGCAAAATTCAACAGGCTTGTTAATGTGACGGTGGCTGAGTGGTATAGGCATACGCCCGGATAGCGTAAGACACGGGGTTCAATTCCTCGTCTGTCACAGAGTCACAGTTGCTTTTAACAAGTGCAATCTATATGTTCCAGATATTCCAGACTATGAGAAATAAGAATATGGGGTTAGAAAATGTATTTCGTTTTCAACATTAAATCTTATAAAAAAATATGACTTTCCCATTTGCGAAACTTTGACTCTCCGCTACATCGCTCAAAACCGAGTTTTCTGAGTTGTGCCTGTGCGGCATTTGGTAAACGAGCAGAAACAATCATGAATGACACGTAAAATTTACTATTTATCAGTGCTATATCAGTTTTTCATCGGTCATGCATACTAGGACAACACCGCAAGTTTGATAAACCAGTATCAAAGTTCGTATTCCATTTATAAAGAAGCAGTCTTGTAAATATTTCAGTTGTGTCTAGGTCGTAATCGCAGCAATATCTGTGTGATTACTTACTTATAATGATTTTTCTCATTATATTTTTAGCTGCGTTAGTAGCATTTTATTATTACCATACAAGAACGTTCAACTATTGGGCCAAGAAAGGAGTGAAACATGATAAACCAATCATATTATTCGGCACCAATGCCAGGAACTTCCTCACTTTGGAAAGCAGGAGTCAAGCCATGAAGAGAATGTACTGGAAATACCAGGATGAAAAAGTCGTTGGATTCTACAGATCAAGCACTCCCGAAC
This sequence comes from Pyrausta aurata, assembly GCA_963584085.1. Taxonomy (NCBI): domain Eukaryota; kingdom Metazoa; phylum Arthropoda; class Insecta; order Lepidoptera; family Crambidae; genus Pyrausta; species Pyrausta aurata. Next base: position 5,771,600 of record OY757255.1, on the reverse strand, counting down.
TGGTGCTAAGAGATCCTAAAATCATAAAGTCAGTGTTTATATCAGATTTTGTATACTTCCACAACAGAGGCTTCCACCCTTATCCGACTAACATCGAGCCAGTGCTGCGTCACGTTTTTGTGGTCGAAAACGATACCTGGAGGATGTTAAGACAGCGGTTGACATCAGCATTTACTAGTGGAAAGCTGAAAGCTATGTTTCCTTTGATCATTGACAGAGCCGAGAAACTCCAAGCGAGGACCCTTGAAGCAGCGAAGCGAGGTGCAATCCTTGATGCGAGGGATCTGATGGCTCGCTACACAGTTGATTTCATCGGAAGTGTTGGCTTCGGTCTTGATGCTGAGGCTTTAAAAGATGATGACTCTGAATTTAGAAAACTTGCTTTTGACATGTTTAATCTTTCATTATTAGATGTTGCTAAATCAGTGGTCAAAGACTTGTTTCCCATGCTTACCCAAAATATACAATTATTTGGCAGAATTGAAAAAAGAATGTTTATGCTCGTTAAACATATCATGGACAGTAAAGGTAACAAACCAACGAAAAGAGGTGACTTTGTAGACATGCTTTTAGAATACAAGCAAAATGGTCCAGTTGAATTTGAATCGATTGTGAAACTGGGACCAGACGGTAAACCCGAAAAATTAACAATGGAACTCGATGAAGCCTTGATAGTAGCACAGGTATTCTTATTCTTTTCAGCTGGTTTTGAGACATCGGCGTCGACGTCAAGCTCAACTCTTCATCAACTTGCATTCAACCCAAAAGAGCAGGAAAAAGTGCAAAGGGAAATTGATGAAGTTTTGTCTAGATATAACAACACACTGAGTTACGATGCTATTAAAGAGATGAAGTATCTGGAGTGTGCATTCAAAGAAGGAATGCGACTGTTCCCAGCTCTTGGGCATTTGATGAGACAGTGCACTAAGCCTTATACATTTGAGGATATAAATCTAACCATCGATCCTGGTGTCAGAGTTTTAGTTTCAGTTTCAGCGATACACATGGACCCTGCCCACTGGGATGACCCGTGGGAATTCAGACCTGAAAGGTTCCTCCCGAATAACTTCACGTCGAAGCAAAAAGATGCATATTTCCCCTTCGGCGAAGGACCTCGTAATTGTATCGGTAAGTTTTGATTGAAACATTTAAATTTTTAGGCTTAAGAGTTATTCAATAATTTATATTTTTTTTAAAAAATTCGTCTTACGTCACTTTCGCTGTCACCATTATTTTAATATAGCGAAAATTAATGTTTTTCTGAATTACTATAATTTTTGTATGAACTATGTAGCCAAAATAATTATTCATCAATAACTTCAATTGTTTAATAGTCAGAAAATGACAATATTTTCATTTTTTTTGGCCCGATAAAACTTTACTTTAAACTTATAAGACCTGTATTGAAAAAAAAATATACTGGCCATTTTGTGCCCAACAGCTTAAAAACTTCTATATTTAATGCAGATTACAAAAAACTATAATGGCGCTACGTTCCGGGTGGAAGAAAAAACTTTCACTCAAAACATTGGAAAAATACTTGCGTAATATACTTACAAAGCAACTTTTAGAATATTATCACAGAAATGATTTTACCTTATATAATATTTTATACTATTTTCCAAACGATACGAACTACAAAACTTAACTAACTAACGACTTAACTGTTATAAATTCTAAACATTTTGTACTATAATTAATGAAATAATGAATGAATCGCTACCAAAACGCCTATAAAAAGTTTATCGGAAGAAATATATTCAAACTCAAGCGTTTTTTTGCCAAGAATATATTTAATAAACTTAACAATTAAGTCTGTAGACAGTACAAAGTGTTCAGTATGCTCTCTGTCGTGCCTGTGTATTAGGTATTTAGTTACAAACAGTTGATATACATATGCCTAGATCTCTATTAATTTGTCTTGAATAAATAAGATACCTAAGTATATTAGACAGTTTGAATTAAATTAATAGTAGAAGGACACACAATAGTAAGTTTTTTCCGTTGCGTAAACATTAGTTTTAAACATCCCAAAACACTAACAAGGTTTGATAGGGCATATACACGGTGTTACTTTGCATCCTTGCCATATTCAAAGAAATAAAAGAAGGGAACAGTACCTATAACTTTAGATAAACAAGAGACTCCCATAAATAAAGCTCAATAAGTTTTACGAAAATTTGGTTTTGCAGTACACATTGGAATACATCATTATTTTCTCGCACGTGCAAAAGTCGCAAGTGGAATAAACCAAGTGGGCGTGGCCTAGCCGGCGCGTTTTTGATGTAAGAAAGAGAGCGCAATCACCGCGGCTCTTTTGTTCCAATGAAATGAACAGCTAACAGTGATGTGTATGCGCTACGATAGTTAATGGTGTGCGTAACAGATTGTCGATAAAATAAAATAATCAAAATTAAAAATCAAAATTTTAGGTCACTGTTTTTTTAATAATTTGAGTTCAGTGTCCGTTATATAGTTACCTCTGTGAATATGGCAAGGATGCAAAGTAACACTGTGTATAAGTGCCTCCTATGATCTTAAATCTTAATGGTATTTTCCTCAGGTGCTCGTCTAGGGCAGATGCAGTCGCTGGCGGGTCTGGCGGCGCTGCTGTCTCGGTTCACCGTTGCGCCGGCGCCTGACAGTGTACGTTTCCCCGACGTTAACCCCATCTCCGACATAGTCCAAAGCCCCAAGGGCGGCCGACTGCCACTGATTTTCACTGAACGCAAGAGCACGATCCGTCTTTAGATTATACATGGGCGTAAGCGCACGCATACGTTTTCACTATTTGAATTGAATACTATTAGTTGGACACTGTTATGCAAAAGGGTGTCAAGTGACCTAAAATCAGGTATGGAGTTATTGGTACCACTGGATTCGCAAAAATGTCCTCTAACTGGTCGCCCAAAGGTCGAACTTCGGAAAAATTTATATTAAAAGTTATCTCACAAAATAACGTATTGCGAAACAACCCATTGAGTATACTGATATATGCAAAAAGGTTTCATGTGTTCTTAATACCGTTTAGCGATTTATTATTGCTGAATTTATTTTAACAAAAAGGTTTCAAGTCCATGTTTATTAATGGAAATACTAAAATTATTGTGTTTTTTGAATTGTTGATCTGTCAGGTTTAAACAGCTGTCGTTTTTTCTTGCACAGATCTTAAAATAATGACTAAATAGACCTTAGTTTAAGATTTTTGACCAATGAATAGGACGACAAGTCATCCTAGTCATAATTCCTTTAAAAAGATTATTCAACCTGCTAACTCCTAATAATCTATCTAGTTTGACTTACTTTAAACAAAATCATCTATGTATTCCAAAATCCTTATAATAGAAGAGAATTTCTTTTTGAATTAACTTTTTAAAAAATACAGATTTTTCTAATGATTTTACGAAGGCATCTTATTATTTTTGAATAAAATAATAGTGACCTATGGATGTAAGAGTCTTAAGATTAATATCTGTATTTTTAATAATCAAATCTGGAAAAAAGAAGCAATTTACTGCGGTTTTGGAAGTACATAGTACATACAAATTAAAAACGGAGTACATTTTTTAATATAGGTCTTGATTGATCAAGCTATCACCTGAAGTTGTATTTTATACTGATTTCGCCATGGGCAGACTGTTCATTGATAATCAAGTATTACAAAATGCATAGAAATACGCAGATTAAATTACGAATAGCAAAAATCCAGAAAAAGTGTGTGGATTTACTAGAACGTTAGAATTATTGAAAGGAACGCTTTTTATAAACTTCTACAAAATAAAACAAATGAAATTTTAATGAAGAAATCATAAAAATATAGAGAACTGTGTCGTTGAAACTGTTTGACTATAAAACTAATACTAATAGGATTCTTAAAAGAGTTTTGCAAAAGGGATTTAAAGTACTTTAAAACCTTTTAGCAAATTATTTGCAACGATATCCTATTAAAGCAAAAAGGTTTTAAGTGTTTTAATTGCATTTATCTACTTGTATAATTATAATTCACACAAATGAACATCAAATACATAAAATATACATCTCATTCTGTAGTTATGCCAATTTTCAGGCATGTAAACCGTGTAAATACGAAGTTACAGCAATTTTTAAAAGTGACGACCTTGAAAATCTTTAAACGCGTTTATCTCGAAATGACCAATATGTCACTTGACACCCTTTTGCATAACACTGTCCAGTTGTACTAGTAGATTCTAGTAAACATTTAATGAGCGCCGCGCTACAAAAAATATTTCCGTGGCTAGTTAGATCAGGGACCCTATTTTTGAATCGCTCGCTTCGAAATGGCGAGTGATTTTCGTTCGAAGATGAATTAAAAATCATAGAAAAAAACTCGTTTTCGAACGAAAATGTGATTCAAAAATAGGGCCCCAGGTATAAATCAGGTTCAATCAAGGTTAAATCAGGTATGTAAGGCAAAATTGTGTAGCTAAGAGAGTGGCAATATTGGCCGCACAGTGGTGACATCGTTTTCTTGGTTTTTAAGCAATAAATTACTAAATAATAATGAGAGATGTTTTATTTTATCTTGTAAACCGGGTTTATAAATCCGGTTCCTGAAACGCATGTTATCGTAAAAAATACGTAACAAGGTGTTAATCTCTATTTAAACGCAGTTCGGATTTCTGAACCGCCAATTGACAGGTTGTCATTGCAAATGTCACATCTCTCTTATGGCTAATTAGACTTTTTTTTTTGTTTTTTTTTGGCGGGAAACCTTCAAGGCGGGAGGTTCAATTTTTCTCTGCTGCAAATAAAATATTTATAAATAGTTAATTCTCATACGGATTAAGTGCTAAGGGGCACGATGGGCTCCGAAAGTGGGGGTGCGGCCCCTAAAAAACGAAAATCCAACGCACCAGCCGCGGATCTATCGGACGAGGACGAGGAGTCAAAGCATGCTCCATACTACAAAAAAAACCACATTCGCAGTTACCCGGACAATTCACCAGGCAATGTATTCCCAGTCTATATTCAAAGTACAAATGAAACAATTAAATTTGGTAACAAGGACCCAATCTACTTGAACAACATATTTAGTCGCTATAATAAAGGAGTCAAGGAAATCAAACGAGTCAATGCTTTGCGGTATGCTATAATATTCGACAATGCCAAGAATGCTAACTCCTTATTGACAAACACATCTTTTCTGTCATCCCATGAGATCAAGGCCTTTATTCCTGCTGCTACTTCAGAATGTATAGGTGTTATAAAATACATTCCCACCGATTTAAGTTGCAAGCACCTTTTTGACAAGCTCATCAGTTCTCAGGAGATCCTGGCGGTTCGGAGGTTCACAAAGCGGAGCCCTGAAGGCGTCATTCCACTTCAGACGGTATCTGTGACCTTTTCAGGTAATGTACTGCCCACACATGTGAACTATGGTCTATGCATTGTACCTGTGGAAGAATATGTAAAACCCGTTGTTCAGTGTTATAAATGTATGGCATTTGGCCATACAACAAAGTTTTGTAAAAGGAACACTGTATGCTCTATATGTTCACTGACACACTCTTACAAAGAATGTACCAATAAAGACAAACCATGTTGTATAAACTGTAAAGGTGAACATATTGCCGTGTCAAAGATTTGTCCTGTTAAACAACAAAAGATCAATGAAAATAAAAACAAAATAATGAATAAAACTACTCTTGGGTCTTTTTTCCCAACTTTAGACAAATCTTTTGCCAAGGCAGCAGGTTCCCGACCTCAACAGAACCAACCCAAAACTAAAAACACAGAAAAAAAAGAAATTAATAACAAAAATTTTATCACAGATGTTTTAAACAATGATTTAATTATAAAAGCAATAATTGATACTCTCCTTACCCTTTGTAATAAAGAGAATAAGGATAATAGCTTACCGATAAATTCTAGCACCATTAAAGAGATTTTCTTAAAAAAGGTTTGCAAGGATGGGTAGCAAGCCTTTGATGATTGTACAACACAATATCCAAAGCCTTAAACCTAAGACTCCTTTTGTTACTGAGCTTCTTAGTTCCCTTAATATAGATATATTGATATTGAATGAAACATGGTTATCACCAGAAGACACATTTGTTTTTAAAGGTTACTAATGGTTAATATTCCGACGTGACAGTGACACTGGCTATGGCGGTGTTGCTATTGTATGTAAAAACTCCCTGAATTGTTCTGAAATTATTACTGCTAGTTCTGATAGAATTCAATCAATGTGCATTAGTGTTAAAATCAATCATAATTCTTATTTAACTGTTCTGGGTGTGTACTGTCCTCCACGGCCTGGCCGTTTTCCTATTAATACATTAAAAAATTTAGTTAGACCGTTACCTTCTCCGATCATAGTGATGGGAGATTTTAACGCCCATCACACCGCTTTTGGATCGATTTCAAACAAAACTAGAGGCAACCAGGTTTATGACATGTTAGATGAACTTGATATGTGTATATTAAACGATGGTCAGTTCACCACTCTTCCACGTCCTAATCAATCTGCATCTGCTATTGATATCACATTTGTATCACCGATTTTAGCATCATCAGCTGAGTGGTCCGTGTATACCGAAGATACATTAGGTAGCAACCATTTCCCTACCATAGTTAAATTAAATATTGCCTGTGAAATATATGAAAATCAAAGAAATATATTAAAATTTTTGTATAATAAAGCAGACTGGCTTGGTTATGTTGTTAAGTCCAACACTGCTTTTAATCATTTGTTTTCGTATGAAGACCCTTTAATAGCTTATGATGAATTTTGTTATGTTTTAAAAAGCTTAAGAGAGGATTTTATTCCAATTTATAAATCATCTGCTACTGATAGCCGTAGACATCATAAACCCATGCCGTGGTGGAATGATACATGTTCCAACGCTGTTAAGGAAGCCAAACTTGCTCTTTTCATGTACAGACGGTACCCAACAATAGAAAATTTCATCCTTTATAAAAAACTAGAGGCATCGAAAAAATTAATTATCAAACAACAAAAAGCACTAAGTTGGAAGAATTTGTGTAGTAGTTTCGATAGAAATACCCCAATCAGCAGGATATGGGGATTTATCAAATTATTTAATAGGAAAAAGGGCTCTGTTAAATCCAATGACGATCAGTTTTTGCCAGAATTTTTAAATAAAATTGCTCCTGATTACCCCTCTGCTAACTCTAATAACCTTGATCATATATTTAGTTGTAACGACCTGAACACGCATTTAATCTCTCCATTCTCACTTTCTGAATTTCATTTGTCGCTAAATAGTAGAAGAGACACATCTCCCGGACTAGACGATATTCCTTATGTTTTGATCAAGCATTTAGGCTCTGCAGCTAAAACAATTTTATTGAAGATCTTTAATGATTTATGGTCAACCGGTAGAATACCTACCTCATGGAAAACTATTGCTTTAGTCCCAATTTTAAAACCGGAAAAGGACCCTCAGTCCGCTGATTCCTATAGACCAATTTCTTTATCTTCATGTATTGGAAAGATTTTCGAAAATATGTTAAAGAATAGGTTGGAACTATACGCTGAATCTAGATTACTTATCCCTCATGATCAGTTTGGATTTCGTAAAGGTCGTAGTACAATTGATAGTCTTTTAAAATTTACAGGTGATATTCAGGAGTCATTTGTTAACAATAGTTATTTACTAAGTACCTTTTTAGATGTAAGCGGAGCATTTGATTCTGTAGATCTACCTACGCTTGTTGAGATTCTGCATAGTTATAATATCCCAGGTAAAGTCTCCAAGTGGATTTTTGATTTTTTCCATTCGCGTAAAGTCTTCTTAAAATTCAATAACATTTTGCATGGACCAAAACTTGCTTACAAAGGAGTCCCTCAAGGGGCCACTTTATCACCTTTAATGTACTTGCTGTACACGTCGCAATTACACAGATTTGTCTCAGTTCCTAGATTATCTGTTCTTCAATACGCTGACGATATTGTGTTGTACACATCAAATAGAAATCTTCTACAAGCTGAAATAACTATTAATGAAGCTTTGCATCAATTACAAATGTTCTATAAAGACAGACTTAAACTAGATGTTAATCCAAGTAAAAGTTCTACTATGTTATTTAGTAACAAAATTGATGGTCACGATACTGTAAATATTGTATATAGTTCTGTAAATATTCGATTAGTTTATGAGAAGAAGTTCTTAGGTTTAATTTTTGACTGTAAATTAACGTTTCATTCTCATGTACTTAAAGTAGTAGATAAAATGCAAAAGACTGTTAATATTATGAGGCATTTGGCAAGTATTACATGGGGAATGGATCCAAAAATTTTAAATTGTATCTTTAAGGCTATTGTAAGAAGCCATTATGACTATGGTTTAGTAGTTTTTGGTAAATATATAAGTCATTATTTGTACAGAAAAATAGAAGTATTGCAAAACAAAGGGTTAAGAATTATAACAGGAGCTTTTTGTTCCACTCCCATAAATTCCTTAGAGATAGAGGCTGGGATTCCGCCTATTTTAATAAGACTTAAATATCTTACTGAAAAACTTTATACAAAGATTCTAAGTAATACATTGTATCTTAATTTATATCAGGATAATAGACTATTACGATGTGAACATCTTAATGAGCTTAAACAGATATGTAAATGCATAGACCATAGGGAAAATTGGGATTTAAGTACAATAGAGGTCAATACTACACAACCTAAGGTCTACTCGAAGAAAATAACAAACAACTATGAGTTCTTAGAATTTGTGAACATTGAAAAGCCGGGACATCTCAGGATTTACATCGATGGATCGAAAACTGATGAGAATACAAAAGCAGCTTATTACGATTCAAAAGCTAAATTTGGTCGATGCTTTACGTTAGATCATAATGCATCCATATTTACAGCTGAAGCTTACGCCATATATACCGCTTTGCAATATATTGGAGGAATAAATAACCATAGAGATTTCCTGATTATAAGCGACTCCTTGAGTGTTCTTACTTGTCTCCAGACTGCTCGTATTTCATACAAAAATAACACTTACATTATGAAGATCAGAGAATTACTTTCGTACTTTGAAGACAAGGTGATTGAATTCGTATGGGTTCCCTCTCACTCTGGGATTACAGGAAATGAGATTGTTGACGGCTTGATGAAAATAGATATTCCACATTTGACTCATTCAGAATATCCAGCACCTCCTGTTCCTCCATCAGATTACAGTACGATATTGAAAACTAGAATGTTTGCTCATTGGCATCAAGAATGGGATGAAACCAAAGCTCTTAAAGGAAAGTGGTACGCACAGATTCAAAAAAACATACCCAGAAAACCCTGGTACTTCAAGTTAAAATCTCCTGAAAGAAAATTCATCACTACTATAAATCGATTGAGACTTGGCCACGGGAAATTCCCTGCTCACTTAAAGCGAATCAAGCTGGTTTCCTCAGATGTGTGTGAGTTCTGTAACTCACATATTGGCACCCTGGAACATCTATTCCTTCATTGTCCCGCCTTCGCAATTCCGAGGCTCATATTGATAGATGGCCTAATGAAGCAATATAAAAATCAAGAAATACCCCGCCTCTTGCCATCTATTCTCGAAGATGTTAATAGTTACGAAGTTATATACACATACATTCAAGACACATTTGTAGAGATATAATATTTCAAGCAAAATTACAATAGAAGCAAGAATCTGAACAGAAGCAATTTTAAATTATCAGAATGAAAAACCAAAGACCTATCACCCTTAAAAACCCAATGATGGATTTTTATTTATCATAAAAAGTGGAAAAATCTATAGAAAAAGTGTTAACACTGAAGAAAAGGCTGTATGGATTTTCCAAAGCCGTTAAACACATTATAAAAAAAAAAAAAAATGGCTAATTAGAGTTTAGCGCGGGAAACGAGAAGAGGAAGATGGACTTTAATTCTTCATTTTATTAGTTGTTTTTTTCGAGTAAATTGTTGTGCTGGAATTAACAGAATAATGTGTGGTATTGAAGAAATCAATGAAGACAAAGTGAGAAAAAAAAGTTAAGCGCGTTCTGATCCCGGATCGCGCGTTCTCTGATTCGGATCGCTACTCCCGTGCTAAACTCTATTGTTGGGCAAATTGTAATGCGAACCAGCATCGCATTTCAATGTATTAAGTTAGGTTAGGCTAGTTAGTTGAAATGATAAGTGTAAATATTGAATTTTTTTAAAATGATGATTGTCTGTATAGCTTTGTGACCAAGGACGTTAAACTTGTATCAATATCAAAATTAAATTAGCTAATTAGCAAAAATAGATCACTCAACAGAGTGTCAAAAGACTATGCAGTATTTTTTATTGTGATTTGTAATTACACAATGTATTCTGATTTATCCCTAACTAGTGACGAAGAAGATCTGATCTTGAATGCATCCAATAGATGACTATAATGATCAGGAATTTAGGGCCCGCTACAGAATTTCAAATCTGATTTCTTTGAACTTATGGGATTACTGACACATCTGAAGAACCCATGACTCAACATAGGTAACCATGCCAGCAGCGCCGCGGAACCAGTGCTGCTGGTCATAAGTTTTTTTGCTTCTGGAGGCTTTCAGATATCTGTGGCAGATCATGTTAGAGTACACAAGTCGACAGCGTGCCGCATAATTAAAAAGGTATCTGCTAAAATTGCCAAATTATGGCAGGATGGCCATACTCTTACTAATCTGTGATTATGGCCTCAATTTGTTAACATGCCAACGTCCGATTTAAAATAAACAAGGATTCGGAACATAGATATGACAGATACTATAGATTGGAAAGCTCTTGGAGCGTTTAGCTGCCTTTTGACTGTGGGGTATAATATATTAAGGCCGTCTTATTCCGTCAAATTATCTCATAAACCCCGCCCCCTTGTTAAAAGTGCGGGGCGCTTCCCCCACCAGCACCCCCGCACAAAACTTTTTCTGTCAACTTTGTCTTACAAATCTCGTGTATAATTAAGCCATCTAGTGTTTATTTAAGGAACAACATTTTCTTGAATAAGATACTTCATGCGCTTTTGTAAGTAACATACCCACGCCATCTAGCAGAACCCCTAAGAACTTTTACAAAATGGTTTCTTTAGTACACCATACATGCTTTTTAGTCTAAACGTTTATCGAAAGAACAAGGAACGCAAAGAGTGGCATTTCATTCTCACACGACTGGTCAGCACTTTATGCCAGCAACCTGTAACCATTATAAAAACAAGAAAGAATATCCGATAACATTTATTATATTCTTTATTGCACTTATAAGATGTACAGAAAATAGGTACAAGAAGTCACAATGTGAACGAAGGTGGGCTTATCCCTAAAAGATACCTCTTCCAGCCAACCCATAGGTGTAGGAAATGTAATGTAATAACATTTAGGTGGTTTATATTAAGATCCTTTTTGTCGACACAGTTATAGTCTCACTACTATCTTCCATCAGTCTTCCAATTGATGATGACTGAAGACCATTACAGATATGGCACTTCAAATTTAGGGTTCCGTACAAACCAGTAGGTATATAAGTCAAAGTTCACCCATCACGAGAATTTTGTCATGGTTTTTTTTTACACACTGAAATTCATAACATTTCAAATCATCATCATCATTCTCTTGCCCTGTTCCCAGTTTATCTAGGGTTTGCGCAGTATGTTTCACGCTTCCGTTTAACATTACAAATATGGAAAGCTAAATTAAAGACAAAGGTTTCTTTATCGTTTCAGTAATCCTTTAATAATATCAAAGTTATTTATTTACTAGTCGTCTCCCGCGACGTCGCCCGCGTATATTTTGGATGTCCCGTGAAATGGTTCAAGTAAATTAATGGTTTAAAGTAATTACTATCGAGGTCACCCACTCCACGCTTAAAATACTCGCTTAATATCAGCCTGAACTATAAAAATGACTTGACTATCATGTGTTAGAAAGTAAGAAAATAGTAAGGCAAAAGTAGTTAGTAGTAATCTCTCATTTAGATGCAATACTTTTTTCGGCGAAGTTCACTATCAAATATACTGAGCATTGAACTTGGCTATCATTTTTCACATTGATGTTTTTGTTGGGATATCATAACTTTTTATAGAAATATTTATTTGCTTATTCATAAATCATTAATACATATTTTGTGCAAGCTTCCATCCACTTAATTATAACGGTTTCAGACCCTACAATTAAAAAACTTTCTTTTGTTTTCAGATTTTTTCCTTCGCTTACACATTATTACCTAGCTAGATGCCATATTTCAACTGTCTAGGTTTGTTAATTAGAGCACCGCACCCACACAATTACTTTGATAAACCGTATATGGTTTTGCCATGTTTGACTTTTTGTAGTCTAGCTTATAGACCTTTTTTACTATAAAACTGTAATTTGGCATGGGTTTCTTTATATCCTAATCACACCGCCTAAAATATGTATTTTAAAATATTTTTGAGACACCTCCCTACAAGGAATGAATTATGATGAGCATGAGTTCCTACACCGAAAGGGCAACACCAGGGTTTATCTCATGAATCGTGATAGTAAGACAGTTGAAATTTTCAGGAAGGATGTATTCATGTTGCCGTTGAAAAAACAAAAACTTAAAAAACAGTTTTTTTTTCAGGTTGCTCTCATACAAATTATCTACTCTGATAATGATAATAATGAGGGGCTGCCCCATTATTAGGACTTCATATCTTTTGTATGGGACTCCCTGACAACAGATATGATGTTTATGCCATTTTCATAGATAATGGTACGGAACCCTTCGTGACCCCGAAGCGCCATTTGGCGCTAACTACAAGATTAATAGAATTATTATGTGTCACAAACACCAAAGTTGTTTTGGATATTCAGTAACAGCAATTTGAGGAACGGTTATAAAAATAAAATTAAGACAGTCTCCACACATTTTCGACAGAACAAAATTGAAAAAATTATTCAGATTTGACATTTCTGAATGCAAATATAATTGGATTATACTGAGTAATCTCCATGTTCGTCGCTCAAGTCCATGTCACCAAATAAGAGATAGATAGTCAATGCATTATTACTACACGATTCAGAAAATGTGTACGTACGTACGTAAATAACATGGAAACCTGAGTTCCATACACGAATAGAGCTAGACCGACCTTAATTTAACCTCCAATGTTTGTATTTTGTCACAGGAGTCTAGATGTAAATAAATAAATAAAATTAATATAGACCTATCACCTAATAATTTTCTCCCTCCCTCAAATTCATATAATATTTTCTCGTCTCCAATATACTAGAGTCACCAGGGCACAGCTTTAGCATTTGAGATTACTGCTAAACCTACAGTTATGGTTTAGCTCTGATTTTTCCAAATAGAGAAAATGTTCAAAACTACAATAATTTAACATGAGTGTTTTATGCTTTTTGTTTATATTGTTACTATAGAAACGGATTCATCTCTACGATTGGTACAAAAATATAGTTCATTTATTCACAACAATTATATATGTCGCTACAGCCTTTCTCTTTTTATTTTGCTTAACACGTAGAGGTTGGGGGTTCCATCCTCATGGCATTGAGGAGATTTATCCGCATGGTGATGATGTTTTTGATACTAATTTTCTTTTTGAAATTTATTTTCATTGTTATGTAGTTTTTTTAATAGGATTTGCTACTTAAAAAAAAACCTAAAAATTTAATTAGTTTTTATTTTTATTTTTTTTTATTTTAAATGTTAAAATGTCCAAAAATTAAAATAAATACTTATTTCGTTTTCTAAAAAAATATTGTGACTATGTAGAAAAATATTCATGATACCCCCGATTTGAACTCGCGACCTTTGATTAGTATAAGACTGGTGCTGATCCAACTGAGCGTGACGCGGCGCGGCGAAATTAGCTATTATTAGTTCTTAGGTGTTTTACGTAATTAAGTACGCAAATAAAATTGCAAAAATTGACATAGGTCCAGCGTTCGCAGTGGCGTCAAGGGGAATGAGGAAATGGTATCTCGTGCTTGTCATTTGAATAAAAAGATAGCGCTATTTCTGCTTGCATGTATAGAACAGAGATGACACGACGATCAACTGTTGCGTCAAAGTCGTTGCGCGAATCACCATCGTCACAAGTGTGAGAATCACTAAATCAGTGTTTTATGAATGAAAATGTTAATAAAACTGGAAAAAAACGTTTGTCCGCCCTAAACATCTATTGGTGTCTAAAGTAATCTTAAAAAGACAATTGGAAGAATTTGCTGCTTGTAAGAAAGAATACAGACAAATGAAAAAAATTGACCTTTCTTTGCCTGAACATAACACCGATAAAAACTTAAAAAAAATCGTTTGATTCATAGCTGAGATCTCACTTATGTAGTCAAAATGTATATTCTTATAATCCCCTGTTCCTCACATCTGTATAGCTTGAGCAAATCAAGATCAAAAAAGTCAAAATAGGTCAAATAAAGTGTTTTTAGATATTTCGTTATTCTGATCTAACTAACAAACATTTTGAAATCATTTTAACATGTATATGTGTAGAATGGAATTACCTACTAAAATATGTGATTTTCATAAATATAAGTCCAATAATTTGAAAACTACATAGAAAATACCAAAAAAAAGGGGCCCACTTCTGAGGCAATTATTATCGAGCAAAGTAATTACAATCGTGTTTCCAACCACAATCCAGCTTTCTAGTAATCTTCTTCTATAACATATATAGATTCGAGATTTAAATAATTAGTGTTTCCATGTTTAAACTTAATCGAAACATCGTAAAAATGGAATATCTGGGCCTTAAATAACGATATATTTTATATCCCAAGATCAGTCTCCCCAGCCGGGATCTCTGCAGAAGCAGAACTGTTCTGTAACCGAAGAGGTTGGTGTTCGGTTCCTATTTTGATTGATGTATGAAGAAAATAAAAACCACCTTACCAAATTGGTATTTTTTTATTTTTAGGAAATAAACTGTTTAATCTTCCATTGTCAGTTAGTCAGTCACTGAAATTAGAAATTTTTGATACAGGATTGCTTCTAATACATAGGGTCAATCCATGACCATGGCGCTTAAAACAGAGTCAAGATATAGAAAACGCACATAATACTTACCTACCTTTATTTTATTTATTTACAGCGGCCCCATTGACACATACTTACATTTGAAATACTTTATCCTTAGATGGTATCTAGGGTCTGAGAATGAAGCTAAAGGTGACCAAGCGAACTCCGTAATAACACGACGAAACTCCATCGAGTTAGGGCTCGTTAAATTCGTCTTGCCGAGTATCTTTGTCCCTAGATAGTACCTATCCAGGGAATAGGTAGGTATAGCTCTAAACATATATTAGTACTATAGTATTAGAGGTCACCACCACCGCCTTTACCACCTTAAGACCCAAAATCGTTTGCACCTCGCGTTTTCGTTTGAAAGTGGTTATGCGGCAGAGTCCCCAGCTCGATCGCACAGGTTAAATTGTATGTATTAGTTAACTTGGTGTTAAATGTTTTCACTAATGGGATACATGAAAAATTATCAAACAATAACATTACATACAAAGTTATATTTTTCATTTACTTTACAAACAATCCTATTACATAAACCAATGATTTGTCATTATCTTCGTAATAAAATAAAATAAAAATAATAAGACTTACAATAAGCATATTAATCCTTACTCTTTAGTTACCCAGCTAGATTACTCCTATAAATACTGTCTAGGAACATCACAGACACTTTGTACGCCACGGGTCACCATTCATAAGGGCAAAAATATTTAAATACACGTTATAACATTTTTTGAGCGATGTAATATTTCAAATAAACATGTCTACATCATAATCACAATCACAACTAATTTTAATCCTACATTCGTTTTTCACGGAAACGCTTGATGACAGTCATTGTTTATTTCACGAAGTTGGCTAAAATCGTTTACTGTATAAAACAATAAAAAAACTGCATGTCATCTGCATAATATATGTATATGTAGTAGTGCATAATATAGCTTTCCATTAACCGGTCGTATTTTATTCAATTCATAAATTACATTAAGGCACGATAGTAACAAGAGGAAGTAACAAATTTCTCCCATAACACTCCACACGAGATTTAGAATATTCTCATAACAACTACACAAAGAAATTATTTAACAATAGCTCAACTATAATGGAGGTAACGAATGTTCATTTGTCTGTCACTGCGGCGCACGCGCAGGATTGAGTGACACAATGCGACGTGGCAGCTACTTGGGCAGCTGCAACCACATACTTTCACTCTTCTTGTCGAGGCTCATTACCAGCCTCGGTTACAAATTTCACTATTCACCGGATAGGATTTCTTTGGTGACTTGGTTAAAGTGACAATAAGCGTGTGATTGCATATTTACATACACTGTGATCACGTTTATGGCAAGATTTAAGGCACAACTTTTCTTTCGTTTCGGTTTAAAGGTTTTTAAGGTGGTATTGATGGATGAGTAACATTAAATGCATTTCTTGTACACACAAGGTTACAATTGTCGAGGACTTTCGTTTTTGCGGTTATTGTAGCGATTTATCCCGGTACAAAACAAATACTCTGCCTGTGGTTTCATAAAATACAACATGGGACTATCCATAACATTTTAATATCTACTGATATCATCGCGTACCTATGTTGTGATATTAATTGTCGAACGTTTGTAACACAAACAGATTCACACCTTCAGGCAGACCTATTAATACGAACACAACACTTCTGGCGGTTTTCATATTTTTCATCTCACATAGTCTGAAACTTTATGAACACACGTTGTGACAGAACTGGTTTTGCGGGTAGTTTTAAATGCGCGTGACGGACGGTCTGCGTGGAGGCTGGCAACACCGAGGCGCTATGCACTCTTTCGCGCAGGGAGTCATGCACGCCAAGTTAGCCAAGTCTATACACGCCTTTTTCTCCTCCTCTGTACCTGGAAGCAAAATAAAATTAACAAGATCAGTCCCATGTACGTACGCGTCTTAGTTACAAAATAAACCTTAATTCGGGATATGAGAGTGCAGGACAATAATAAGTAACCTGCGTAAAAGTAGATACAGCGGGGCTACCATAGTTTGATGCTATAAATGAGTATACAATTAGCAAGATAGTCATACATAAGTCTTTCACAAAATGGATCTTAATTCGGATTTGAGAGAACAATAAAAATACGTAGAGTATGCAAACATACAAAGGCGCTTAGTTTCATTGATGGACATAATGTTTCTTGCTAGAACATTCTTTATGGACTTACCTATCAAACCCGCGAGGTCGAATTCAGGTTGCAAGGTAACGAGACCAATCCCGTGACGCTTGAATAAGTCGCACACAAGCGCTGAACTTTGTAAATAATCCTGAAATAAGAAAGTATTCAATGTTAGGACTATCATTAAATATTGATGTTACATTCCGCATCGGTAAGACCTAATTACATAAGCCTACATGACTTGGTGTGGTGTGGTAATGAACGCAACACATAAAATATCTAATGATGCCGCATCGAATAACCCGAGTGCATGGTGTCTACTTGCTAATTGAATAACACGAGGAAGCAATCTAGACTACCGTAACGTAGCGTATTTTCCTTTACACAAGTTTACAATGCTGGGGCTCTGTTTCTATTTGGATATCAAACATTTATCAATCAAATTCACAGGAAAATATTTACGCCAGTGATTTCAAAATAGTGTATCTTGCTCCGAGCGGCGTTAGATTTCCATAATCATGTCGGAATGACTTTAATTTTAAGACAAAATGACAAAAACAAGCAGAATATTTTATTTATTAACTTTTATTGCACAGCCAGAGTTTCAAAAGGTGGACTTAACGCCAAATACATATTAGTAATGATGAAGTATCCTCGCCCAATTAATGCAGTAAGTACTTTTAAAAGTATCGTACCTATCTTTAAGTGAAAAAGAAGTTCCCTCAGTTAGATATCTTCCGGTCGCGTGCGGTGCGATTGCTTTCGAGCAATATTTACTCATCAGACTTCGCGCGTTTATCAATAGAGAGGACTTGTGTAGAGCAGTTGTTGTTGCGGTATAATTTGTAAACAGCCTGATTTATACCCGGAGCCGCTGCAACCTTACGGTATAAGACGGACGTGGCTTCGCGTAAAACCTCTGTGTCTTTCGTTGGACTCTTTGGAATTTAAACACCGAAAACTTTATTTACGAGTCACTTTTGATATACGAATGCCTTTGTATCGTAGGTAGGTATTCATTGTTTTTAGCGCATTCTCTTACTAATCTCTGCTTTTAAGTCCGAAAATCTGTCAACGAATCTTTTTATTCTACGTAATACCAAGTGAATAATATCAATTATTTAATTAAACAATTGTGAAAGAAGAAATAAATAGAAAATTGGATCACACAAGCTGAATATGTGTTTTTATTGATGGATATGAGTAGGGCACTAACTGTACATAAAACACACATCATAACACTTGGAATCATAACATACATAAGGATCGCAGGGAACACTCGGTCTCCACAGTACCAACGTACCTTGTGCGAGTTGTAAGCGACGTGTGCAGTGGCGACGAGGCGGTCGCGGTGCAGCTGCCACACGTGCAGCTCGTGGATGGCCAGCACGCCGGGCACGCGCAGCGCCGCCGCGCGCAGCTCGCACGCGCCCAGCCCTTCCGGCACCGTCTGCAGCAGCACCAGGCCTGCCGACCTCACTGGAGAGAGAAATATACGTTGAAACATTCATTTTATAGTAAACTAGCGGTCCCAGCGAACTTCGTTTCGCCCCGGCCCCGTTTTATGGGAATTTCCTTTGCTATAAACTATTTTTACATTATTTAAAGTAAAGAACAAATTATTTAAAAAAATACTAGTCCATATTTTCCGAGCAATATGTATAATCGACCTACTGAAAGGTGTAACATGTTCCAAGGACCCGTAAATAACGCAGTCTAGCTAGACAAGACACGGATCCTAATATCAGATTCTGATAAGTACCTAACTGCCCGCGGTCATGGTCTTGTTATGTCACCATTAGAATGAAACATTGTTCGGCGACCACATTCCCATATGTGAATGGCGCACTTTATGCAATAGTGTTGGTTCATCGCTTATCACTTGCATTTTAATAAGAACAAAGCGCCCGTGCATTAAAATGAAGCATCACACACACATTATTAGCACATTAGTTAATTAAGCATTATATTATGTGATTAAGCCCTTTAACTACAAACAGAAATATGTTAAAAGAAGATAATTCTTTCGTAATTATTATCAATAGGGAAACTGATAAGTTAAAATAGTAATTAAAACTGGTTTACAAATTGACTTGCCTAAGTGTCTTCTTCAGATTGTGTTAAAGAGGTAGGTACGGTAAAACATAAGTATAATGTGTCCTTCTACACTTTAAAAACCGTTGCTTATAAATTTATAGAATCACAAATGAAGATGTTCATTCATAAAATCATACGTCGATCTTTGTATACCAAATACAACTAGAAAGAAGATCATCATTATATCATTTTAATCATAGCGGAGAGGAAACAAGAAGTTACCTAATCAGTTTTCATCGGAACTCATCATAAAAAAACAGTACCAGATAACCGGAGTGAATGGCTAACCCGAAAAAGGGTTCCACCAAGAATATTAGCAAGTATTAGGGTTCTACCAAGAATGTAGCCTAATATAGAAGTAAGTTGTGTGCAAGCTAGGCGGAACGCACAGCGCGAAATTGCCTTTCGAACGCCAACGGTCGAAATATGCTTCCAAGCGAAAACGTTTTCCTACCCGTAAACCTTTTAGACTTTGTACTACGTCATTTTTTTTAATTAAGGCTTTTTGTCAAAAGAGTAAATGTTTAGGTTCTTATAATTAATGAAACATACGATTTTTTCAAATTAAGACGTAAGAGCATACTTTTTCAAAATATCTTAAACATGTAAAAAATTGACAAAATCGGACAACGTTTATGGGGTGGAAAACGTTTTTACTTTTTGTATGGAAGCTTGCGCGCACACGATCCTTTTATTAGTTAGGAACATGAATAATGTATGTGCTCACTGAACGGGTAGTTGAATACGACGAGGATGATGGCGGCGGAGGCTGACAGCGCGGGGTCGGCGATGCGCGCGGCCCACGGCGCCCACTCCAGCGTCAGGCCAGCGCTCATCACGAACAAGCTACCTTCAATTAACAAGGAAAATACATAAACTAATTATTGGTTTAGGACGTCAGACCAGGAGACCAGCCCAAAATGCAAATGGTTGCTTGCTAAACTTTTATGCTACATTATCTTCCTTTGTCGCACAGATGGAATAAAACGTATACCTAAGATCTCGTAGACAGTGCCATCTACGAAGGCGTGCGCTCGCTACCATTCGCTCTAATCGTTTTTAGTTTAGTACCTAGATGTGTGCAAGTTTTGCCAATAATTGATACTATAACTGTCCAATATTATGTTTAAAAGTTTAAAAATAGTTTAAGATTTTTGTTTCATTTTAGGTCTACTTTCACCTCTCCGGACCTAGTAGTTATAGGAATCTTATCGTATATTTAGTTTTTTTATATATATATTTAAGTATGCTTTTTGTTGAAGTGCAGTGCTGGTGGAAGATCGATAGAGCGATAGTTGGACTGAGACAAAACAAACGATAGTACAATGGTAAAGATAATCTAATGCCATCGTATTCAACACGAAAGTTCCATCAGAACAACCTACAATAATAGAAAGAACAACCAAGGTTGGCGAGGAAAACTCAGAAACAATCTACAAGATGATGGTGCAAATAAAAAAAGTTTAATGTCATGCCGTATCTATCACGAATGTCATGTCGTACCTATCACGCAGAAAGTGAAAATAAGGGGCAAAGTACAGAATGATTATGAAACTTAGCTTACAGATTGTATGATGATATGATAAGACAGTATTATTGTTTTTTTTTTTTGTACAAATCACCATTAGGAATAGACCTTGACTTTGAGTCACGCTACGTAGCAAGTTAAAAACAATTTTATTAATAAAATAAATCTTTTGTTCGATACTCATTGGCGATGTCGGTGGGTACGTGGTCGTGGGATTATTTACAAGAAAATTAAATAAAATAAAATAAATGTTTGTTCAGTACTCACTGGCGATGTCGGTGGGCGCATGTGCCAGTACGGGTTCGCCTGCTCCGGTCTTCAGTACCACCTCTCCGCCCTCCGTCATGCTCAGGCGCCGGCTGTAGCTCAGCTCGCGCCCTGCGGGACACAACAGGAAGATAAATAATGGATGCCATTGAACTACTATTACTAGCGTATGGAACTGACATCACGAACAAATTTTGTGCTCCATAAATTGATGACCCGGCCATCAACTCGTAGTACAAATCATAATTCGAAATTAAAATTTTCAAAGAAAACGTCACAATCTTGTCGTCGTTTTTGGTCTGACGCCAAGATGATGTAATTTTTTTAGTCTGACGTCCTAAATCTCAATGTTGGTAGTTTCTAGTGATTATTTATGGTTTGGAGATATCATAAAACGAATCTATTTATAAATTTAATGTAGGATTTAAATTATTTTTAATAATTTAGTTTGTCCAAAATGCACATTTAATCACAAACCGCAAAGGCCTATAGATAGTGCCATCCGCGAAGGCGCGCGCCGTTCATTTTTGATTAAGAAAAGATCGGGGTGCGAGGTGTGTGGCAAATATTTTTATATCATATAATAAATATGTAATAATTATATTCATTATAGCATCATCAAATATTGGCAAAAACTTCCACACATGTACTTAAAACGATTAGAGCGAAAGGTGGCGCGCGCCTTCGTGGATGGCACTATCTATATCAGGATGTGACGACATGTCTTGCGCGATGGCGGGCTTTTTTTGCTGTCATTGACAACTCTTCATAGTATTTTGGTGTCATAAAGATTTTCGAACTTTCGCCGTGACGTCATTTTGTACGCCATGACAGTTCGAGCGTTTTTGAGACCTATTCAAATTTAATTTTGTAAATCATAATAAAATCATGTAATTTTTTTAAAAATATCAAGGTATTTGATCAATATATTTACTAAGGTGAGGTATTATCCAGTTTTTAAAATTTAGTCAACTAGCCTATTACAGTGGTCATCACAGTCCTGGGGCCCTATTTTTAAATCACTCGCGTCAATATTACGAGTGATTTTCTTTCGAAACCGAGTTATTTTCGTTGACTTTTAATTCATTTTTGAACGAAAATCACTCGCACTCTTGAAGCGAGTGATTCAAAAGTAGAGCTCCAGATAGGTAATATAATAAATACAATATAATAAAGTTTCTGTAAAAAATACTCGAATATGTGGACGACAAAGGTAATAAATGATGTCATGTGCACCTGTACAAAATATTGTTTTCTGTCTTTCCTCAAATATTGATATTCCGATATTACAAAGAATGAATATCATCATGTAATATTGAAGACAATGAGCATCATGTAGATGTTTATAATCTTTAGCAACGGCTTACTTACCTACTTTTGCTTGTTTAAGTAATTATGTAGAGTAGATGTAACTAAGTTATCATAAGTTTAATGTTTTAGTAATCCAACACATTTATAATCGTTAACGTCTAGAGACTTATGTTCTGTGTTAGAGACACTTGAACTTGTATTGCAACTTGCAAGCTAGGTTCGTGTTTTGGGTTTACAGTTATTCGTATCAAGAACCATTTTCCAGAAAATTATTCAATAAGCACAATGGTATGTTTTGCTTTGCTCACTCTACAGTCATAAGCATGCCGGTTTAGCTGGTGTGTTTGAAAACAAACTTGAACTTACCTAATACAAACTAAATTGGATATCTAAAACAATGTCCAAGATTACTGCTATTTGAACCACCACTTGTTTTTGGGTTCTTCCGGTAACAGATTTATAAAATAATATTTCTCCACTTTTATGTCGTTATTGTACCTAATTAGGGTTCCATGTTGGACTACGGAATCCTAAAAACGTACCCAAAGTGACTTGTAGAGAATGCCTTAATTGGGCATTAAGTCCGCCATTGGTATAACTAAACTCACTGCAATAATGCTTAAATAAAGTGGAGTAAGTTTCAAGCCTATCTATTTCAAGGTAGGTTCGAGTTTAACGCCCAGTTAGACGCAATCGGAAACCTTTCGTCTTTAGACATTGATCTAGTCTTTTCTCGGCGTTCGAAAGTAAGGGTTTTCTGGTTTGCTACTCGTATTACTTGTAGCTGCTACTCGTCAGTAGCGCTTTGCGATATGTGTTCGGTCTGTCTGTCATTCAGTGGCTAACTCACAAATTAGTACGACCTTTTCCTATGCAGAGTTATAACCAAGTCGCTAAACTCACTGCATATAAAATATGATTTACGTTTCCTATTTTAATTTACTTTTATTGGAATAAGCGATTTACAACCAAAGAACATTTATAGCCATAGAAAATTTTGAAAGGCGTAACTTGTAAAAAGTTTAAATTAATATTACCTAGGTTGGGTACAACGTACAACAGTCTCTTTATTTATAAATATTATTAATATTTTCGTAAATAGTCACAATAATTCAAGTTTTTAGGAATAAAAATACTTATAAGATATGGCTATCTGATAATTATCATCACGGCTTGCATTCGTGACACCTTTATATCTAAATAAAACCTTCGATTCATTCTACCGTTAGTTGAGTTGACAACAGCATTCTTGTATTGAATGCTTACTTATCCTTATTTTGTTGCCATCTCTAGACATGACCTAAAGGTTTGACTGGCAGAGTAAGCTTATAGCTTTAAGTCTACCTTTATACGACAATCTGTGCAACAAAGTCTTTAAATAAACAAAATAATTATTTACTATGAGTTGAACTTTTTGAGCTAGCAATCCCCTGCTGTTCCACCCGCGCAAATATCGAATTTACCATACAATTTAACATTCTAATAACTATCGCATGCCATCTTCAGGCACTCAAAGTACCTACCACTTAGATAATTAATTTCATATTAAAATAGATGGCACATTACGAGTACTCGTATGTATATTAATATTACCAAATACTATGGATTATATTCTTATCTTTCTAATCTGTTCCATCTGTGTTACTATAGTATAACTGATTATAATCAGAAATAAATTAATTGTGAAAGTATTATAGATCTATGACGACACGTTTGGCGCAGTGGTTAGCGCTCCTGACTATTGCGCCGGCCGTCGCGGGTTCGAGTCCCGAAAGGGACCAATGTTTGTATGATGTACACGAACATTTATACTTAAGTCATGGATGTGTTATTATATATAATTAAGTATTTATGGAAGAAGCCCCCATCATAATCGTTGTCTGGTTCTGCGTAACGCAAGGAAGAAAATTCCTTACCACGAAACCAAACAATTGGTGTGTTGTCTGGCGCATATTTTTATTTTATTTATTTATATCTGCTATTTTCTTTCAGATCAAAGACATAATATCGTTGTTTAATATAAATAAAAAAAATAGTTGATGTTGTGGGGATTTATTTTATGACAATGGCCATTATTGTGCCGTAATGTTATGTTAAGACGTGCGACCAATGCGTGTTAGTAGTGTTTAAACCACTTTCCAATGTTGATAAACACAAGTGATATCTTCAGGTCAGATTTTACATATGACAGAGCACCCAACAATTGATTTTAGATAGAGGCAGACCGAGAAAGCGATGGCGAGACAATTTACGGCCGTTCCTTATATGCAAACTATAGTCAAAGGTATCACCCACTGGAGATAGCATTTCCTCGATCGAAGATAGGTTTTCCTACTGCCAAAAGTTTTATAGGGACAAAAAATCTAAATGTAGATAACTATTTCTATCTCTAGTAGGGCAAAACCACAGATAGAAAGGATATAGGGAACGGCCGTTAGTAGTTAGACCGCGGAGACTGGCAAACCCACTGGGCGGCGGCTGCCCGTGTGAGGAGTGGACGCCTAGCTGCAGCACGTTGACGACCAGAACCAACGCGAACGATGCAAAAAGCACGTGCACTGAGAGCCAGCCCACGATCTCTACACTCCATTAATAAGATAAATAGCACTTACCAGCCAGCAGCATATAATTGATGGCATGTAGCAGCAGTCCGATGACAGCGCAGCCGACGA
This sequence comes from Pyrausta aurata, assembly GCA_963584085.1. NCBI lineage: Eukaryota > Metazoa > Arthropoda > Insecta > Lepidoptera > Crambidae > Pyrausta > Pyrausta aurata. Next base: position 5,746,580 of record OY757255.1, on the reverse strand, counting down.
TGACCTTAGGGTACCGCGGCGGCTGCCCGTGTGACGAGTGGACGCCTAGTTGCAGCGCGTTGACTACCAGCGCTAGCGCGAAAGATGCGAAGAGCACGTGCACTGAGAGTCGGCCTACGACCTCTATCCGAGCCCAGCCGAAGGTGTTCCGAAGACGACCTTCCCGGCCGGTGCTTTCGTCGGCCCTTTCATACTGTTGGAAGTAAGAAATCAGTTAAAATATACCAGTATGTACAACTAATTTGTAGTCCTATACAGTTAATGATATGATAGCGTTTTGCCTTTAGTAAACTAATGATAGGATAGATAACATTTAAGCACATGCAGATTGGGAAGGTTAGAAACGATAAACGTACTTCCTGTAGTTATTGAAATGTAAGTTGCTGATGATGGAAAGATAAAACTGCACATGCACATTGTAAACATTAGTTACAAAGATTTGTTAAAGAAAATGTGAGTAAATGATTATATTTTTGAAATGCATGTTTAATTTTGCGGCGGCGGCCAGTGGCAGCGCCAGCACCGAGTACGACGGTGACAGCTATCAACTATCTTTCATTGCTGCTTACCTTGTAAGCTAGAACAGTGGTGATGAGCCCCACGAGGCGGCAGAGCGAGTGGCAGGTGTCCACCAGCAGCGTCGGCGAGTGGGTGAAGTGCGACGCGAACAGCCGCCCGCTGAACCCGGCGGCGGCCAGCAGCAGCGCCAGCACCGACCGCGGCGGCGGCAGCCATTGCAGCCACTCCTTCATCGCCATCCTGAGAATGCGGTATCCTGGGTACATAGATAAACGAACATTATTTACTAAAACTTAGTAAATTGTCATCAAATGTAATCGTTATTCTCAAATTAAAGGTTTTTTAGGCATTTTTAAAGGCAGTCTTATTTTGCAAAATTTACCTATGTTTATTTATTATAATAAGCTCACATACACAAGAGAGACCTTTGATAAAACATCAGTTAACACTATAAAAAAAATCTTCGATTTGTTCGTAAATATTGGTGTACGAACGTTTTCAAGTTACGCAGCTTTTCTATCTATATTCTTACATAATTCTCGTCAAATTTTCTCGCAAAGATCCTTAAATTTTTATTATGGATATTCGCGCCAATAATATTCTGCCGCTTAATACCTCTGGCTAGGTTAAATGGATGGGACTAAATAGCTTAACGTGCTTTTACAAATTACAAAGCACGGAGATGCTTGAGAGTTGAGACTTCTCCAGTATCTCCGTGCTTTGTACACACAATTTGGTTGTTGAAACAATATAAATATTTTAACGTAAGATAACATAATTTCGCATAATTGTTATACCTACTTACTTCATTGTTTTATTTAAACAACTCAGAAAGGATGACTTTTAAAAAAATTGATAAACATTGTGATAAGAGAATCGTCTCTAGATTGCACGATACAAAGTCCAAAGTCGTAATAAATTATTTATTGTTTTGTAACAAACACAGTGACATATAAATATTTAACCATTATTAATCCTCAGCAAAAAACTGGTTTATTCATTAATACCGCCTACAAAAGGCAATACTGACGTAAGTTCGAATTTTGTCATTTTTGGGTTGTGGTATTTAGAGGTACTATAGGTACTTCGAGCTCTTTTTTGCATCATTTATTGAGAGCAATAGATTAGGTACTGTATTTACTTTAATTAATCATTTTTAGGGTTCCGTACTCGAATGTCAAAAAACGGAATCCATAAAGTTTCGTCAAGTCTGTCCATCTGACTGTCTGTCTGTCCGTCCGTATGTCACAGCCACTTTATTCTAAAACTATTAGCATCACATAGCTGAAACTTGGTAGGTAGATATATATCTTATTTACCGCTTTCCGATTCAGATACAAAAAGTGAAAAAAATACATTGAAGGGGGGGCTCCCATACATGAAACTAAAATCAAATTTTTTTTATCTACTCAAACCTATGCGTGTGGGTGTCTATGGATAGGTCTATCAAAATGACATTTAGGTTAACTAAAAGTCTACGTTTATGTTAGTGACTAAAAGTCTAACGTTTGAGATATAAGTAGACGCTTCCAAAGTGGTAAAATGGGCTTCTCCCCCCATCTCACTGTATGACTGGTAGAGAATGCCATACGGCATTAAGTCCACCTTTTGTACAGTTTTTGGTTGTGCAATAAAGTATAAATAAATAAATAAAATAAATCTAACTTTTGAAATAAGAAAGTGAAAATTAAAAAAAACGTACCTAATGTAGATTTCAACAAAAACTTTCCGAGAAAATTGGTTTGAATGAGATCGAACCAGTAGTTTTTGAGATATTGCACACCTTCATCAACCGCAAATATAACTTTGTCTTTCATACAAATACTATGAAAAACAAAGTTATTTTTGCTGTCAAACAATATTGTGATATTTTCTTTAGGTGGAAGTAAGTAGACCCCGAATCCAGTTTAGGGTGGCACAGAACCCGGTGAGCCCAGTGCGCGGGTACGACTCGCACTTCGCCGGTTTTTATAAGTATTTCTATTCTTATAGCAAAGAAAAAGGAAAATTGCGAAAACCGGTTTGTACGGATATGTAACCCTCGGTTCGCGAGTCCGACTCGCACTTGGCTGTTTTTTTCAGTTTCAGTGTGAAAACGTAGTGTTCCAGATATTCCAGACCCTGTTAATATGGGTTTAGAAAATGTATTTCGTTTTCAACATTAAATCTAATAAAAAAATATGACTTTCCCATTTGCGAAACTTTGACTCTCCGCTACAATACATACTTACCTACCTACGTCAAAACCGAGTTTTCTGAGTTGTGCCTGTGCGGCATTTGGTAAACGAGCACAAACAATCATGACACGTAAAATTTAGTATTTATCAGTGCTATATCCGTTTTTCATCGGTCATGCATACTAGATGGGATTAAATGACGCTAGCATGCATGACCATGTACCTACTGGACACAACACCGCAAGTTTGATAAACCATTATCAAAGTCCAGATTCCATTTATAAAGAAGCAGTCTTGTAAATATTTCAGTTGTGTCTAGGTCGTAATCGCAGCAATATCTGTGTGATTACTTACTTATAATGATTTTTCTCATTATATTTTTAGCTGTGTTAGTAGCATTTTATTATTACCATACAAGAACGTTTAACTATTGGGCCAAGAAAGGAGTGAAACATGATAAACCAATCATATTATTCGGCACCAATGCCAGGAACTTCCTCACTTTGGAAAGCAGGAGTCAAGCCATGCATAGAATGTACTGGAAATACCAGGATGAAAAAGTCGTTGGATTCTACAGATCAAGCACTCCCGAACTGGTGCTAAGAGATCCTAAAATAATAAAGTCAGTGTTTATATCAGATTTTGGATACTTCCACAACAGAGGCTTCCACCCTTATCCGACTAACATCGAACCATTGCTGCGTCAATTGTTCGTGGTCGAAAACGATACCTGGAGGATGCTAAGACAGCGGTTGACATCAGCATTTACTAGTGGAAAGCTGAAAGCTATGTTTCCTTTGATCATTGACAGAGCCGAGAAACTCCAAGCGAGGACCCTTGAAGCAGCGAAGCGTGGTGCAATCCTTGATGCGAGGGATCTGATGGCTCGGTACACAGTTGATTTCATCGGAAGTGTTGGCTTCGGTCTTGATGCTGAGGCTTTAAAAGATGATGATTCGGAATTTAGAAAACTTGCTTTTGACATTTTTAATCTTTCATTATTAGATGTTGCTAAATCAGTGGTCAAAGACATGTTTCCCATGCTTGCCCAAAATATACAATTATTTGGCAGAATTGAAAAAAGAATGTTTATGCTCGTTAAACATATCATGGACAGTAAAGGTAATAAACCAACGAACAGAGGTGACTTTGTAGACATGCTTTTAGAATACAAGCAAAATGGTCCAATTGAATTTGAATCGATTGTGAAACAGGGACCAGACGGTAAACCCGAAAAAATAACAATGGAACTCGATGAAGCCATGATAGTAGCACAGGTATTCTTATTCTTTGGAGCTGGTTTCGAGACATCGGCGTCGACGTCAAGCTCAACTCTTCACCAACTTGCATTCAACCCAAAAGAGCAGGAGAAAGTGCAGAGGGAAATTGATGAAGTTTTGTCTAGATATAACAACACACTGAGTTACGACGCTATTAAAGAGATGAAGTATCTGGAGTGTGCATTCAAAGAAGGAATGCGACTGTTTCCAGCTCTTGGGCATTTGATAAGACAGTGCACTAAGCCTTATACATTTGAGGATATAAATCTGACCATCGATCCTGGTGTCAGAGTTTTGGTATCAGTTTCAGCGATACACATGGATCCTGCCTACTGGGATGACCCGTGGGAATTCAGACCTGAAAGGTTCCTCCTGAATAACTTCACGTCGAAGCAAAAAGATGCATATTTCCCCTTCGGCGAAGGACCTCGTAATTGTATCGGTAAGTTTTGATTGAAACATTTTGTTAAAACAACATTAGGTTATTATTATATATAATATTTCATACTATTTTCCAAACGATACGAACTACAAAACTTACCTGACTAACTACTCAACTGTTATAATTCTAAACATTTTGTTTTGGAATAGTGAATGAATCGCTACCAAAACGCCTATAAAAAGTTTATCGGAAGAAACTCAAGCTCAAGCGTTTTTTGCCAAGAACATATTTAATAAAGATAACAATTAAAAGTCTGTACAATGTGTTCTGTATGCTCTCTGTCGTGCATGTGTATTAGGTATTTAGTTACAAACAGTTGATATACATATACCTAGATGTCTATTAAATTGTCTTGAATAAATTAGATACCTAAGTAGGATATGAGACAGTTTGAATTAAATTAATAGTAGAAGGACAGACAATAGTAAGTTTATTTCCGTTGCGTAAACATTAGTATTGAACATCCCAAAGCACTGGCAAGGTGTGATAGGGCATATAAGTGCCTCCTAAGATCTTAATGGTATTTTCCTCAGGTGCTCGATTAGGGCAGATGCAGTCGCTGGCGGGTCTGGCGGCGCTGCTGTCTCGGTTCACCGTTGCGCCGGCGCCTGACAGTGTACGTTTCCCCGACTATAACCCCATCTCCGACATAGTGCAAAGCCCGAAGGGCGGCCGATTGCCACTGATTTTCACTGAACGCAAAAGCACGATCCGTGCTTAGATTATACAGGGCGTAAGCGCACGCATACGTTTGCACTATTTGTTGTATACTATGTAGATTTTAAGTAAATAATGAATGAGCGCCACGCCACAGAATATATAAAAGTACTACAAAAAATAATTTTAGTTGTCAGCCTGGTACAAATAAGGTAATGTAAGGCAAAATTGTGTAGCTAAGAAAGAGGCAACATTGACAGCACATAAATGACATTAATGACATAGTTTTCTTGGTTTTTAAGCAATAAATATCTGGATAATAATTTGGGCTGTTTTATTTTATCTTGTGCTATTATATCTTCCACGCTTTATTTTTGTAAAAAAATCTAACGCGACGCCTATGACTTACTAAAATAACTAGACCTTCATTCTGGTGTATAATATTATTGAACTAGACTCAATATAGCGAAATAATGACTAATATTATATGAGTGACAGAAAAACATATTTGCAGGTTCACTCATATCATAATAATTCATACTTAGTTTAAGGGGCACCTACATTTCAAGAATAGAATATAACATTCAAATACCTAGAGAATTTATTAATTTCTGTGGTCACTATGCATATAAACTGTAACACTGCCTTTAAAATTGTAAACAATTATTGTAATCCTTTTTAGATTATAAGATATTAAACCTGTATAGGGTTTGACAACACTTATTCAAGTAACGATCACTATATCGTATTGATTCATCGCCAATGTTGTATGTTATTATTCTCAGTTGGCGACTGGCTGACGTTTTTTTTTTTCAATAAAGTTTGCAAGTGGCTATTTCAACTTTTACGGACTTGCTTACAAAACTTAGTAGATACACATAATATGTGACATAAGTTTGATTTGTAATAGTAAGATCACCAATATTATCGTCGTATCGTATTTAATTTCATACACAAAGGTAACGGTAAAATGCTATTGTAAATTAAAATTGTTTATTTATCCAAAAATATGACTCAATTAATAAATTTGTTTTGTATGACATATCGCTAGCTTTTCGCTAAAACTGTTTTGTATGAGGTTTAGTTATCCGGTGGATTGCTACGTGAAATATATTCTGCTGCACCAAACATTTCAGTGGTTATACGAGAAACAGTCGTTTTGCGATATCTACTTAGCACTTTCGGAACTCGGTCTACGGGTATAGGTCTACAGTTGCTCGATTTGCCACATTTTGTTTATATCGCCTTTAAAAGTAAGTTAAATAAATAAATCACAAAGTTATTCAAAACTAGGAAAATTAAAAATTATTAGTGCTATTTACGAAAGTAAGATTAATCGATAACATTTTAATAATATCAATTCTACTTCATTAAAGCAAATTACTAAAATTGACAAATATCATAAGTTATGGGGTCAACGCGTCGGTCTCTATCATTTTGCAATTTTGGTCCAAAAGTTATGGCATTATTAAGGGAGTTAGTGGCATTAGTGCCGATAGCAGACGAAATAATACTGCAAATTGTCATCAAGCAATATTGGCACAATACTTCATACGAAATGACGTTCCATATTTAAATTTTTCGTTGTTTAGTTATTTATCGATGATAAAACAGACCCGTATTTTTTTTTCCATGTTGTTGGTATGTTTCTTGTAATTGTAGCTTGCCTTTGGTTGTTTGCTGTCTGATACCGTGCTATACACAGGAGTTCTCAATTCCACTATGTATCGAACCTCCTACAATTAGTTGGCTGATTTACAAAGTAAATGCTACGATGTGTTTGCGAAAGAAAAGTAAAAGCCAAACAGAAAAACATTGTACTAGAGATACGATATTTGCGCGGGCCGACCCGCGAGTAGCCTGAGTTCGTGTACAAAAAGTACTCTTTCATAATTACTAACTTAGCTGATGATCAATATGAAATAGATATCAATGTGCAAAATATTTGTTTAACAAAGCAGAAAACTACTTTAAAACTATCAAAAGTCAATTAGGAAGCCGCTAATGAATGTGTGCCATTCGCGGTCAAGAGAGCGATCTTAATGAGGTTGACCGATTTGAGCGGCCTTAGTTTTAGTCGAAGAACCAGTTGGCTTCGATGTACTTTATTTCATCTTTCTAACGATTCTAGTAGAGCACCCAATGAAAGTTGTTATGGTGCAGTAAGTAGTATAATCTAACGGTTTATCCATAAACGTTGAAGGAGCTTAGATCGTATGGGAGCCTTATTGGACAGGTTTAATACTCGACTTTGTGTTTACTTATTCATAAAGACTAGAGAGTTGGTTGGCTCTAAAGTATAGAACAAAATATATTTTCGAATTTATCTTCAATCACATAAATCTAACTACTTAAATGAAATACAAAATATTTATAAATCACATCACGCATACTCATGTATCAACATAAATAGGGATGCTATTCTACTTCTGGCTAGGTGCTCGAAGATGTAATTTAATTAAATGATCAAGGCGTATGTGTGTGTACCTACTATAATAGAGCGGGCGGAAGATAGCACTCATCTCTGGGTAAAAGAGTTACGTTCACACCTAAAGCCTTATCCGCAACCGACTAACGACTGTCAGTACACGTCACGAAGTTCATCGCTTTTTAATTAGGTACAGGAGGAAATAGTAGATTATTAAACAAGGGAATAAAGTAGTGTATTACGGCACAGGCGCCATTTTGAATCACGAGCGAAAAGAAAGGTTTACAATTTTGATTACCGAACGAAGCAAGGGAGGTAAAATTTTTACTCCCGAGCGTCAATCAAGCGAGAAAAGAAATGTATAAATTTCACCGTAAAATTGTAAATACCATTATAATCTCACTCGCGATATTGTAAACTGTCGATAGATTGTGAACAGTAACATACTAAATTATATTCTCGCTCGGCGGCGGACAAATCGTGTGATGTGAATGAAGCTTATGAAGTATGAATACGTAATGGTCAGCCTCCGGCGATTACGCCGGTAAACTAAGAGTTGACTCAGGAAGCGGTACTTAGGTCAAAGGAGTTTCGTGGCAATAAGTATGCACATTCACGAGCTTGTATTGTTTTCAGTAGTAATTAACCTAATGCTAAAGAAGATTATTAAATGAAGAAAACGAAAGCGAACACGTAAATAAATGAGCGCTTATGTATAAATTATTTGTTGGGACTTGGGAGTATATAGAGAGTTGTATTACTCTACTCGTAATAAGTAAAATTTTCTTATCTATACTAATATTATAAAGCTGAAGAGTTTGTTTGTTTGTTTGTTTGAACGCGCTAATCTCCGAAACTACTGGTTCGAATTGAATAATTCTTTTTGTGTTGGATAGTCCAGTTATCGAGGAAGGCTATAGGTTATATAACATCACGCTACGACCAATAGGAGCAAAGATATAGTGGTAAATGTGTAAAAAACGGGAGAAAGAAGTCACGATTCCACGCGGACGAAGTCGCGGGCAAAAGCTAGTCAACTTATAAAAATATAACGATGTTTTGGATAGGAAATGCCCTTTTGATGATATCGTACAAGGAGTGCATCCGAGTAAGCCGACGCAGGTCTCTACATTAACTGAATATTTTTGTAGCGCTTCTGATAGATTTTTTGTAACACAAATAACGGCACAACGATTATAGCTTTACAGGTCTTTTTTTTCACGTTGCTTGAAATAACGGTACAAAGATTGATACCTTTAAATTGAAGGTATATTTCCTTTTGTGCGAGACCCGTCGCGCTCTACTTATTTCGTCAAATAACGACAGACTCATTGTTGCACAGTTTGCGAAGAATCTTGCGGCACTTGTGTTAAAAGGGCTTAATAGTTAGCATTCGGACTGTTGTATTATGTGCTGTTAGCACAGAATATATACTCGTAGAGACACAAAAGTAGGTTTTTTGACCCTAAAACCATTATATTTTTTATTACTTAGATACTTACTGCTTCCGCGAATTTCGTGTGTGACCAAGGGATATAATAGTTTTATAGCTTTAGCACCTACCCGTATTTATTAATTTCAGACAAAGCAAATAGGTATAAATACGATAATAACTATTTTGTGTCGTGAGTAGGAAACACGGCGGTCATTGGCCTGTCTGTTTAATTTTACATCTAACGGCCGTAATGTAGAGCATAGCTTTAACGGCGAATGAAATTCGCACGAACACGAAATGACACCCACGCGATAACCTATTTTTTCTTCGATCATCTTATGCCGCCGTGCATCTTAGTGGTTCTGTTCTGTCGATACACGTAGAATGTTTATCAAAAACGGCATAACTATTTGTTTATCCTTCTCCTATTGCTGCTGCAGCTGTTTGCCTACCTGATTTGCTTAGGTAACGTTGGTGGTATAGTACTTATCTACAAAACATAGTACGGACGACAGCACGTCTAGGTAAACACTGCGGTATCTTATACAGTTGTAATAAGGGCTAATTTGCAACAAAAGTGGGTAGCCTGATTTGCTGGCGACTGTACCTATTATTTACCTGTATTTTCTTTTTTCTGATAAGGGGAACAATTAGATCAAGGATGACAAATCTTTATTTTGCTCAAGTGCTATACCACCAGTACTTAGGTAAGTAGATGTACCTATCTCAGACAGAAGATCATATTATAAATACATCGTGTTACAGCTTTTGAAGTCTTGTCATAATATAATCAGTATCCGTATAATAAGCGATACAATGAACAATCAAACTAACCGCCAACCGCCAATTTCATATCAAAGGCTTGAACAAGTAGTCGCTACGGATATTAAGAGGATTATTGCAACATTAATGGCGATGCCAATTAGACGATAATAAGCGTTTCTAGTAAGTGGCACGTAAATAGATTTTGATCATATTTTTTTATATTTATGACTATACGAACTTAGTGTCTTAATTATGAAATTCAAAATATTACTTTATATATATTTGACTTGTAAATAACTTAAGTAGGTATTCTCTTTTGGTGTAAATAGTGGATGAAATACAATATAATCTGCTATACTAAAACAGCTGTAAAAATGACAAGGTGAAGAGATATTTAGTATTTGCCATAATTATTCATTGTTATTTATTTTTCTTTACTCGTTATTAATGTAACACCGAGTAAACAATTAATACATGTAGCAATTCATTGTATTTTTGTTTACAACTGCAGTATGATGCCTAAATACGAGTAATAAATACATTTTGAGACACCAATAATGAGGTATGCATCATTTGCCTTAATAACTACATTGCCATTTAATTTAAAATTATATGTGGTCATGCTCCTTATGTTTTAATAAAGGTATCTAGGTAGAGTCGATTTCATTGCCAATTAGAACGCGTTTCGTGTAGTAAGTAATTCTACTAACCAAGATTTAAGCAAAAAACATGGCACAACTAAAAATAATATCTTTTGTAATCGAGATGGGTGAAATTGGGTGAATATCCCAAGCGTATTTTTTTTGCGTCCGGGCTGAGAATCGTCATGTACTAAAAAGATACACTTTTGTAAATTTTTTTCTTGAAAGTAAACTTTTGTATCCATACCAGGCCATAAATATAAATTGTATAAAATATTTCAGTTACTTGAAAAAAATTAAATTACCTCGCAATTCTAAGTTTGGTGGCTTGTCCGCAATCCGTTTTGCTAGATATTTTCCTCAGTCTAAAGAAAATTACAGGAATTTTTTCAAATTCATTTATTTTATTTACATTCGGATTAATTTTCCCATCTGCTGTTAGTGATATTTTCATATTTGGTGCGTTACCTAACCCTAGAGCATGACAAGATGGTGTGTCCGCGCGAAATTACCAATTTTGGTGGCATTTATGAAAGAGACAACCTAACCCGCATAAACGAACAAAAAAAAATATTGTTCCCGACCCTCACTCCAGGCAGCCGGGCACTCACGCGCAGTGAAGAAACAGGTGCGCTATCTCGTTGCGTTTTTCCGCCAAAAATGAAAGTATTCCATTTTTTTACCTCCGGACAAAAAATCTGCAATTTTGGTGTGCCTGTTTAAATTACTTTTTAGTAATTAATTTGTTGTGGCAATGCAGTGTTTTATGAACGCATGGTGTGCTTTTAAAGTGATATAAAGTTAGGTAGAATATCCGAAATAGTTTTTATTTTACGTATTTTTTTATATAAAATTTTAATTTTGGTGATGCAATTTTGGTGGTTTTGGTGGTAATTTGGTACACCAAAATTGCTTAACTAACACCAAAATTAGACGAGATCGAGAAGTTCTATTGTCAGTTGTACACCTCAGTTGCCAAACCCGTTGATAGCCCTGTCAGAGACCCAAGAGCTATCCTAATCCGTCACTACACCAAAGACATCCTAGATATCAGCCTCTACGAGATTAGGATGGCCCTGAAACAGCTTAAAACAACAAGGCACCTGGCCAGGACGGAATCACATCAGAGCTTCTGAATGCGGGTGGAACACCTTCAGAGACTCTTTAATTCCGTGCTGCTAGAGGGCATGATGCCTGAGGCATGGAACAAGAGTGTGGTGGTGTTGTTCTTCAAACAAGGAGACATAACCTTATTGAAGAACTATAGACCCATCTCACTCCTGATCCATGTCTACAAGCTGTTCTCAAGAGTCATCACGAATCGCCTCGCACGTAGGTTTGATGACTTACAGCCTCCCGAACAAGCTAGATTTCGAAAAGGCTACAGTACCATAGACCACATCCATACGCTTAGGCAAATAATACAGAAGTCCGAGGAGTATAATATGCCTCTACGTTTAGCGTTTGTAAACTATGAGAAAGCCTTTGATTCGTTTGAAACTTGGGCGGTGCTTCGGTCTCTTCAGCGGTGTCACATAGACTATAGGTATATAGAAGTGTTAAAGTGTCTGTATAACAACGCCACCATGTCGGTACGCCTTCAAGCTCCTGGAATAGGAAGGATTCGGCATCAAAGTAAATGGCGAATACATCATACATTTCCGGTTTGTTGATGATAATAGTCCGTGTGACAAAGACGCTGGATGATCTTGGCACTATGCTCGAAGGTCTTAAACGAGTATCCCAACAAGTGGGTCTTAAAATGAACATGGAAAAGACGAAAATTATGTCGAGTTCCCGTGTTGTACCCACTCCGGTATCTGTTGGGAACACAACTCTTGAAGTTGTCGATGCGTACGTCTACCTTAGACAAGTGGTCTAATTAGGTAGGTCCAACTTTGAGAAGGAAGTTAATCGACGAAACCAACTCGGCTAGGCAGCGTTCGGGAAACTGCGCAAGAGCTTCTTCTCGTCTCAACTACCTCAGTGTCTGAAGATGAAAGTCTTCAACCAGTGTGTGTTACCTGTGATGACATACGGATCCGAAACCTCTCTAACTATGGTAACTATGGGCCTCATAAAGAAGCTCAAAATCACACAACGAGCGATGGAGAGGGCTATGCTCGGTGTTTCTCTACGAGATCGAATCAGAAACGAGGAGATACGTAGAAGAACTAAAGTAACAGATATAGCCCTACGAATCAGTTAGCTCAAGTAGCAGTGGGTAGGGCACATAGCGCGTAGAACTGATGGCCGATGGGGCAGAAAAGTTCTAGATTGGAGACCCTTAGACCAAAGGCGCAGCGTAGGACGACCACCGACAATGGACAGACGACCTTGTAAAGATCGCAGGATTGCACTGGATGCAGACCGTTTACAACCGGTGGCCGCTGTGGAAAGCCGTGTGGAAGGCCTATGTTCAGCAGTGGACGTCCATTGTCTGATAATGATGATGATCATAATTTCTAAAAACGGCGGTTAATCATGGCGTTTTATTACTAAGCGCGGTTTCTCGCAACTTCATCTAGTGATTGTCTGAGGCACAAAGAGCTTAAACCATTGAACAACTTAGTTAGTTAGTTAGTGTGGCTGGGGTGTTTCCGCACTTAGCCTCACGATTGGGCCATTGTACGTATATCCCTCCTTTTTCATTCTAACCACCCCAGGCTCTCCCAGAAGGCTAGCAAACTGCCTAGATTGCTAAAGACCTCTGGGAATGTTGCCGGGGATTTGCGAAAGTTTGCCCGTTGTTCCATCACACCCATACACTCCATGAGCACATGCTGTGGTGTTTCTTCTGCCCCCATGCAACCTCTGCATAGGGGACTGTCTGTGACACCTATTGTGAATAGATGTTTGTTTAAGAGACTGTGGCCAGCTATTGTGCCTATAACCATGTGCAGTTTGTCTCTTGGTAACCGGATGAGGTTGCGGGCTTGCCCGAAGTTGTTGTGCCTTTTTGAAGCTTCCGGAATTGCGTTCTTTGTTTGCCTGCAACCTTCACCATTTCTCCATGCTGCTTCGGTTTCTGCACGTAGCCAAGTTCTTATTTGGGCCTGCGGTATGAGTAGTAATGGTTCCGGGCCATATACTGTTGTCGCCGAGCCCCTCTTGGCTAGTTCGTCGGCAGCGTCGTTGCCTAGTGAGTTACTGTGTCCTTTGATCCATTGCAAGGTTACCTCATTTGTGCTTGCTATGTATTGGAGTGCTTTATGGCACTCCCAAATAAGGACAGATTTGATGCTATTGTTTTGTAGGGCCTGGAGCACCGATGCACTGTCCGAGACGATTTTAATGTGTTGGTCTTTTACGTCTCTGGCTGCAACCGCCTGTGCTGCTCTGGTGATGCCGATACATTCTGCTTGAATTGTATTTAGCTTGTCAAGAGTAGTTGATATATTAATATTTAGGTCATTCAAGAAGACTCCAGCTCCTGTACCCTGTGAGGTTTTGGATTATTATCATTGAACAACTATTACGAGCTCAAGGAACTGACACCACGAACAAATATCGTGCCTCATGAATTGACGCCACCTGCCATCAACTTATACAAAAGGTTTCTTATTCGAAATTCAAATTTCAAGGAATTCGTCACAATTTTGTCGTCGTTAGTCATTTCTGCTTGACATATAGCTTCTCTTTAAGTAGTAATAACAACTCACTGACCAAAACCTACTAGTGTGTATAAAACGAGGTTCTCGGTACAGTGGTAGGCACACGGCACCGGTGTCACATCATTCTCCTCAAATCTGTCGAAATGTTGCAAATGATTTTGGTGGTTCCTGTGTTTGTTTTGGATGGAAATGTTAAAAATTAATCGACAAAATATGACAAATCAGGTAGGTCGATGTGATACCGTGTGTACCACTCACTAAGATACTTATTATTAACATTCAAATCCAAAAACACAGAATGTTGCATTACCGTATCTGATGGATTTCTAATTTTGGTGCAGTTGATAAATTTTGGTGTCAGATTATCTAATTTTGGTGGCCTGTGACAATTTTGGTGGGTGATCAATTTTGGTGTTTCAAATATTTCAGAAATTATTATTATTATTTTAATTTCACTGATGTTTCATGTAACTGTAGACAACACTCTTGCTTATGATTAAACAAATTTAGCCGAAAAGTTATAAACTAAAATTACCACCAAAATTAGACAAAAATTCATGGTTGTTGAGATTTGCCCAATAGAAAGGTCAGAGAAAATAGGCGTGAGACGCGCGACTCGGTGCGCACGCGCCGCTAATAAACAAACAAACAACAGTGAACTCACCGCACTATATGCTGCCGCTGTATTTTTTTATAGTTTTATTGCCACGAAAAATCAGCATGTAGCCGGAAAACTCTCATGTGAACTCGCGTATTTCGTAAACACACTGGTCGAATTTTCACAACAATAATAAAAGTTCAAACGATTATTGCTTTGGCTTAAAATTGTTAAAAGCAGTTTCTGTCACGACACTAGTTTACTAAACAGTGTCAGGCCACTAGTAAATGTAGCCCATTTATGTGTGAATATTGTTTATAATTAATCCGCTGCGTGGGTGCGGGGCTGCGGGAGCGCGACGCTGGGCCGCGGCGTCTTCGGCGGCACTGACTGCGCGAGCGCATGTGTTGCTTATCGCGACTCTCGCGTCGATAAGGGCCGCCGAACTGTTGGCACACCTCACGAGCCGCGACCAAACACTGCGACTGCGCTGCCCGTTTGGCCGACGGGCGGCGTGCCAGTTACCACCTCGTTAAACGGTGCTTTAAAGAATACCACTTTTTACAAGATGCTTTTTATGGTCGGCTATGTTAACTAGCATATAGGCGCTCCGTGTGTGTCTGAAAAAGTCATCCAAAATTGAATAATTCTAACTTATTTACATTATAATATTACTGAAAACGTTTTGTAGCAGATATTTCAACGTTTATGTCCAAGAGTCAAGAGAGCAAACCTTCAAATAAAAAACTTTACTACTCCGACTTATGTAAACAATCACAGACGAAGTCTTCCTGAAAATACATTAATGTATTTAACTATAAAATAAATAAGCAAGTTATTCCGAGACTCCATGAAGTGAGTTTATTTATTTTATTCTTTATTGCACATACCAAAAGAAAGTACAAATGGCGGACTTAATGCTAAAAGCATTCTCTACCAGTCAACCATTGGGTGAGGCAGAAACGATTGAGGCGATTGGTTTGTTATAGAAATCTAATTATTAGACATAAATTAACTTATCTTAATGTTAATACTGTGTTGGTATTACATTTACTTAAGTGAGTAATCGAGCCGGGTCACTGTCAAACAAAACGATATTTCCGCGCCCGGCATCTTTTATTTATCTTTATTTATCTATTCAGTGATCTTTATCTTGTTCGACTCGCGTCTGGCTGTAGCTGTCTGAATCTGATTACAAAACAAGAAAAAAAATGATTGGATTGGTTATTAGATATTATGTTTCTGCTGATGTTATTCAAACATGCAAGATGCTTACTTCCCTCTCACAAGTCTCTGAAAAAAGTTTTCGGAAAGAACCATTCTGAACACCTTATTGCTTGATAAATCCGGTGTTTTGTTTTTATTGGCCACACTAATCAAACATCCATCATTCATGCAAACTTTTATTTTATCAGCTGGACATTGTTGAGGTATTTTCCATGCAGCATTCCTGCAACATTCGCCACGGAGATGAGCGCGCGACAGATCAACTAATATCCGTGCTGTGGTATTGTCAATTACACGACTTGTTATTTAGAGGACTTTTTCTATTCAGAATGTAGTACTTTATGGCCCGCATTGTCAATAAAGTAACCTTAATAATATTCTCGCCAATGTATAGTACAAAATACCCTCGAAGGTCTTATCCAAAGCAATCTTGGCCTTGTTTCGGATCAATATCGTAAAATTAAATGACCCTTTCCGGGGAAATTATATATGCCAAAGAATAATGTAGAGCTCTTTTTTTTAATCATACGCTTCAAGATGGCGAGTGATTTTCGTTCTTAACTCGTCTTCGAACGAAAATCACTCGTAATACTTACGGAAGTGATTCAAAAATAGGGCCCCTGCTTCACTAAAAAAGACTTCAAGACAATTATTGAAAACATCGAAATGAATAACTACTTACCTGAATTCCGACTTATGTGTTTGTTGAAGTGGTCATAATACCCTTCTTTTGTATGATATGAGACGTTCGATATCTCAAGGACCCTTTTGTATTTAGGTCAATCAAAGATAAAATGAATTAATGTTTGATTCTTTGGTACCTACTACAATTAGTTATTATTTATTGTCTCGACTTAATTGTTTTCGGGATGACGATAATGATAAATAATAAAAATATGTACTTACATATCTACTTACTTGTTAATAATGTACGGTAAGTAGACTTATATTTACTTGCCTGGAAATCCTTGATACAAAGCCTTGATATTGTAAAGGCATGTTGACAGGCGTTAAGTTTGTATATGGTCATTTATTTATTATCTGGTACCCGTGACCAAAGAATTTTTTGCCATAATCTAATAAAACATGCGCTTATTACTTTCATAAATCAATAAGATCTATCGATAAGCATTGTTAGAGCTGGAGCAATAAATAAATATAGGTAGAGTTTAGACTACCTTAAAACCTTGATTCTCGGACCTTTTTTTAGGGTTCCGTATTCACGATAGCAGCCTATGCAGAAGACACTTAAAACTTTTTAGAAATTTGACAAAGGCCGTCAGCCTAAATTACATCATCTATTACATCATCTTGGAGCCTAACACTAATGACAGGATATGCGATATTTATAAAATTTTAAGTTTGCCTTAATTTTAAATAAAATTCTATAAAAATACCAAAAATATAACACTATGTTGCACCCTACATTGCCCTCCCCCTTACCTCCTGATCTAGGTAACATACATTTTTCTATTTATTCAATAGTAGCTACAGTAAAAAGTTGCAGGTAAGTATCTTGGTACTGCAAAAAGCTCCAAATATTTTATTATGTTTTTTTCTAATAAATAAACTTCATATCGGATGTCTTCAAGGCCCAATTACCTTGTTGACGCGTTTTGAATTGGTTGTAAATACGGTAATTATCACATAAAGATTACTAAGCAGATATATCACTGTAAATGATAACTGGTAACCGTTTGATAACGTGTAATAAAACATGATGGTAAGGTGTTTGTATCTAGACTCTAGATATATGTTATTGATATTATTATTTATTATTAAGTAAGTGTTATTATTTTTAGATAAGAACGCTAAGAAGCGTATGATTCGACCACCGCTTATAAGGAGATCCCACTCCAAAAGCCCAGCGGCAAAGCGTACAAGAGTATGTCGACTTGATTTATCCTACTAAAACAGTTATAAACTCAGTACCGAAATAACATAATCTACACTCGAAGTTAGGTACTTAATAAATTACATTAAAAACCCCTAACACTACTTACTTATTATCTAGTAATGACTTTTACACTCATTGCTAATGGAACTATCTACTTAGCGAGTTGATTCTTCTTGAGTAAACAAAACAAATCGGTATCTGGTATCAAAATCCTGCTCATAAATAACAAAACGAGCTTTTGTGATCGGAGAAGTTTGTCTTACTCGAACCTAAATCAAAGTGTTTTTTTCTCTTTTGGCATTTCGGTATGCAAAATGCATGTCCAATTTTCATACATCGAGGCTTGTGTTTAGTACGGTCAGATTGTACGTTTTTTAATAGTAGGTAAAACATACATATATTTTTTATGTGTAGAGTCCTGTTCCATTAGTAAAGAAGCCTGGATTAGGGAGAAGATGCCAAAGTTTATCTCCGTCAAATGTGAGTGGCTTTTAGCTAAGTAACTTGAAATTATTTTTATTTAGTTAGTAGATACCTTGATTTTTTTGTGTCTCAGTGTGCGTTTTCAGAAGAGGAGCTGTGTGTGGAAAATCCACACTTCTGTGAAAACGCAGCCCTAGCTCTATATATCTAGGGCTTATATCTATAATAATATTCTTTGGTGCTACTTAATAAGCTCTCTTTGACATGTCTAGATGTTATTTATTTTGGCGGGAAGTTATTTATTGTATTGTATTTGAATATAGACGTCAACAAAGACGGAGCGGCCACAGACACCAAAAAGTGCTTCCGCGCCTCAAACATCCCAACAGTCCGCGCCACAGCTACAGGCCGCAAATGCACCGAACGAATCGGCATCTGTAACTGGATCTGAAGGCAAGCGAACTACTTTTATTTTACTTTATTCAATGTTATTTGATTATACGTGGGTAAATCTTAGTGGTTAACTGAGTCTTCAATGCATGCCCTTTTGTTGTCTTACCACCCTGACTCCTGAAGTAACCCTGAGGTAGGTAAAGGATGACAGTTTAATTCATGAAAATAATGCATTGATCAGGAGTTAGGGTGGTAAGACGACAAATAAGAGTGCACGGAGGACTACTAAAGCTACGAGTATTACCTAAAGAGTCCTTATATACCAGAGAGTTGTTATTTAATAAATACAGAGAAGCTATGTCAAGCAAAAAATTGTCGCAAATACGATACGACGTCAAGAGTGTGAGGTATACCTTCAAATTTGCATTTCGAATATGAAACCTTTTGTATGAGTTGGTGACAAGTGGCCTCAATTCATGTGGCACTGTACGAGATTTGTTCGTGGTTTCAGTTCGATACGATAGTAATAGTAGTTCAATGTTTCATACTCCAGCGGCTCTTGACGAATAGCCTTGACATGGACCGATTTTCAATGTGGCGAATTAACTTCAACATAGACCGTATGCCGTTAATACTTACTATCTTGCTCAAAGTCAACGTCTTAGCTATGAAAGTTTCGATTTTTTGCGTTACTATGACTGTAGTGTTTACTTTATTTTATACAGGAAAAGATCCCGTATTACCACAATGCGTCTTGTCAAAAATGTCGAGGTGCTTGGCGACGAAAAAAAGAGAGTTTATAAAAATGAGAAAAAGTGTTATTTTGCAACAAGTAAGTTTATTTACCCCAATGTTTTGTGTTTCTCGTATAGTGCCTCTCACATAGAATTTATTATGGTTTGCAATGCAGGTCGACCTGATGGCAGCAAACGAGTTTGTTGGAGCGTTTAAATATAGTTGACAGTCCGTGCATTACCATTTTTGCAGAATGCCTTGCTGGAGCATTTTGCTGCAGTGAAAGAACTGGAGTCCAAAGTTGGCTCCAGCAATGAGGAGGGTGTGGGCGAAGTGAGGATCCTCTCCGTGTCAGAATGGCCAGCCCATGACCTACTGCTCCTTGTACGAGACGATATCTCCGTGTCAATGAACTCTGAGATTAGCGGCCTCTTTGGTACTCCACTTTCCACTACTAATCGATGAGCTATCAGTAGTAAACACCTATTCGATAAGAGCAATATAACCTTCAGTGATAACGTGAATTTGAAGTGGTTGCTAATATAATATTTGTAACATTCTGTCGCTTTACGATTGTAATATACGAACAACCAAACTAAGTAGCCATAACCGAGGAGTATCCTATGGAACTCTTCCATCTTTCAAAAAACAAAAAACCTATTACAAGCGAAACTTTACCACCTACACGTAGGTACCTATTTGTCGCTAAGGCTACATATGACCTTTATATTTCCTGTCAAAGGGTCTCAAGTTCTTCAGCAGCTGAGCGCCCAGCTCAACCCGATTCCGGAAGAGGTGCTGGGCATATGCGCTGAGCTCATAGCGCATCGTATAGAACTTCTAAACCTCTTGCGACAAAAGCAAAGGCCGGATATTAAAGCTTCGTATTTGACCGTATATTGGTATAAAATCTTAACATTAGATCGTCAGAACTCTGATAAACATCACTGCTGACCATCAACATTTTCTTGTCCTGCTCCTAGTTTATCTGGAGACGGTGCAGTATATTTTTTTCCTGAACCATCCATTCCTTTCACGACCATATTCTGTTACACACAATCCAGTTCCATCTTTTCTTTAGTCGATCCATCGCTTCATTCCAGCGTACTTAGTAAGTATTTAGAGGTGTAGGTACTTTGGTTAGACCGTAGAATAGAATCAAAATGTTTCTGGCGAGTCTACTCGTTTCTGACTTTTGTGTCCTTATTTAGAATTTGGAATGGAAAACGAAAAACACAGGACTTGACCAGGAAACAGAAAAATTGCATAGAATGGTTGCGGCCACGGCAGAAAATCTGAAAGCCAAGATAAATCATGCTTTGAAACTGGCGAGGTGATTCACTTACACTTTGTATTTATTAATTGCTTTGACATTATAAATTATATAATATAAATAATAAATCATCTTCTGATATTCATTAATTAATATCCAGAGTGCCGTGGTTGGATCGTGATTCAATGGTGAAAAGAATTGAAAAGCTGCAAAAAGAGATTTTGATTTTACAAAATAAAATATATGAAGCCACAAAAACAAATAATGATGCTAATAATAAAATTTTGGACCATAATGAATCCTCACCGACATATCAGGTTTGTTTTTTTTTAAATATTTTTTTTTGCAGAGTCATCTCTTTATCAAAGAACTACCTATATTGGAAATTGGAATAACATAACTCTGATTTACTCTATATTTAATACTTTTCTATGAATGTGAGGCATAATAGTATTTACTTGTATACAACTTTAAAATATCTCATCTTGATAATGCTGAGCCCTAAAATATGACTGGTAGAGAATTATTCCAAACAGTATACTCACACATAAGTAGTTCACTCATTTTAATTGTGTAACAAATCAAAAACAAACTTTTATTCAACTTGTTAGATAAACAAAAATAGTAAAATGTTCATCGAAGTTCTGACTTATGCCGTAGTCACTATCGGAGGAGCTGTCAAAGGAGCGGGCGGCGCATGAGGCGCTAAAGGAGGTGGTCTCCGCGGCAGAAAGCATGCTGCGGGTTGCGCGCGCGCGCATCGCCACGCTAGAACGCCAGCTGAAGGATACACGCATCGAACTTGAAGCGACACGGCGCAAGCACAAAGACATCGAACAACTCGTAAACAGACTAGCTTTCGAACATTCGCAAAAGACAGTGAAGTTGTGACAGTTGCAGTCGTTTTCTTTAGATAAATCAAATCGGTGCTGGACTGGCTATGGTAGTAGAGGCACAGAATATATAAGAGGTTTCGATGTGGCGTTTGTCAAATTGGCCCCAGCACCACACGGATTTGCTAACGAAGCTCGGCTCGGCCTTCCAGCATTTCTAGCGCAGTCCATCCTGTATCAATCCTCCCCGATTAATAGTTTCCATTTTTTAGAAGTAAAAAGTCAGTTGTGTAGCCCTTTACTAGAGAACAAAATACTTTATCTAGCTTAAAATGATAAAGCTCATTTTATTATTTAGTTACATAGTATTTTCGAATCCTATAAAAAATGTTTTTGAATGTTAAGTTTAATGTTTGTGACCTCATCTTTTGGTTTTAAACAGTATCGCCACCGCGAGTCGACTTATGACGCTCGATCCAAGAAGTTGCTTGAAGTATCTAAAACTGGAGAAGTGACGATTGAAACTTTATCTAAACAACGCGACGCGCTTGAGCTCAGGTGCATACCTTCTCCTTTTATTCATCTACTATGTAGTATAAATTGCACTTGTAAAAAGACAACTGTGAACCTGTGACAGACGAGGAATTGAACCCCGTGTCTTACGCTATCCGGGCGTATGCCTATACCACTCGGCCACCGCCACATTAACAAGCCTGTTGAATTTTTGCAAGTACTTTTTAACGCGCAGGCTGCGTGACATCATCAATGTTGCGAGATTGCTCTCACAATATCCGAAGGAAAATATTTTTACAAATATTTTAACAATCAGTTAATATGATGAAAGCCAATTTATAGTTTATTTTTGTTTTTATAGTGTTTTGCAACATTGATGATGTCACGCAGCCTACGCGTTAAAAAGCACTTGCAAAAATTCAACAGGCTTGTTAATGTGGCGGTGGCCGAGTGGTAGAGGCATACGCCCGGATAGCGTAAGACACGGGGTTCAATTCCTCGTCTGTCACAGGTTTACAGTTGTCTTTTTACAAGTGCAATTTATATTATTAAGTTTGTATGGTGACAAAACACTATAAAAACAAAAATAAACTATAAATTGGCTTTCATCATCTTAACTGATTGTTAAAATATTTGTAAAAATATTTTCCTTTGAGGATTGAGAAACCGCAAATCCTCAAACACCACAATTGAAATTTGAATATAGGAACTTCTTTCAATACTTGCGTAAAACTAATAGATGGTGTACTAATGTAAATTTTTTTACAGAGTTAAAGAACTTCGCGAGCAAGCAGAGCTAGCCGAGAAAGCAGCTGAGGCGCGGGAGGCAGAGAACCGGGCGCGAGCAGAGTCCCTTCAGGCGAAGGTAGCAGAACAGGTGCCTTAAATGTCTCAAGTCTATTCTGATACAAAAGCCGAGGTCCTAAAATCGGCAGTGTCAGTAATTAAAACTGAATTATGCTAAAAAGCAACACTTTTCTACTAAGAAGGAGGTTTTAATCTAAATGACAAGTTGGTAAAAGCACCGCTGCCGTGGCTGAGGAGGCAGCGTTAATCTGACTTGGAACTTCGGCGTAAATAACGAGACCAATCAGAACCAATGTATTTAGAGTACCTACTTCATGCTTATTAGATTTTCATATCTGTTCGTTTGATGTGCTATTAATAATAAAATAAAATAAAATTTGTCGAGAGTACCTACAGTTGTTACAGGAGAAATGTAAAGAGATTGCTGAAGAAAAGGTTGGTGAGTTAGAAGCGAAAGTCAAGCAGTTGGAAGAACAGTTGTCTGCTATCAAAGAGCGATCGGCCAGTCTTCTCGATATGGAGCGCAGAAAAAGTCTTCAATTTATTCCAACTAAAGGTTAGGACAAGATTTAACTTCAGATCACTGTTTTATATTGTTCAATTCATTCAATGTGGTAATTTCTGTTTACACTTTTGCACAGAAACTGAGCCAACAGATAGGGAGACTGAGATTTGGAAAGAGCTTCAAAAAGCCAGGGTCTCCTTAGCCCGAACGGAAGAAGAACTGCGCCAAAGCCGAGAGGATAAAGACAATTTCCTGAATTCCCTGTCAAAGATTGCTGTAATATATTTTGTTTATTATATTTTCGTGTTGTGTGTGAACTATGTATATAACTTTAATATTTTTCAATCTTCTTTCTAGCAAGAAGCGGGCGTGGATAATAATTTACAAGATAAAATGGCAACTGAATTGTTAGACAGAGAAAAATCAATTATGAAGTTGCAACAAATCATTAAGAAACAGCAGGAAAATGAGAAACAAATGTATGCACACTTGATTTATAGATGTAGCGTTTAATTAAATTCCTAGATATTTATGTATTATATTTTGTACAGGGAAGAAACGATGACTCAATATGAAAATCAGCTAGCCACGCTGCGCATGGAAGTGAAACGTTTACGTAATTATGACTGTTATGCAAAAGAAGTCCCTTACCAGGAATTGCAGACTGAGGTAAAATATTCTTACAGCTTTGACTCCAATGAGAGCCAGGTTCTGTCCAAGCACATCTAGCGTGTGGGCCCGCGTTTAAATAGCTATGTTACTGACTGGCGTTTAGTCCGTGCTGGGTTTTAGTTACTTTTTTCTTACAGTTGCTCGAGCTGCACATGCAAGTGGAGACGCTGTCGCGCGAGCGCACGGCACTGGTGACGGCGGCGGTGTCGCGCGCGCTGATGCTTGAGCGCCACGAGCGCGCCGCCGAGCTGTTCGCGAAGATGACGCGCGCGCGCCGCGACCTCGCTGCGCTGCTGGCCGGCCGCTCGGAGCTGCCGGCTATAGACGAAGCTCACACAGAGGTATGTTTAAATATCAAAAATCACATGCTAGCACGTCGCTAGTGACGGCAGCGGCGTGAGAGAGGTATGTTGTATCTCAGGCTATCATGTTTACTATATCGATCACCGTCGGTTTATGTCTTTAATTAAATTAACAAAGCAAATAAATGATTATGATTGTGATTTAATACAAAATTCGCTTGCACAACACGGTGTCACCCAAACAAAAGACGGAGCGAGGCGAGGTAGAGCGGGGTTTATCGATTTTGTATGACCCAAATAATATAGAACTCCATGACAATCTCAAAAACACCAACGAAATTTCCCTCAGGTCCTCAGCCTCAAGTCAATATTTCTAAGAACCCCGATTTTTAGGGTTCCGTAGCCGAATGGCAAAAACGGAACCCTTATAGTTTCGTCAAGTCTGTCTGTCTGTCTGTCTGTCTGTCTGTCCGTCCGTATGTCACAGCCACTTTATTCTGAAACTATAAGCATCACATAGGGGTCAATTTCAACAAAGTCGATTTTTTTATCACTTCGGTGAACTTTTTTATTTTTAACATTTTTCGAATTCAAACTATGGTTTATGATACTTCTTGATGTTGTTTAGATCAATACGTAACGCCATCAAAATATCTTGATAAACTAAAAAGATACATTACTTCAAAGTTTTGATGCCACCGAAATGAAAAAACGATTCATCGAAATGAAATAACTCGCCCACCGAAATGACAACACTTATCCACCCACCGAAAACCCTTAACAAAATTACTTCTATACACTAAAACACGTGGTTCGTATCTGTATTATAAATGACGTTGCTTTGTACCAAAATTTAAGATTCTAAGTTCACGGGAAGTACCCTGTAGGTAGGTTTTGATTCCTTTTCGGGTGTTGAAAATTTGCGGAAATTTGTTGATATTTACGGCAATAACGGCTGTATCTTTTGATTGCGTTGGCTTAGAAGTTTGATTTTTTTACAGCTTTAAGGGACCGCAGAGATTTTTGATTAAATTATAGCTTGATACCTCCACGTGTTCCTGAGAAAAAGGGTAGGGACAGACAAACGACGAACAACGAAGTGATTCTATAAGGGTTCCGTTTTTTACCTTTCAAGGTACGGAATCCTAAAAAGGAAGGCAAAACAAAAATATTCTTTCAAATTGAACCAGTAGTTCTTGAGATTACCGCGTTCAAATAAAAAACAAACTAACAAACTCTTCAGCTGTATAATATAGTATAGATTTCACCGGAATGATATAATGAAGCCATCGAAATGAGAAAAACAATCACCGATATGAACAATTTACGCACCGGAATTAATAAAATTCACCGAAATGATATTTTTTATCATTTCGGTGAATTTTGTTTCATTTCGGTGGTCAATCTAGGCCACCGAATCAACCGAAATGAAAACACCGATATTAAAATCAACGACATAATTTAACATAACAATAAAAGTTTTAAAGTCACAACGTTATTAATACCTCACTAATAAACGTAGTTTGGGAAGGATACCAATAAATATTTCATACATTTTATGGAGAATTGGATGACAATATATTCCAACCTGCGGAAATGAAAAAAAAAATGTCCCATGTCACCGAAACCAACTACTTACTTTTTTGGCGGGAACACGGAGCAAGCGGCGCACGTCTATTTACTTTAAGCATTGAGGCGGCACTGGTATGTAGCGTTTTAGCGCGGGGGCAAGGAGCTAGATTTGTCCCACGCAAAAATATTCTCGACAAACTAATATTCACCGATATGAAAAGTCTTATTTGACCACATGCATTTTTACTTATAAGTCATTTAATTAAATAGATTAAATTATAAAATTATTATGTGATAGTACTATAACTATTCACGATTTAAATGAAATAAGAAATAATACTAAATAACCAAAAGTTTTTACTATACAAGGGAAATTAGACAGAAAAATGGATTTGACCGCGCAACCGAAATGAAAAATATGGTGCTTTATCATTTTTTATTCCGTATTTAACGTAGTCCTAATCAAAAAATATTTATGGTCTCGTATACGGGATAACGCCTTCTATAAATAAAAAAATAAATAAGCCTCATTGTATCACTCTGCACTGCCGATTTCACTCATGCCGCGTAAAATTTGCTGTTCGGAAATTCACCCATAGATGAAACTTGGTAGGTAGGTGTATTTTGTTTACCGCTTTCCGATTCAGATACAAAAAGTAAGAAAAAAAATATTTAAGGGGGGGCTCCCATACATGAAACTAAAACCTAAAAAATTTTTTTTACTCAAACATATGCGTGTTTGGTTGGTCTATGGATAGGTCTTTTAAAATGATGTTGAGGTTTCTAAAACCATTTTTTCTAAAAGTGTAAGGTTTGAGATAAAGACGCTTCCAAAGTGGTAAAATGGGCGTCCCCCCCCCTCTAACTTTTGAACTAAGAAAGTGAAAATTTTGAAAAAAATATATAATGTAGATCTCAACAAAAACTTGCAACGAAAATTGGTTTGAAGGAGATCGAACCCGTAGTTTTTGAAATATTGCACATTTTTATCAACCGCAAATATAACTTTGTCTTTCATACAAATACTATGAAAAACAAAGTTATTTTTGCTGTCGCAATATATTGTGATGTTTTCGTTTAGTGAAAGTAAGAGGACCCTGAATTCAGTTAAGGGTGGCACGGAACCCTCAGTGCGCGGGTCCGACACGCACTTAACCGGTTTTTTAATATCAACTAGACATTATTCAAATACAGCTCTCAAGATCACTGTCATACATGTGCGTGAACTCGGCGGACACGTGGTCAGCGTTGCGGGCGGAGCGCGCGCGGGTGCTTCGCCTAGAGGGCGCGGTGCTGGCGCAGTCTCTGCAGCTGGACCGCGAGGGCCGCGTGCGCACTCAGCTGGAACGCCGGCGCGCGATGATGGAGCGAGACCTGCTGCGCATGTACAACGCCGTCGCCGCCGCCGAACAACGCTCCGAGACGAGCAGGAATACAAGTTTGGTATAACTCCTAGTTTTTGCAGCGTACGCGAAAATCGCTCGAAAATTACAGTTTTTTTTCCGGCTTTATTAACACTTGTCGTTATAACTTCGCTATTTAAATACGTATCTTTATGAAATATAGCCTATGTGTTATTCCAATGTATTAAGCTACATATTTGTAAAGATTCATCGTAATCTATTCAGTAGTTTTTGCATGAAAAAGTAACAAACATACACACTCACAAACTTTCGCCTTTTTATACAGTGCATCAAAGTGAAAGAAATGTAGGTATCAGAGTGAAAGAGATGTGGTCTTTCTATCAATATTTTTTTCCAACCTATGTTATTTTTTATAGAGTTTGATATAGTGCATCAGTAGAGTCATTAGACATGTAAAATAGATGAAGTCTCCATTTTAACGGAGTCATCCTTCAGGGCTGGGGTTCCCAACCATACTGTATTGTTTTTCGCTACATTATACCTCGTGTGTTCATAAGTTTTGAGACGAAAAAAAAGAGGCATAACTTTTTAAATAATTAACTTATATTTCTAAAATTTACAGTGAAGACTAAGTAGATAATAATCAACAATAAAATATATCTTTTATTCAAAATGTCCACCCTTGTTTTTAATACAGGCCCTTAGACGATTTGGCCAATCATCAATGGCGGCACGAATCTTTTCTAGCGGGATTCGCTTTGCTTCTCGTACAAGAGCTCGCTTCAGTGACTCCAAGTTTGGGTGGGACTTCCGGCAGGCCCTGAGCTCTAACTCAGTCCATAGAGAATAATCCAGCGGGTTGAGGTCGGGGCTGAAGGAGGGCCATTCGTTCGCCGCGATGAAGCCGGCACATTTTCCCTCAACCAAGCTTGGGTGGTTTTTGCTTTATGGGATGGTGCTGAGTCTTGCTGGAAAACCCAAAATTTGTTGTAAAATAAAGTATGAGATAGGGGTTTCACAACAGGCTCTAAGATGTTATTTTGATAATTCTTGGCTTTCACCTTGGCGCCTTGTTGACAGAAATGGAGCGGGGTGACACCTTCATACGAAACTCCCCACCATACCATCACACTTGCCGTATGATGAGTACGCGAGACATTCCGTGCTGAAGCTGAGACATCCTTGCTACTTTTGGCATAGACTTTATTGTTTTGTCGGTTGAACTTTTCTTCGACATTAAAAAAAAATTCTCATCGGTGAACAGTATCTTCCTCGCATCGTGTCTCCTAAGCAGTAATGGACAACGTTCGCGTCGCAATTTACGAAGCCGATCGTTTAAAAAGTGAACTTTTCTACGGCTATACGCCTTTACCTTAAGATCATATTTCAGTATTCTGTTGACTGAAACGCGCGAAATATTAGTCTGCAGAGCAATTTTTTCTGAGTGCGACATGGATTTCGGCGAAGTCGCTCTCGGATGATTTTGATGTTCGCAGGCGTCCTTACAGAGCGTGGCCGACCACTCCTTTGGCGATCTTGCAAGGAACTTGTCTCATTGTATCGTTTGATAGTGTAATACACGAAGTTACGGCTTACGCCAAAAGTTTTCACCTCACGGAAAATCTCCATTGGTTTTTTTCCCGCCTTAAATAGCGATATCACGGTCGCACGCAATTCTTTAGTCCCCTCCATCACGATAAAATTAACAGAAATAAATTTGAAAGTCAAAGGTATTAAAAGTAAACATTCCAAATTCGAAATTGGAAAAAGAATTAAATAGCAGCCAGTAATATTTAATTTATTTTTTTAACTACAAAGTTTGTCTCAAAACTTATGAACACACGAGGTACTATTTACTGCTGAACAAGAAAAATACACAATATACTATTTTACTGGTTGGCTATTAGGCTGGTTGCTACATCCAGGGCCAAAAGTATATGTCCTTCTGTACATTTGTTTAAAAATGAGCTCCTTTTCCATTTAACCTAAACTGTGAAGAGGCGCTTATGAACATTTTAAAAGTAATACCAATTTGTTACTTTACCAAGGAGTTCTAAATAAAACATGTTTTTAATAGTTTAAAAAAACTACGCATACGCGTTAAAAAGTACTTGCAAAATTCAACAGGCTTGTTAATGTGACGGTGGCCGAGTGGTATAGGCATACGCCCGGATTGCGTAAGACACGGGGTTCAATTCCTCGTCTGTCACAGAGTCACAGTGGCTTTTTACAAGTGAAATTTATATCATTAAAAAAACTGTTTTATTTTGTAAAATACTGCTTTTTTTTCTTCTCCGACACTGATAGACGTTTCTGTCTGGGCTTAGTTGCACCATCTAACTAACAAAGTACAACGATAAATTTAATTGTAAATTTCCTTTAATTAACCTGTCAATTTTTGTTTCAGATCCAGGACTTTTTATGGAATAAATAAAAAATAAAAACCTAATAAAGTAACTACTAAGGCTCGGTTGCGTTGCACAATTTGAACGAAACGCTAAGATTTCTTTGAGTTTTTGTTAATTACGGTGGTGCAGCGAGCATAACAGGAACTGTTTGTCTACTAATAAATGGTGTATTAATTTAAGCACTTAAATAGTTTTATTTACCACAAATGTAAAACAACAATATAAAAATAAAAAAGTACAAAACAATGTAAAACTAATCAAAGTATTGTGTAAAACTAATCAACAAAGTCTATGTCCAGCGAATTTAAACATTTTACACTTCTTTTCCTCGCGAAGTTGCATAGGGGTTATAAAATTTAAATGCCTTGACAGAAAGACATCCTTTGGTCGTGTAGGTTCTTTTTCCCTAGATGCAAGATTATCGTGTTTCGTCTGTGGTAAATCATATACATTTAATTCCGGATCCGGGGCAGAAACATATTTCTGTGCATCCATACTGTTATTAACCTTTTTTCTGTCTAGATGGTCACTTTTGTGTTCTTCATACGATTTTTTGCAGTAAGCTTCATTAACAATCTTCGAATGTATATTCTCGTGGCTTTCATAAATGGCAAAATTGTTACCATCCCGATACTTATACTTTTCACTTCTGTTTTGCTTCAAGTGGTCGCCAATGTAATTTTTCTTTGTGCAGGCTGTCTGAATATGATGACCTCTTGACTCTTCTGGGCTGCCTAATTCATCTTCGAGTATTTTGATAATGCTGTCCAGATTTTCCGCAGGAGATTCACTGCGCTTTCGCTCTATGTGGAATGTTTCGTATTCCGCCAGCTTTTTTTCCAGATCACGTATCTTCTCTTGATCTTTTCGTTTATGTGCGCTTGCTTTGCGTGTTTGATCCTCTAAAGTAATTATTATTTTTTCTAATTGATTAATTTGTTGTTTCCTCGTTTCAAGGCTTGTGAAAAGAGATTCAATCTCGGCATGTTTGTCAGCCAATTGCTGATTGAGCTGAAAATAAAAAAAAATATCAGTATAACTTTATCTCGCTGAGAGTAATAATTGTTTGAAAATGTACTTAAATTATCAGCTAACAGTATTAATGTAGGAAAAAAAAATTATACACACTTCGGCGTCGGCCTGTGTGCGCATTTCCAAATTCGTTCTTAGCAGTTTAATGATATTAGTGTGTTCTTCTTCCTTTTCAGATAACATTTTGATGATGGCATCTCTTTGCTGTAACAAGTGTTCCTGTTCTGCAACGCTTTCGATGTGTTGCTCCAGTTCCAAATCCTTTTTCTGTAATGCTTCAGCTAGCTCTCCGTTTTGCCGAGTCGTTTCCAGCAATTTTGCTCGTTGCTGTTTTATCTGATAAAATGTTTCTAAATTAAAACAACTACTAGTTCCTCAAATCAATGTGTAAAAATTAAAAAATATATAAAATAATACCATTTCATGAAGATCTTTTAGATTTTCAAACTCTCCAAAATCTTCTTGAAGCTGAGATATTTGGTTTTTGAGAGATGCTAGTTGCTCTTCATACTTTGACATTTTGCTTTCGCTGTAAGTCGCCACAGTAAAAATAAAAATAATTTCTCAGTTTTATAATAAATGTAGGTACTAGTGTGATATAAGTACTTATAAATTACCTTTCATGTAACTGTTCTTCTACCAATGCAACTTTCTTTTCAAGATCAGTTATGTGTTCGTCCTTGTTTTTTATTTCGTCACGCAAATTGTTTTCCAATGTTAATGTTTCATTAAAGTTACGCTACAATAAAAATAAATGTACTTAAAATAACTAACTACTTATAGCTTTGTAACGGGATGCGTCTGATCCACACTTCAGCTTTTTACCTCGATTTCCTTTACGGCATCACTTTGTTCAGCAAGGCGTTTTTTGTAGCTCTCAATTTCATTATTTGCCATGTTTAAATCACGTTTAGTATCTTCTAATTGTTCAATATATTTTTTAGAATTACCTTAAAATACAAATGAACCAAAAGTTAATGGATTTACTCAGAATAAGGCGTTAGTTAAACTACGTTATATTTTCACGTGTTACCATAGATTAAGACACTAACATAGTTGTTGATCTTTATCTTGTAATTGTTTATACAGGTCTTTAAATCTCAGTTCCGTTTCTATTAGTTGTGAACACAGTAATCCAACTTTATTTTCTAATTGCTCATTTTCGTCTTTTACGTCTTCATATTGCTTTTCAATTTCAATTAATTTCACGACATTGGTATTCATTTCGTGCGTCACGTGGTTTAAAGACTCATTGTAATGTGTGGACAGTTCTGTGAGGCGTTTTTCTAAATCCTCTTTCCTGAAATAATTTAATTTCTATGTTTGAGTCTATCAGGGATTAAAATAACATAGTTTACGCAACTAGACGCTGCTCTATTGGATTTAATCTAGTTCTTCTCATTTCATGTATTTATTATCTATTCAGTGCATGTAAGCACTTACTCACTTAATTATTTTACTTAGTGAGGAGACCTGACCCCAGATGATGGGAATAGGGCAGGCAGAAGAAGAAGTATTAAGCACTTACTCAGATTGCAACTTTTCACGAGCGTCAGCGATTTCTTCTAAATGTGCAGTGTTCTCTCGAATCGAATCTGTAAACTTTTTCAGTTCCCTATCGAAGTCGCTCTGCAGTTTTTGATTCTGTAATAAAAATGGTTAATGACATGCGGAATGAAACCGTATGAAAATATTTGCATGCTATTTTTGATAGTTGGAAAAGCTGTATATTTTGTAACACAATACAAATACCTATCTATACCCTTCTCACAATAAATATTTTAGCATGCGCACATCTTTTGTTTGCCTAGTTTCAGAATTGCGATTTTTTATTATTGTTCAAAACTTCATGCACAATAACATAAGGCGGACTTCATGCTAGAAGCATTATCTACCAGTGAACCATACGTGTAAAGTGCACCTGTTCCCGCAGCTGCTGCACCGTGCGCTCCAGGTTCCAGGTGTTGGAGCGCGCCTGCTCCAGCGCCGCCTCCAGCTGCGAGGCCTGCTCGGCGCTGATCTTCAGCTGCCCCTCTGCGCGGCTCAGCCGGTCTCTGAGAAGGGTCCGCTTACACTTCTCCTCTTTGACCTGCTTTTCTAATTCCTAATAAAACACGAATGTGAAATGTGAGCTTCTATTCGTAACCATTTTTTTGGTTGTAAGTAGTAATGTTACAGTCGTACTTATTACCATCTAATGAGCCAAGTCGCTTTCACTTTGCATCGTATTTTGTTTGAAATGACGCCAGTTTTTGTGTCAAAACATTTAAAACTGGCAAGGCGGCAGAGTCCTCGACTAAACATGATAATAACACTTACCTCTATTTTATGTCTAATTCCACTGGACTTCATATGATCAACGCTATTCATCTGTTTCCTCAAGTCTTCATTCTGTGTGTTCAGTTCCGACAGCTCGTATGTTAACTCTTCGTTGCGAAGCTGAGCAGCCATTGTATCATTTACACATTTCCTGATAAAAACTACAATTTCGTTCAGTTCAACGAAAAAATCACTCTTAACCTTCTCCAAGGAGCTTGCGAGCATTTCATTCTCTGCATTGAACTCACTAATTTTCTTTAACAATTTGTTTACGCTGACATCCTGCATATAAAAATCGTTTTACTATTAATAATAGTTAATAAGTTATTCATATTGTGTATTGCCTACGTATCATTCAATATAATGACTTACCTTTTTCGTCGACATATCTTCTAATGTTACTATTACTTCTTTCCTCATCGCCAATGTTTGTTCACAGGTTCCAACTAATTTTGATGGCATATTATATAGTTTCTTCATATCAATTGTGGCAGGTGTTGTTGATGGTGCAAGTCCTAGAACGAAATTCAATAACGCGTAAAATCAATGAATACATAAATGCATAATTATTAACTAACTAACTGGAGTAACTGACTCTCAGTTACTCCCGTTTTATAGTCTCTCAAGGGTGCGTTTTACTTTTTACCAGAGGTGTATGTCGATGCGCAGCCAGAGACGTGTATGTCAAGAATCAATAAAATCGCTTCTGTAGAAACAGCTCAGCAAAGTACGCTTCACGTACGAAGAGATACGTTCTTAAAAAACCAAGTAGTTTTACAATGGATTTGTGCGAGAACTTATGTGAAAAGTTCGCGACACATCTACATATCGCACCATTTGCTACTCATCCTCGCACCGCTTAGCTACCTCGCTCATACCTCACCTTGTTGATGTTGGTCTTGTAAGTTGGCGCACATCTGCAACAGCTGTTCAGGCGTCAGGTTCGCAACGTTCATTATCCTCAGCTCTTCAGCCGGCGGCAGATTTGCACATTGCCCAAGGGCTGTCATTTTGTCGTGTATGATTCCTAATGTTGCGTACACTTCCATGATTGATTTCTGATTTGAATATCGTTATGGTGTATGTTATTAGTAGTGGGCACTATTTAGCATAAGAGTAACATTAATTTAAAAGATTGTAACATGAACTATCGAATTAACACAACTTAATTGATGCTTAAAATAATCAACAATTAACTACTTTTGGTCAATATGGTGGTGGTGTATGGTGGTCCCATAAACACCTTGGGTCAAATGGCACTATCTCTGGTTAGCTTAAGTCTGGGTTAGATGTCTATAACTAACCTGTTTATCGTTTAGTTCATTCTTCATCTTTTCAAACTGTACTATCATCTCTTGCCAGGTATTTGTAAGTTGCGTCACTTTGTCAGTTCTAGATGTTATTGATTCTAAAAAGAAAACAGATTTTACTTGTTTTTTAAAGCATGGTTAATATATAATGCAATTAGGAATGTGCGGACAGTGTTACATGCAGGATGCTTGCCGAAAGAAATACCAAAATCGGCACTCATTGTCAAAGCTATCGTTTTTTTAAGAGTAGACCCAAAAAAGAGGTGGTCTGACGATTAGCTTGTCAAACCTATACCCTGGTATAGGTGGTATTAGTTATGAACAGGGATCTATGGATGGAACCCCCTGCATTGATTTGGGGAAACCTTTGAAAAGCAGAGGGATAAAATATTAAATAACAAAATACCTTTTTCGGCTAAAGGTACGGATTCTGATAATTCGCTTTGTTTCAATTCTAAATCTTCATGTTTATTGATAGTTTCCTGAAATTAAGTTCAACAATTCATAGTTAATATGCAAGTAAGTAAATTGATACAGTATATAGGTTTATTTCTTTCTTGAATAATATATTACCTGATCTGGGAGCTGTGACATGGTTCGGTTTGTATAAACTGTTTTAGATGTCCTCTGAAAACAGGAACTAAAATGAAGTACCTATTGGAGGAATAAACGACTAACTCGTAGTACATCTTTATATCTTGTATTACAATACAAAAGCGAAGTAAAATAGTTCTATAGTAGATAATCAACTCACCTGTGTTACGGGTACCGTCACCATCGTCGGTCGATGTGTTTTGATTGGCACTACGATGCTATGTTCATAGGGTACTCTTTTAGGGATTGTTGACGGCCTCTACATACAATAAGTAATATCCAATAATCCAGTAAAAAAATAAGTTGTATATTTGTTTTTTGATTCTCTTATCAAAATGGATCATCAAATTATATACTATACATAATATTAAATAAAAAGTATATGAAAGTAGATAGATATTGAAGAAAAAAAGAAGAAGAAAGAAGTAAAGAAAAGTATATAGATTACCCAGGCTGCTGCTTGCAGCTTCTCAGGACGCGTGGGTCGATTCACAGGGAAAGCTGGTTTCGGCTGACACGAGTCATCCTTTCCACGATTGGCTGACCTCGGTCTTGGTGACTATAAAGTTTAATTATTTTGTTCCAAGTTAGTTTACATGCAAATAACATAGTTACCATAGAATCAATGTAAATAATAACTAACCTCGCCAGATAGCGGTCGAGACGGAGGCCTCCCTGCAAACCGAGGCTGATGGGCTGACACAACCTTCAAAACAGTAAGTGATATTACACTTGATGATACGATAAAGTGCGTTATTCTTTGCTTGGTGAAAATTGAATAGAAAATCTTGACATTCCTTTTGAAAGAAACGATTCATTTATTTTAAAACTGATATTTTTGTAAGGTATAAAAATATTGTTTACAATATTCGCCAAACAAAGAAAAACGGCATTTAGACTGTGAGTAGGTAATTGAATACTCTAAAATAAGCTTTACCGTAGATTTAGAATTGACAGCTGCTTTCGGCTTGTAGATTGATGGTTTCTGCCTGACCGAAGGCAGGCGCTGAGGAATCCGACACTTGGTTGCCCCTTTAGCTGCATTTAAATCTGAAACAAATATATTATTACTAAGACAGACAGCTGTGCATATCCTAGGTTCTTGACGACTAAGTATTAATAGCTGTTTTTTATTTTATTTTACTATTAACGTCCTAACTTTGTCGAGGTAAAACTAAAACGTCACTGATGATTTCCACATCATCGTCATTATCAATTTTAAGAGCTAGGCACTTGTCGGTAGATTTTTTTACAAAACTCTTTGGAGTTTAGGGAAGGGAGTGTTGTGGTTTGCCTTCCACACCGTAGTTTAAGCACCGGGGGTTTCCCGCCTCTTTAATGCCCAGTCAAAAGCATTTCCTGATATACTATATCTTCAGCCTTCTGCCTGCTGTACTGTTGTTGCTGCTACCCAACACCAGGGGAACGAGGATATTTAATGGCGGCGTATACTCGCCATGTCACAGGATCGTGACTGCAAATTGTAGATTTTCTGTAGGCTACTAGCGGGATCATAAGTGGTGGACTGAGCTTTAGGCTACTAGCGGGGTCAGAGGTGGATAATGAACTGCCACTAGTGGTTAGCTGCGATTATGTTGAACGGTCCCCTATCAAACAGCGGCAGAGTTACCAGAATGTAATGTAGAGGGGAGTGTAGATGGGCTTCTTTCCCTTATCATGACACACAGGTAAAGTACTATTGTAATGATGATGACAAAGAAGTTCACCAAGGAAATTACCTTGTACCCTCGGTTCAGCAGGTTCTAAATGTGACATATTCCTTCACATAACTTGGAATTTTCCACTTACAGATTGGTTGAGGCAAATATGAAACAAACCCTCGAAATTAGACAAAAATTTCATCATTGTATGCGTTCCAAAAGTAAACGTATTTGACACGAAATGCCATTTATTACGACAGGAAAGTCAGGAAAGAAGAATATAAAAGAACAAAGAGATCGAGATTTTATGTAAAAGTCTGTGAAAAGCGACAAAACCTCTTTTTTTCATGAAAATAGTTTACATTACATCCGTCAAGTGTCATTCCGTTTTTCACGACTGCCAATTGTTTTTGAGTTTAGAACATGACAAATCGTACCAACATATTTCAGACAAAGATTTTAATAACAAAATTATAAATGTTTCCTGTTTTTCAACGAATAAAAGCTTTTAAAGGTGCAATTCATTGGTTAGCAGTGGAAGTGTAAATAGTTTCTGCGCTCAGGATGACGTCAACTACGCCGAAAGCGCCGAAGGAAAAACCTCGTAAGTTTAAGACATTCTAGGCCTCATGCAATGCAATGCTCGCTAAATACATTTTGTATGAATAAACCAGGTGTATCCTTAGGGGCGAAGGGGGGGCAGACGGCTAAGATGCTACAATATTTGTTGAAATTATCGTATCTTAGCCGTGTGTAACCTAAGATACTAAATCTTTTAAATTAATCTTTTATATCTTTCTATGAAATATTATCGTATCTGCACCGAGTCTGATGTGATGCGCTTTATTCTGCCTGCCGGCCTTAGAGGCTTGGGCGTGTCTAGCTAATGCAAATAGGTACATACATGACTACTCGAATCAAAATAATACTCTCCTATGAACCTATTACCTATCTATCCACTTAGAAAATGTGAGATCGATTTTGTATTGTTTGAAATTACTTCTTTGTATTTGTAATCTATTCCCATTGCATTGGAAGGAAAATAAGCGTGTGAAGCGATGGTACTGATAGAATGTTCTCATAATGTTAATAGACGACAATTATGTGTGAAAGGTTTTGCATAATATTTTTACTACAATAGGTATTATGCCTTCAATCTTTCCAATTTAACATGTACAACATGTAGATATACCAATTAATGAATTCTAGTCCTTTTTTTTCAACGATTTGTGCTCCCTTAAAGAGGAAATAGATTTTAATTATGTTGTAATAGAGCTAGAAAAGCGACTATTTTGCTCTTTTCCCTTGGAATTGTATTTGTCTCCGGTAAACGCTGAACTGTAGTCTCTCCAAATTGAGACTGATTGGAGGAATATAGAGAGTACCTGCCTGACTGACCTACCTACATACTATACCCTTGCTCAATTGGTTGAACTCTTGAGATTGGATTGGTGATCGGTTAGAGGCCAACCAGTAACATCTAAGTCGGGTTTTCCTTCCTGACGCTATAACTCCAGAACGCGCGAACCGATTTCCACGGTTAATGCATTCGTTGGAAAGGTCTCGAGCTCCGTGAGGTTTATAGCAAAGAAAATTTCCATAAAACGGGGCCGGGGCGGGACGTGGCTGGGGGCGAAACGAAGTTCGCTAGGACCGCTAGTTGTTAATATAACTAACCAGTAACGTATTCTCCAGTCGCTGCTGGCCCTCGCCTGGCACCGCGTCCGACCGCAGCATCGGCTGCGCGCGCCGCCCGCAACGCCACCAATAGGAACCTTCTACCGGCGTCCAGGCCGAAGCAGCCACCTACCCGCTCTTCCAGCTCTCCTTCTTCAGTTAAGGTGAGCCTTGTAAAAAGTGGTGAAAAGCAACACACTGCAGCTGCAGACTTCGCGACAGTACCTACTGGTTGCTATTGGTATTTTTTACTATGATTATGAGAGAAGAATTTGAATTTGGAACAGCCTTAAAGCATCTATAGCTCGAAAGATGGGGTTCGTGGTATGGATGGCGTATGACTGGATCAAGACTTATCTTGACAATAGAACGAATTTTTTAGAAATCCCAAAATTAAACAAATTTCAAACCGTTATTATTTTGTCATCGTATTTAGTATGATTATAGATACCCTTACAACCCGTTGGCGGTCGATAATTGATTTAGTTAAAGAGGTGCAAAATATATTGGAGTTCCTTAAGGTAGTATCCTAGGACCCATCCTATTTACTCTTAATGTTAATGACCCTCCATAATGTATGAAATAATATCCATGTGTTTCATTTGCTGATGTGAGTGTAAAGGACCGCGTGTAAACGGCGGTAAAAAGATAGCCACAATTTTCGCATCACGGCATTAATATCCTAATAAATCACTATATTCATGCGCAGATACCAACTGTTCTTTTATTTAATATCTCATCTCTCTAATACCTTTTAACAGGCTTTATTTAGTATTTATTATGTATACATCTTTTGTTAATATTATTTTTATTTATTTTTTGCACTGTAATCTCTACAATTGGTAGACCTAATGCCTGAAGGCATTCTTTACCATTCATGCACTTTAATATCACGCTTTTATTTAATTTGCATACTTAAATAAACGAAATATTGCGATTCGTTATTACTGTATTTTGCACTTCCAGGGAAAAGCTGCCGCTGTTCGTAACCTCCCGAGAACGGACTCAAAGTCTGATTTAAAAGTAAGTTTAATGAAAACATACCTACATATGTACAAATCAAATCACTGAATAGATAAACCTTTATCTATTCAGTGGCAGTGGTACAAATCAAACCTTTTTGTTCAAAATCACTATTGTAAGGTCGTTACCTTTGTTGTTTAATTTTTAGACCAGTCGAAATTCCGATATTGAAGGCGTAGCTGTAAACAATATTTCCGTAAGTATCATCAATTGAAAATAACTATATTTTTTAAAATTTGATTGCGGAGGTAACATAATTTTGCAAATAACAGGTACCAACCAAGCAAGATAATGAAAGTTACATTGTAGAAAACATATCAGTTGTAATAATTGAAGAAACACCTGGCAACAAAGTCCAGTGTGGCAGCGTTGCTGACACTGAAGAACTCAATGAAATAGACCATTTTGGTATGTGCAACCTACTATAATTTGTCAAATACCTATTATAATTTGTTAAATCTGGTTAAAAAAATGTTGGCTGGTAAGTAGGAACTGAAGAATTTGGCCAGTTTATTCAATTTGGTTTAATTTGATTGATTAAGTATATCAATCAACACAATTTTTACAAGCTTTTGTTTATCTTGCAATGTATGTTTGTCTGGTGGAATCTTGCAACTTAATTTTGAACCAGCTTAAATTTTTGATGCATGTGTAAGTCGGATGACAATGCAATATTATATTACTTTGAATACTGCATCGCTTTGATTTGACAAAAATAAACAATATTGATTTCAGATGATAAATACTGCGAAGACGTACACAGTGAAAGCTTTGATCAAGTATCAGGTAAATGTAAAAAAATGACGAAATTAAATACATATAGGTTGGTGCATCGATCGACATTAGATTTTATAAGAGCAATCTTTTATTATAGTTCATCTTCCGCGAAGTAGACCACACACACCATCGATGAGCAGTCGTCCACAGACACCAAAGAATCTGCAGTGCAGTCGTCCTCAGACGCCGAAGATACCAAGCCGACCCACTACGCCGGTCCACCCTCGTCACACGACCCCTGTGAGCCGGCCCAACACACCGCTTAAACCGGCAACACCCAACAAGAC
Organism: Pyrausta aurata; assembly: GCA_963584085.1. Lineage (NCBI taxonomy): Eukaryota > Metazoa > Arthropoda > Insecta > Lepidoptera > Crambidae > Pyrausta > Pyrausta aurata. Next base: position 5,706,420 of record OY757255.1, on the reverse strand, counting down.
ATCTTCACCTTTGCATGAGAAGATCACTTCACCGAATTTAAAAATCATTCCCCCGCCCATAAAAGAGGACGAGGATATAAAAACTGTGTATACGCTGAAGCAGCAACAATTCCAAAGCATGAAAAAGGAACTCGACTTGAAACAGGTATCGTTTACTTTCTCTTAAGGACCTTTCATGACCGTTTTAGCAGATTTTTTGTCATCAGCTTAAATTCCGCAATGAGCTTTGTCTGACCACCAGATTTACCAGACTCACCAAGAAAAATACCTGTCTTAATCTTGGTGATCGCAATATTTACAAACTAGGGGTTGAACCCAAATGCTAGACTGACGTTTGTGTTCTATAACCTCCTCTCACCGCTCACATACCTCAGACGGTATTATGCTTAATCGCGCGCACATTTTATTTTTAAATTTGCTTTCAGCAAGCAGTTCTCGAACTGTTCGATTGCCTACGCGGGCTGCGCGAGCGCATGTCCCGGGAGGGTCTGGGCGGCGGTGAGGGTCTTCAGCAGCAGGAGCTGGTTGTGTTCAACGTGGCCGACTGGGCGGCCGACGAGGTGGCCCAGCTGTGTCGTGATGCTGCCGCTTCTGCTGCGTCGGACGGCGCTGAGGAAGTTATCAACGATGTTATGCCGTTCGGTAATTTTTCAGCTTTTAAAATTGTTGATGACGATTTGATTTCAATCAGAAGTTTGTAATAAGTAAACATTTGCAGATGAGTGTGCCTTAGCAGAGATGGACGCAAAAATTGTCACATTTCCATCGGAATTTGCGGATTTGTGCCTCCAGGCGTTCTCTGCGCGCCAGGAGCTTTGTGATTGGGTTAAGAATCTACTCGAGAGAAATGTAAGCAATACGTTAATAGGTTTGGAATAGTTACCTAAACCAATGATGTTTATTTATGTTTGTATTAACTTTTAGCCGGAAGACAACAGCGAGTCGCTGGAAAAGATTGCCCGTTACAATGCGCAGGGCTTCGAGCTGTGTGATACTCTTCGAGAACTAAAGAACTGCGCTGACACCGTAGTCGAGACCGTCACTCATCTATCAAGGTAACTTCATTTATCTTTGCCTGTGTTTATTACGATTCCATATTTACCGCTTTTCGTACTAAGTGCTTTTATTTATTGATGACAGACGGGCTTGTCGCGAGCGTAGCGCCCTGGTAGCGGTTGGTGAGTCACTAGTGAGAGAGATAGCACACCTTCGACAGGAGTTGGAGACTCGCATGGCTGCTATGAATGATCGCCAAGATCAAGGCGACAACGAGACCACTAGGCTCTTGCAAGTATGCTAGCCAGACATCTTTAGTACAGTACAAGTATAATTTAACACCTTCCTAACCTTCATAGTTCTAATGATTTATACTTAACTGCAGGAAACACGCCGTGAATTGGAGGAAGAACGAACAGCGCGGGCGGCAACCAAAGATAAATTGGCCACAGCCGAGTCACAACTCCGTCAAACTCGTATAAGAGTCAGCAAAATGGACCGACAGCTACGGGAAGCAGAGGCCAGCATTGCCAGTTTAACGGGAACTGTAAAATCCTTGGAAGATCAGGTAATACTTACTATTGAGTAAGATTTATCGGTTTGCCAAAGATTGCTAGTTCGAATCCAGTCTGTGGGCAAATTTTTGGTTTCTTATTAATTTTTGTATCAAAAATTACATTTATATAGCACCCTCGTTTTGTAGAGCCGACAACGTGAAGTCCAATTAGAAGCACGAGCAAGAAAATTAAAAGAGTCTCTGAAAACTGGCGAGTTGAACAGTGTTCAATTAGCACAGCAGCGCGATGCATTGCAAGCAGAGTAAGTATTGAATTATGCGTAGTAAGTGGTAAGTTAGTTATGTCACGACAAATTAACAAAAATATATTGTTTCTATTAGAGTGACTTCACTCAAAGAACAAATCGAAACCATGACGAAACAGCACAAAGAGACAGTTCAAGATCTAACAAACCAATTGAAGGATGTTAAGACTCTCCTATTAGAGCAGAAACATCTCACCCAACAAGAATTTGAATCTAAACAAGCACTTCAAGTATCACTAAATGTAAGCCACGACACTATTGAAGAGCTGAAGGCTAAAATAACTGAGCTTGAGAATAGCAGACCAAATCCTGGTAAGATTAGGCCAATTTCTCTAAAGTATTAAAAATTGTTTAACTCGATCGATGCTAAAATATGACCATGCATTTTAGAATTACCAACAGAAAGAGAAATGGATTTATGGGCGGAGCTGCAATCAACCAAAGACACTCTACGTATGACCGAAGAAGAAGTGACTGCATGTAAACGCGAAAAAGTTAGATTTTTGGAAACGATGACCAAGATAACGGTAATGGCTTTATTGACATGAATGAATATTTAGAGAAAATATAAATGTTTTAAAACTGATTTCCTTTTCAGTCTTATATACCTGATATTTTTTTTACCACGTCTTCAAGGTGACTACTCCTAAGACAATAGTTAAATATTGTTTCTCAATCATTTGAACAGTTATTTATTGCAGGAGTCTGATAACAAGGTAGGGATGCAACAAAAGTTGGCTGCCGAGCTACTTAGTAAGGAGGAAATTGTAGGCAAGATGCAAATACAGATCAGGGAATTGACAAAAAATATAAAACTGAAGTAAGATATTGATCACCATCATTCTTATTCACTTAACATAGAAGTTGGCTTCGTTTAAACAATATTTTGTCATTGTAGCGAGCAAAAAGTGATCCAATACGAACAATATGTAAGAGACTTGCAGGCTCATAATCGTGCTGTAGCCAACGGCCAAGAAGCTCCTGATGGGATAAGCTATGAAGATTTACAGCAGGAGGTAATATCCCAAGTAACACATTAGTGCTAACTGCAGCATATATTACAGTTTCAAATGCTACTATAGCTATACAATGGTTTTAGTAGCAGCTTACAGAGGTTTAGAAGAGTTAACAAGCGATACTTAGTGCTTTAAGATATACAAGAAGCATAACTAACAACTACTATAGCTAGGTGTTGTATATTAGCGGTAACTATAGACACTATATAGGTTACTTCTATAGCTATAAGCTGCCCCTAACAGTTAAAGCTGTAAAAAGGAGTTATCTGACTCTTATAAACTACTTAAGTTCTTGTATGGTTCTAGTTAGATCTGTGAGTTCTATATCATTGATAATTAAAACTTTAATACAACTAAATGCTTTCAGCGCTGGTTAACATCGTTATGTAACCTAAATTTGTACAAGAGTTTCTAGAAAAGTTACTAAGCAGTCTATTGCATTTGTTAAAGTGTTTATAGCGCATAATTATTGCTATTAGTCATTAATAAGTGCTATATAAGCGTTGAAGGAAGTCTAAAGCAATAACCTTAATTCGCCATTTTTAGGACAATCAATAATACTACATTGTAATAGTAATTGCATAATTCCACTAGATTTTTGCGATTGATAGCTATGATGTATTTTACAAAAACTAAATTGAGTATAAAATCCAGTTATGATTATATAAAAAAAAGCAAATTTAGTAATAAAAATTCTTACTGCCTATTATCAATTTAGTAGTTTTATGCAAAATATTTAATATACTGAGGGCGCATTGAAATTGAGATGTAAAACATCATAATATTTACGGTAAATTGATAAGCGCAGTTGAATTTTGCTTTAAAATAAGTCAATAATTACTTAAAAGTTTATACTTCCAAATTGTAGCAAACAACGAAATAGTTTTTCAATCACAAATGACATTAATATTTCACTGACAAATTAGATGAGCATGAATTGTCAGAAAGTTTAAAAAAATAAAAATGTACAAACTCGTACAATTGTCTCAGAAATAACGTTCTAAGTGGTAAGTACCACTACTATATCTCAGTAATAACAATTAAAGTGGTAAACAGCACTGTTGTATCTCAGTAAAAACGCTATAAGTGGTTAGTACAACTATTGTGTGTCAGTAATAATGATTTGAGCGCTAAATATCACTCTTGTATCCCAGTAATAACGCTTTTAGCGATAAGGACCACTATCGTATCTCTGTTATAACGCTTAAAGCAGTAAGTAACGTCATTGTAGAACTTTTGTAACTAAGCTTAACTCTGATATACCGCTATTATATAAGCACTAAAGAACTTTAAGCTCTAAGGACGTGGGCCTCTTTCGTGGTTATATCTGTGTTATAGCATGCTATAACTCTAATTTTTACCACTGATATGTCACTTTAAACGTTACTTAGAACCACTGTACAGGCCATATAATGCTTATCTTAGCGCTAATGTGTTACTTGGGATTAGTTTCAAAAACTTATGAATACTTACGAGCACTTACGAATACTGAAAGAAATAACATTTCACAGATCATGAATTTGAGAATGAGTTTATTGGAGGCTGTGCATCGCAATGAGGAGCTAACAGAGATACTGATGCAGAAAGAACAGCAGCTGGAGCAGCAAGACAAGACATCACGTGCCCAGGCAAGGGTCATAAAGGTTCATGGTTTTTCCTAGCTAATTAACAGCCAAATATTTGTCAATAACTTGTCAATAAGATAGGTACTTTATAAACAAAAGTTCGATATTAACATAGAAAGTACACAGGTCCGAGAAGAGCTGATCAACATGCTAAAGAACAAGGAGACCGAACAAAGCCGTGAGCTGGCTGCGCTACAGCAGGACCTAGAACACCGAATGAACATTGTAGGGGAAGTAAGGCGGAATTTTTTATTTTTTATTTTCATCCGTTGTATTTTTAAGCTTTTCTTCTTTCATGTTAATTTCTAGATCTCCGAAATTTTGGACAAAAAATATGAATAAACCCCAACGATTGTTTATCAGGTCAACAAACAGATTGCGTCAAAGGCTGAGGAGATTCAGGAGTTGTTTGCTACGCTGGAGAACAAGCAGCAGCAGATCCATCGACTGGAGAAGATCGTGCTGGCGCTGGAGGAGCAGCAGCGGCGTGCGCAGGCGCAGCGTACCAGACACGAGGAGAAGATTGCCGCGCTCGAGCACGAGCTCGCCGCAGGAGGGAATCGTCGGGAGCGGTTTGTAATCACATTATGCCGCTAAAGATTGCTTGTGCTCTCACAGGAGCAACACTTCACGATGACAACTAAGGGTGAAGAGGCGGGTAATCGGTATCGGCCTGTACAGCAGACTTGTAAGAGCTGATAGAACAAACAAAATGTGCGGTCAAGACCGTACAAGACTAACTAGTATTTTATGATAATTATTGGAATATTTTGAAAATTCGTTAATCAAAATTCAAGTAATAAAAACTATATAAAGTTGAGCATAAACAATAGTTTGGCAATAATAAAGGCCTATCGATTGTATCTATAACTAAATAATCTTCAACACTAACGACACGCAGCAATACCTACTATCGATAATCTCGTCAATATCGTCAGTATCGATTTCGATTATATCTGTGGATATTATTTTTGAGGTTAATTACTTACTGTTAATAGTTCAACAAATCATCAGTCCGTCCGTCTACACTTCGTATGGGTGTTGATGGTAGCTGCCGCAAAGAGTCTAAAACGCACTACATTGCTATTTAATTGTTCCTGGCTTCCGTTGTTAGTAAGCCATTTACTATGCTTATTTTTTAAATATTTTTTTTTATATTACCAATACACGTGTAATACGACAGATCGAAAAAGAACGCCAACATATTCCAACAGTTCTCACTATTATCTTGAGGCGGGGCTTCTTAGTGTGCCCCTTGCGCTGATACAATCACATCTTGATCTCACGGTACATCATGTAATAAATAAATTCGGCTCACTTTTAATACGCACGTCTCGTCACCCTTAATCAAAATTGTCTCTAGTTTTTTTTTCTCTGTCTGCCTTGTAGTAACTATCCTTTTTCTTTCGCGCCCTTATGCCATTGCATTGCTTAGTTGCTGCCACGACCACCAACCACATTTTAAATAAATATTTTATTTGTTTCAGGAAATTTTTGTTTTTCTAATATCATGGGTTCACATACCTTTGGAAGTGGTGTTTCGGTAAATTGTAAAAGTGACAGTGAATTTCTAATGAACTGTGTTTGTAATACGACGTGTTTATGTACCCATTTTGATCAAATCAAATATAAGATTCAAATTAGAACAAGTGTTTGTATTTCGTTCGTACCTAACACAAGGAAGAAAATTCCTTATTTATTTAATATTTCTGATCCTCCTTCTTTATTGCACTGAGTTATTGGCGGACTTAATGATGATCATCATGACTATCTCTGTTAATCAACCGCTAGGTATGTAATGCTTTCTGCATAGGTAGGTAATTCTGTTTAATTGTTACATACGATTTATTTTAAATTTATTATTTATACGATAAAAGAAATGTTCCAGCAGCACCCGATTTTTTAAGCAGAGTGTCCTGTCTGTGTAACAAAAACTTTAGTGAAAACCGCATCAAAATCGGCTTAGCCATATGCGAGACAATCTCGGACAAACATACATAGAATGTATGTAATTAGGTAGCTAATAATTTCTTTACCCAAACTTGTCTGGAAGAGGGCTATAGAGCGATAAGTTCACCTTTATTGTACTTGTACTTTAAATGAATTTGAGAGTTATCTTAAGGCCTATTTACATCCATATAATTATTATCCCTTTCGGAATAGAACGACGAAAGCGAGATGTCAGTAGGATAAAGCTGTGCGATAAAGCGATGCGAGATAAGATGCAGCAGAACCATTTTTGACGGCTGTCAAACAGTTAGGAGCCCCAAAGAGCCTTGCTGAAAATTTCTTTCATGTGATTTTTTATAATTTTAAATGAAAAAGTGTTTTAAGAAAAATTTTATTGTGCTTCTAAAACATGGGGACTTGATCGGTGATTGATTATTACAGGAAAAAAACCCTTACTACAACTTCTCATTTAAGAGGTAAATTAGTCCAAATCGAAGCCTCTCAATTTACGATTGCCAATCCGGTTTAAATTTAAAGTACGAAGTTTGCTTATTCTTTTCTATAAACGTTAACGTTATGTAAAAAGTAAAGGCAAAATAACATTTAATGCATGTTTACGAATATTTTGTGCAAATAAATAATTTTTCGTTTTACACTAAGGCTGCATGTTCGATATTTTGTGTCGACTGTTTTTCATGCGGTAAACTAATATATTTAACATTTGAAGATAATTATAAATCACCTGGACGAAAGGTTATCTCATTTTAAGATACTAATGTAACTTATTAAATTGGTTATTGTCATCCAAAATCGGTTTCGTTTGACAACTTTTAATTGTTCTTCTATTCCGATAGGAATTTTAATTCTATGATTTTGCTTGCAGAATATGGACAAAGATGCTTTTGCATTGCGTTCCCGACCCCGTTGAATGAGTGCGAGTGCGGTGCGAGAGCGAAGATTTTTTTCTTTCTCTATGGGTGCGAGCGACTCAATATGACTGTGGCCAGTGACATGAAAATTGGCTAAACGGCTTTACCCAAAGCCCAAAGCCATAAAACTCAATGTCTTAAATGGCAGATGGTTGACATTGACACGATCTGTCAATCGGTAAACTGTCAGTCAGACCTTTTTTCGCGTCTGCATAATTAAATTGTTAATCTTTTATTGAATAATATAAAACGATTGTTCCCTTCTAAGTATAAAGCTATTTGCTTGAAAAATGTCTGAAAGAAAAGTGCTAAACGTAAGTTTTATTTTTACCATGGCTAACAACATTTTTTTTACCAGCTATGTCAACAAGTTTCGTCAGCTGTGTTTAGTTCGAAAATAATGTTAACAATGTAATTACTTGTGTTTTCAGAAATACTATCCTCCAGACTTCGATCCGTCGAAGATCCCTCGCATGAAATTGGCGAAAAACCGCCAATACACTGTGAGGTTAATGGCTCCATTCAACATGCGCTGCGCCACTTGTGGCGAATATATCTACAAAGGAAAGAAGTTCAATGCCCGCAAAGAAGACGTAGAGAACGAAGACTATCTTGGTATTAGGATATACAGGTTTTACATCAAGGTTTGTTGCATCCCTCATCTATGTACTTTGTTAGTTTGGCTGGGGTGTTTTCCGCACTTTAGCCTCATGATCCATTGTGATCCCTCATCTATGTAAGTCAAGTTCCTAAAAGTAGTGGATAACAGTACTCTGGAAGTTGAGACACTATGGAAGTTAATGCCTTTAATCATTTACTGTCTGATTAATTGTAAAACAGTGTGGTCACAATCAAAATTTTTAAAGCTACAATTACTTATGTAAACTGAAACAAAACACAAAGCAAGTATGTATATATATTGTTAATCGCATCAATAACAAACATGTTACTGAAGCTTAACTCGTCAAGTATGCGTGAGCGAGACACAATAGAAATTCCATTGTTATGCGACTCCCTGGAGTCGTTTGATACCTGACTGATTAAAGCATATCTATAACTTGATTCTTTCAAAATTCCAGTGTACAAGATGCCTTCAAGAGATATCATTTAAAACTGACCCCAAGAACACAGATTATGAGATAGAAGCCGGGGCAACTAGGAACTTCATGGCCCTGAAACTGGCAGAGGAACAGGCCAAGAGGGAGGAGGAAGAACAGAAAGAGGAAGAAGCTAATAATCCTATGAAGTTATTAGGTAAATACATAATCTTATGAACGGAAGTTAATTTTTTCTATTACTCTGTTGCTTGCAATAATTTGCAATTAGTCATCTGCTTAGTTAAGGCTTATTTTATTACTAAGTATGCACAGATAAAAAGTTATCCTATGTAAGGTTGAACTTGTTTGAATGTAGTATCTTTTTCTGGGTACATTATTTACAATGCTACTCATCTCTGACTGTAGTTGTTATGAGATTCTTTTAGAAAAAAAAATGTTTATAAACTAGCAACACAATATTACTTCACCTTGGCTAAGTGAAGTTTCCAGGATGCAACTAAAAGCATAATATTTTGTTTTAAGGACCTAGTTGTTACCTCTGAACTGCTCACCTGAACCTTAGACGAAGCAAGGCAGGTTGGGAAATTGGATACAGGCTACTACCAGTTATCCCAACCATGAATACAGGCTAATACCAGATATCTCAGCTACCTGTCTGACAACATGGTATATTATTATTTCAGAGTACAGGACAGAGCAATCAAGACAGGAGATTGAGTTGTTGGAGAGCTTGGAAGAGTTGAAGGAGCTAAATCGTCGGCAGAGGACCGTGGACTATGAGGGCATGCTAAAGCAGTATCAGCCGGAGACAGTGGAAGAGAGGAAGGCTAGGGAGGAAAAAGAAGACAATGAATTCATCAAGTATGTACTTCTTAATTAAGTGAAAAACATATAATTAAAAACTGTATAAAATAACTTGGTACAAATGTTCAAGCATCAATTTTGTTTTCTATACCTATAAAATGCTTTGTCCTGAACGACTGACTTATTGATTGATTGACTGACTGACTGACTGACTGACTGATGGATCAACGCACAGCCTAAACCGCTGATCGTAGAAACCTGAAACTGGGAGGGTGTGTTCTTTGTATGACGTATGGATCCGATAAGAAAGGATTTTTCGAAATTCTACCCCTAAGGGGGTCAAAAAGGGGTGCAAAGTTTGTATGGAACAACGTGATCCCTTGGTCCAATCTACTTCAAATTTTACATACACATTCTTTTACAGAATTGACGGAAGATTTATTTTATATTTTATTGCCATTAATCTCCTAAGGGGGTGAAAAAGGGTGACAAAGTTATTCTGGGGGTGATTTTCTTCGAAGTTGATATCAAAACTCTTTAGTGCTAATGATAAAAATATTTTGTATATCATTTTTGACAATCATTTGACATGTATGAGACACAATGTTTTGACAAATGTTTGTTATTGATGTTGCTCTTGAGAAGAGATTTTATTCCTCAGTTAGATTATTCAATAATACTGTTTTGTGTTTAAACAGGGTAGGTATCAAGCGGTTCGTGTCCAGTGTAGATGGCAGATCGTTTGTTCATATTGTCGGTGGACATTCTACGTTGCTTCTGTGGTCGAAGGGTGTCCAATCTGGAACTTTTCTGCAAACTTTTCGTGGGGGCTTATGTTTACCAGTGCACGGCTTTTGGGTGTTGATGATGATGATAGGGTAAATCACTATTTAGAATTGTACCCCTGAATTCACGATTTGAATTCAGGAAAGTAGAGTATTCGCTATGACCATAACCTAAGCTCAAGTTCAAACTCTTAAGGTAGCGGGAGAAGACTTGAGGGAATTCGTTTCTCCCACAGCCTGTATATGGCATGATGCTGTGTAAGCGCACAGGGTATAGCCTGGTCTTTTTAGTAGCACCTGAAAGAAATATTCGATTGACGATACGCGTAGTAAGTATTTCCATTTCGTTGTAAAATAAAAAGATATTTTCCTGTGTAAGTTTGACCAAATTATAGACCGAGCTACGTGTTGTGTGTTCATAGATTATAACATTTATCTCTACGCATTTCTACGTATATATTTAAAAACTGGATGTTTGTTTGTTTGTTTGAACGCGCTAATCACAGGAACTATTGGTCCGGTTATAAAATATGTTAGATACATTGTTAGATAGCTAATTTATCGGGAAGTCTATAGAAGTACGAGTAGTTTAATGCGAATAGGCTTTTAAATATTTTCGCTACGATCTATGGGAACGGAGTAAAGCTATTACACGCGTACGAAGTCGCTGGCGGGCCGCTAGTAAGTTATATTATCGAACTGAGTTCAATTTCAAATAGCATTTCCAATACAGACTGGTGGCACATAACATGAAATGCATCAATCTGCCTCCTGCCAAGTGCCAAACTATGTGAAATTGGTACAATGTGTGTTACATTACAAATACCTTTCATGATACATTGCAGCAATGTACATGGTAAATTATTGCATGAAACATGAACAGATTTCATTGCATGAAATGTATCATGCAGTGAAATCTGTACCAATCCACACCTTACAATTATATTAATATGCTTATTGATTTTAGCATTTGAAGGTTTGCAGCCTGTTTTCAAACGTTTCATAGATCATTTTAAATCTATTTTCAGGTCCATAAAATTCGGCAGTTCCTCCACAAGTAAAGTAGTTGCTGAGGAGATAATTGAGGAAGTAAAAGAAGAAAATGGACCACCAGCAAAAATGTCTAGAATCGAAATCATACCACCTAAGAGTACTGAACAAAAAAGAAACGAATCATGGAACAGAAGTATAGGTGTGTTATCCAAGAAACCAGCGCTGAGTAATCTAGTGAGAAGTAAAAAATCTGAAACAGGGAGTGCCAGTAAAACTTCAGATTCAAGTAAGCCCCAAGCGGTGACTGAAAATACTGTGAGTACAAAAATTTACACTAAAAGTTCAGAGAATACAGCTCCATCGGCTACAGGGCTCTCGTTATTAGCCAACTATTCTGGTAGTGACAGTGATTCACAATGATTCTTGACTATATTTGTAAGTACATCTGTATAAATAAATATTTATAGGCAAATTGTGTATTAAGTATTGGAAACCTTTTCACCAACAATATTGCGGTTTTCTTTTCGAATACAATTTTATGGTTTTTCTATGACACCTAATTTAAACTCTCACTCACACTCATGAAATTGGAGATCCTCCGACCTAATAGTTTTAGTATAATTAATAGAATTTTATATTCTTTCTTAAGTTTTCAAAACAAATGCTTATAAAGTGTGGCCCATTTTCGTTTCGTGTGTGCAAGCGATTTTCATTTGAAAGTGGTAAGGCGGCTGGACCTTGGCTGTACAATTAAATTATCTATATGATTAAATAATATTTATAGACAAATTATGTAATGGAAACCTATTCACCAACAAAATCTTTGTTTGCTTCCTCTGTCTGTGACTGCATTAATTTTCGATTACGATAATTCGCATTATGACGCCTAATTCTGATGTAGGAATGTAATTTTACCCGTTAACGCCTACCTCAAGTATATTTTTTCGGTCAGCAGAATCAGAATCATTTCTGGTTTACAGTGAAAAAGAAATGCTTCAGATTTTTTGAAAACGTCGAACTATCATTTCTTGGGCGGCTATACTAGTACCTAGATTTATACCAAGGAACCGACAGCAGTACTAGTAATGCATACTTAAAGCTTAGATGCACCATATGTTTTGTCGTATGTAGTTTTAAAGCAATTTATTTATGCCTATAGCTAAAATATGACCCTGTAAACGAGCCAAGTTGTTCTTATTCTTCGCTCACTTCCACACGTTTCGTCTCAACTTCGACTTTGCCTTTCTGTCGAAGCCAACACCTACGAACAACTACTAGCTTTCTCTCATTTGCCCTCGGAGCGTCTCCCAGTATATGAATGAAGCCTTTGGTGAACATTGCATTGATTATAGCTTCTGGCTTCTTTGTCCGCTTTTTGATTCTTTTTGTTTATTTCAAAAGCAAAATGACATACAGCTCAGCACATAAGTGTTATGAATATGCGCCAGACTGGTTGTTGCGCTTGCCATCAACAGAGCATTATTGCAACAAACAAAGCGTGAAAGAGTTTTTTCTCCCTGTCAGTAGGAAACATGCAAGGGCTTTATTGTTTTATGGCTTATATGCAGTGATGTCATGGCCAACTCTAAGATTGCGAGGTCGTACGTCCGTAATGCTTAAATAAAGAAAGTATAATCATGATCGCTTTTTGAGCATTCCAGATCGCAAGCACCAAATGTAAATACATAGACACATAAGTTGTAACTCTCAAATGCACTTCATATAGGCGTCGGTTTAGAGAGAATATAAGCTGTGTGCTTTAAAAAGTATTATTTTAAAGAAATAGCCAATACACATAAATTATCTACGATAAACATACAACAGTTGATTATTTTGTGGTAATTTCAAATTCAAATTTAAACATCAGCGTAAGTAATCTTGTCAAAAACGTCAGCGTAATCTTGGGAGTCAATTTGGTGATTTCTACCCAACACATTGTGTTGTGACCTGTCGTATCAGTACGAGTATGTATAAAAACTCGGTGTTATTGTAATAGCGCAGTACAAAAACAGATTATAGCGGGATGGCGACAATCGGCTTAGCAGCCAAAGCACCGAATTCCACCGTTCCGGCCCTTTGTTGCTCAGCCAGCCATTTATTATGGTGTCGAGAGCATTCACGCGGCGCTTTCTTATTTGTTGCAATGCTCTATTTTTATACAGGTGGATTCGATACCCGTCAATACGGTTACTTTCACATTTTTTATTTTCTTCTGAATTGCTTGTTAGGGCCCTCCATCCAATTCTTGTGAAACTGAGGATTAATAGGAATGAATCCTCTTCGCGGTCCCGTGCCTTGGTTTTGGAACAGCGAGACTAATATCCACATTGATTTTGGAGTGTAATGGTAGAAAGTTTCAGAATCGTAGTAGTGGTTCAACAACATTTTTGTGATTGACTTCTTATGATAGTATCTCAGTGTAAATTGTAACTGATTCTTGGTGTGTCTTTGTATGTTAACCAGATGAGCTAAAAGCAGATTAATCTTTTATTAAACATTATTACAGTTACAAATGATCTCAACGAATAAATGCAATTTTATTTGCCTCGCCTTGACTCACGTTGCTACATGGCCCGACATAGTCGTTTAATAGGCCATATAATTACCACCAATATAAGTCCACCCTGTAGATACAAGTTTTTGAGCTTGCGCAGTGAGCGAAGGGTCTCTGCCTTTTTATAGTATTAAATTAATTGATTGGAAAAAAGCTATTAAATACATGGATGAGCGGTGATCCTCGAGTTCAACAATAAAAATGTGTCGTCATTCCTGCAGGCTTTCGTAGAAATGCGTCAACAATGATGTGGCCAAGGCTACCCTTGACTATGCACAACATATAGCTTACAAAGGGATAAATTGAGCAGGCAGTGTTTAGATTACTTACAACAATACTTACGTAAGTGTCTATATTTATGTTTATCTGTAGGCAAAATTTTATTGTTACTGACTATAGAACAAAAAGCACAGAACAAATAAATTATATTCAGTAGCAAAAACTTATTTATTTCAGTCATATTTAAATTAGTAATATTAATTCAGTTTTAGTGTGTGGTCGATGCTTGATGACGTTCATCCGCATGTTTCAAGTTTCAATGCATTTCCGACTGCACTTGAAGCGTAAAATGGTAATTGTCCCGTCCGACGCCCACTTGACCATCAAATTAGCAAATTAATATCTCTACATTTAAGATAGGCGGTACCTGCGGATTCCTGCAAACCGGGCCCGTACAAAAAGCGCATATCTCACGGTCTTCAGATAAATACGGCTCGTATCCCGAGTTTTTCATCGACATAAATATTGTTTTTTCATAGATGTAACGGCTTCGAGCCGACACACCGAGTTTCGATTCTGGGAAGTAGAGTTGTCGGGGCGCCGGCCTTAGCGTTCTCTGCTAATAAATAAAAGGCTGCTCGGGAAATATTATGTTACGTGTCGGGGTGTTTTTTGGGCAGCGCGTGAGGCGGTCGAGGGCCATTGCAGCCCGGCGCCCGGAGCACCCGACGCGGTGAAAGCCGATAGTACCTTCACACCGCCCCGCGCCCGCTCCAATCACCTGAAAACGAATTGGCAATGTTGATTGATGAGGACTTTCGGACAATATCGATTTCGCAATGTTTAAAGACTCCTTTCTCCCGAGCCTTTTCCCTGTTTTTTTGGCGGCTCGTTAAATACTATGCGTTCTGTCGTTTATGGCTTAGTTTACCACCAAGTAACCTTTGGGCCTCAGCCCAGCTCATTCCTGATCCTATCTAGTTTTGATTGCAATTTTTTAAGACATTAAACCCTCAGATTTGTGAATCGACAAAATATTATTTTATCGATTATCAACTCTGAGGGTTTAACAATTAACAAACATTTAACATTAACAAATATATTCCATCATCCCTTGTAAAGATCGCAGGATCACACTGAATGCAGACCGCTTGCGATCTATCGCTCTGGGAAACCGTGAAAGAGGCCTATTTTCAGCAGTTGACGTCTTATGGCTGATAATCATGATGATGCCATCATCCCATCCCATTGTTAGATTTTAGTATCAGATCAGTCAGATTTTTTAAGCAATATGGATTTCGAGAAAAAAATACTCGTATATTAATACCATGCTACATGTCACTTCGTCAGATAGAACTAAAACGGTAAATAGTAAGCATCGTTGTATTTTATCTTCAGGACCAACAGGAAAACATTTTAATGTGCGTTTAATTAAGTGGAGCCAGCCACCTGATTTGATTTCTACTGCACTAATTAACAGTAATTTAGTGATTGCAGTTGCAAATATTACATTCGTTTATTTACTATTTCCTTTAAACATCTAAACACACAAATACCAAATAAAAATGTGCAAATTTTGAACTCATGATTGTTATGATTCAGACCTTGCATAACCAATCACGCATGAAAACTATTTTTAATAGTAAAACGATTTCATATAAATTTGCAGGGATGGACTTGACTATATGCACTGACAAATGAAATATATAAAAACCTGATGATGAAATGTATGCATGAATATATGTTTTACTAATCCTCTATAATTTAGCCGCTCTGATAATACTTTTTTGACGTTTTCCTTTTTTACAGAAAATGCATAGAAAAATTGTCAATGTCGGGAAGTTAACGATTCTTTCCATACATTTTGTCAAAATTTAAAACGCCCAAATGGCATTCTCAATAATTATTTACTTAACAAGAAGTGAATATTTTGTTCTCATTATGGACTACTACATCATATTTGTTATCAATATAAGTGAACTAGTTTCGTATTTTCCTAGACCATAATAATGATCCTCCAATAACTTGAGCTCCATCGTTCTCTCTTCCTCGTTAATTTATTAATAACTTGTTACATATGAATTACCCTACTGCCTACTCATACTTTTCTTGTTCTCTTTTATCAATTTTCCAAATTATTGATGAGATAAATGTACAAGTTACTAGGTATTTTAGTATTATCAGTCTACCAATCAAAATAATCGCCCTGAAAAAAACTGCATAACAAAAATGTAAAGCATGAAACAGGTAAATGGTTATGTCAATGCGTTTTTTTATAGCATATAGGCATAGGTACGTATGGTACGTATCTCACCTGATGGTATGAAAGTTATAATTAGAAATACATTATTAAATAAATATATAAATTGTGCGAATCACTGCGCTTTGGGTGGAAGGAAGTGCGGCTTGCGGTTACGCTTTAATTTCTATATTAAAGCTGTAATTGTATGAATAATTAGATTGACCTTCCCGCTTAGCTTATTAAGCGGACTCATATTAATTCATATTATGTAAACATGTGTATGGTTGGCTAGTTTAAATATATCTTGAAAGGGTACAGCCAAGAACTACCACTTAGGGTATTTCGATTTTTGACAATGTTCCGATCGGAGCTCAAGTTCACAAACTTGCATTAATCATAATACTATCATCATGAGCGAATGTGCAAATAAAAGATCTACCGGATTTGGCGCAAGCCCAAATGTTTAATTTTACTGGATTTATTGTAAGAGTACAACTAAAGTTCACTTGTTTAGACGATTGGTCACTTTGTACAATTTTATCACATAGTATACCAAATTGTTGGCTCAGTAATGTGCATTGTAGCGCGAGCTCCGTGTAAGACGACATTCCTCCGCCCCGACTATACTTGATGGACAATTTCATTTCATTTAAACCCGCCGCTTTAAGCGAATGCATAGTTTATGGCCGAATCACCTACACTTATTGGACGATTGTCTGCTCACCGGATGTCTCTAGGTAGCCCACATGATTGATTAAAAAGCCGCAAGTTATTCATCTCACTATAAATAAAGTTGTTAATGGAAGTCGGCCCGCTTGTAATTGGACCTTAAAATTCCTTCAATAAACTCGCACAAGCCTCGGCCTCTCACGCACCCTCCGAGGAGGCTAGACGGCCTTTGTTTGAGCTCCGGTATCTCACGCATTCCTTCTTAATCTTTCACTAATTTTAATGTTATTGACTCATTAAAGTCTTTAACTTAGCTATTGTCGGTTATCCAGGACTTTAATTAAATCAATTGCACGCCTTAAAGTTTTATTTCTCTTTAATCGTATTCTATTTAAGGCAAAAGGATAAATAAATAACATAGGTATTGAGTTATTTAACTTATTTAATGTTTACATTACCTATACAGTATGACCACAATCATTAAATAGGCGGAAAATCTACAATACAAATCTAAGGTGATTTTATTACATATTTTTGTAATATTATTTTTATTTTATTAATTTATATTAACAAAAGTATATTATACTGTAGTAGGTAACTAGAGGTACGGTTGTATTGTAAGTACCACCTTGCTACACAGATACTTACTTACCCAAGTAAAATACCAGCGAATTCCAGGGTGTTGTTGACTGAATGTGTTGTCGTATAGCCTCCGGCAGAGGCCTGCTAACCCTTCCAGTGCGCATGTGTGCGTCTGTGCGCACACTCACGATCAACTGCACACAGCGCCGCTTCTCGGAAGATGTTCCATTCATAATTTTAACAACCACTCATTATGCTTCGCCAGAGAGCGAGATGGGAAGTAGAGCCCGGAGGGACTTGTGAAAAAATGCCTTTAGACCTCACATTTTGCGGCCTCTTTATACTCGAATCAAATGATATCTACTTTATAACTTTATCGTATATGTAACTCCAGATATATGTTACCGTCGAAACGTAACGTTCAGCGAAAGACTAAATTCATGTGCATTTTTGCGGAATGAGATAATTCGACGATATGGCAGCATGTAGATTTGCTTTTCGGAGCGGTGTTATTACACGGGGGCCGCCGGTTATCATGTCATTATAAACCTCGTCGTGTGCGGTTTATTCATTAATGCTGGCCTTTATAACCGCGAGTACACGGACACAAAGGAGCGGAGATCGTTTCTATGGCTGCGCGCTCAATGCGCCCCTATTCATGATACCTGATAATGACTCATTTGGGATAAAGCTTTTCACATCACTCTAGATTTTTTGTTTAATACCGGTACTTATGCTTGCGACCACAATAATTTTATTTCTTGTAACCTCGCGCAACATCTCGGCAGCATCCATTGATTTGAAATTGAATAGATTTAAAATATTCTTATAATACGTCTAGCTCGCAAGAGCGCGTCTGATGAATATTCAGGACGTGCAGCATCAGGTTCATGCAGCGTCTGAGAAACTGGCCATTAAAATTATGACAGGCCATCTACATTCCTGAACAACAAAGCCGACCTACGATTAAAATAACACCTTCGTAGAACGTATATCCATTTTACATCACAAGGGTCCGTAACGTTTCCGCTAGGGTCTGATGATACCTTTTTTCCGAGCACACGGCTTAAAAAAACTTGGCGTCCCATTAACAATAAGATCAAAAATAGCCGCGCGCCACAATGGACGCGAGCGCCAGCCTCCGACCGCTCCGGACACTTCCAGGAATCGCGCCCTTTAGAAAAAGTACCAACTCATGTTGGGTGTGTGATACTTGCGAAGGCGCATTCCTGGCGAGGCCGCCCGCCCGCCCTAGCGCCCCGCCCTAGCCGCCCTAACTGCTGTAGACGCCCTTAGTAATGGCTAACTCGCAACTATGATGTCGCTATCGTAACTTATCGGCATGAAAAAACTGATAGTTCAGCAGATTTCATGTTTTAAAAAAAATACTTAACTGTATACCCATGTGACACGCAATAAAGATTTTGAGTTAGAGTTTGCGTTTACTATTTTGACTAAATTTATTTTATCCGTGAAAGTTTCATAAATGATGCATGAGCGTTAGTATAATCTCTTAATAGGTAATGTTTTCAAATATTAAGCAAGCAGCAGGTAATAACAATAAAAATACTTCTTTACGGTGGAATTCGATCCCACACTTATGTCGATACAGATAAATGTGCCCAAAAGTGCAATAAAGGCGTCCTCCTGCCCCATTACACAACGCGGTTAGAGCTTTTGTTGATCCGAAACTGAAAAAAATGACAACAATTATACAATAGTAATAACACGATTTGGAGGATCTATTAGGGAATGCCACCGGGGCCGCTCCCACGCTCGATTGTCCTTCAGGGTTTTACCGAAATTCAATAGTTTTAATCTGAAATTGAACGTGAAAAGTACGAGAGCCATGAGAACTTCAGAGTACTTAGTGACTGTTTTCTGATAAGGAGAGGTTCCCATGAATAAAAAACGACATACCTTAGTCGCGCAGAATAATTGAAGTTGTAATGTAAGCAATTGCACTGGTCTTCAATAAACGAGTTCGCCATAAACCTCCTCATCGCGTAATGATCGCCTATCTCCACACTTTGCGGTGAGCTTTATTTTTCTGACAACGCTATACACCTTCATTTTTCAAAAACAATATGTTCTTCATCGCGAGACCCCCTGTAGCGAAAACATTTATTGTAATAAATTACAATCAACGCTGTTCCTATATTCGTGGAAATAGATTAAAAGTTTATGTTTAAGAATAAAATACGAGGTACTAGTGCAAATTATGTAGACACGAAACCAAAGTAGACCGTACTAAAATGCAATGCAATGCAATGCAGGTTGTGCGTACTCTTACGTATAAAATACCTGCTACCAGGAGGTATGCGTTCAGGCCGGAGTCTGGTCACAAAATTCCATCAGACTATGCAAACACTTGTCGAGCCCCGTAAAATTTATAACACAAATATTATACGTATAATAGGTATGCCGCGGCACTCGCCCGAGGAGTCCTCTCCGTTTTATTTCGTTACGTGTTTATGTGCGTGCGCAGGCAAGAAAGAGCTCATCTCGTGGTGCTTTGTTTTCACTCGCCGCTGTAATATTCCAAATTGTTTATCATTTGTTCGGAATCGCGTTGTTTTTTTTTACAACATGCCATTTGAGGCATTGAGCTTTTAGACTCATGAATACCTACACAATGCATTTCAGTCACACAACGGTTTGCTGAATGTGACAGGAATTTTGAATGAGCACATAGTTATTAAAACGGCATTTTTTTGTTATTCGTAAAGTACAGCAGATTTGTTTAATATTTTAATACCATTTACGGACATTTAATAATTCCCAGATCTATTTTATTTACAAATATATCATAAGCATATTTACGTCACACGTTTATTCGTGAGCGTTCATTTATATTTTATAAGGCACAAAAATACTCAGCCAAACCAACCATGCTGATCTCGTTTCGGGTTACAGAGTAAATGAAACATAATAATCACGTCATATTCTATCCCATTCAGCTGATCAGGGTACCCCTAATTTCGCATGACGAGGCAATTGTGGCGAATTCAAGGCACGTGACCACTATTTGAGGGCATAAATGTATCACCACCAGTAATTACGAAAAGTTTATTTATGTCTACAATTAAGTCGTCTAGCTCGGACCCCATGCGGGTCGCTTGATTAGCTCGTGTTGCAAAATCATATGATGATATTTAAAGCACAAATTATTAGGTATGAATTGACTTTAAGCGATAAGCGATAAGAGTCGGGATGGCAGCTACAAAGATCATATCCGGCGGCCGATACGCTGATAAACCCAATACCGACCGCGGACTAACAAACGTTACATTAGCGTGTTATCAGTCTAAATCGGCCATGAGAAAAAAGTTAGACACTTTCACGCTTCAATGTTATTTTTGTTTACATTGTCATTTGGGAAATACAGTTTGGAGTCAATGCGGTTCGAAGAAGCGCCACCGAGTCGGATCCTTCCGTCTCAATCGCCGGCTTAGTGTTCTATGAGCCCGGACTGCCTCCCAGGATGTAATGACAATAGTTAGAGAATAGTTAATGGGCGATGTACAATAGAGCAAGAATATCTGGCGCCAGCGTGTCGCTCCGCCACAATATAACGGTCACGGTGAGTCGCCGGACAAATTGACGGGCCCACCGTACCTGCCATTGTACGGCAGGTACTCGTCAGTATTATTTTCACCAAAAGTAATAGAGAACAGGAAGCGATATTATCTTTTAAAATTGACAATAATCCAAAAATAACACTTATCTGTCTGCCTATTCAATAAGTTTAGAAGCACAATATTTGCTGTTCCGCCGTTACTGTGTGCATGTTAATTATGTTCATATTTTTATTACGACAAAATTGAGCACATTCTGTTTAATATTTAGTTAGTAGGTCGGAACTTCTCTAGTCGCAAAATTACGACCACACCGATAAATTTTAACGGAAGTTTGATAGAAGCACACAAGCATAAAGTGGAGAAATTGTTATTACTTTATCTTATTATTACCTAATTAATATTATATTATATCTTTTCATTTTTTGTTATATAATCAGAAAGAGCTCGAAAATGCGACAGCGTTCGTACATCGGCGACTTCATGAATTAATAATAAGACCGTTTGCAGTGATAACTTAGATTTGTACAGTTCACTTTTGTATCTCCTTTGCCAGTACTTCTCATTGAATAGATATTCTAATGTTGTTGATTGAACCTTCTTTTTTTATAAAATTGCAAAAGTTACACTTAATACACAAAGGTCCGGTAGTATCCGGAGAGTACCGCTAAAGGTTCAAATGGGTTTCGTTTGAAGTGCAAAGTTTACCAGCGCGCATTATCAACTTCCGTTCTAAGAAATGTGTTATTTTGTTTCGAATCATAAAAAGGGGAATTCTCCGAATCCCACACAAATTAGTGAATGAACGTAAAGTTCCGTCCTTTTGCATAAGACAATGTATCGACGGGCATATGTCCGGGAGTCGTGGGGTAGCGGGCCGGTGCGCACATGTGTCCTTACGCTCATTCACTTGTGCTATTAATGGGTCCATTCAGCATTGTCTTGCACATGCACCGGAAGGACCCTCCCCCTCCCCCGCCCGCCACGACAAATTAGCAGAATTGCAGTGCGGTAACATTTGTCGTGTTAACGCTCGTTATGCCGTCCGCGGTTGATTCATTCACAGAGTGCATAATCTACTCATCATGTTTGCACACAATGTACTCACTGACTACGCTGTTCACCCGTTGTAAATCAAGATCGCACTTTTTAAGTTTGCCAAATGAATCCTCGAATAAATTGGTAAAGTACAGATTAATTATCCAATGCAGTGTAATTAATATTCATCGATTAATACCTAGCCCTTCTGTTGATTTGTGGTACTACATAAGATATGTGAATAAATCAACTTAAGAACATTAATATATTTATTGATTTACCATTCAATTCAACAACACTTAATCAATCAATCAATTTATTGATTGCATCTTGTGACAAATGTGGTGAGAAGATCATTAACTATTAATAATGATTCATATGAATACCCCATAATATATAATAAAACTATCACTTTTAATAATGAGATCTAGCACTTTAGTTCTAAAAATCACTACGCAAACACGATGGGTATTTGTATTGCCTTATAACTGTGTCCTGCTACGAGTCTCGTAGCAAACTGTGTCGTAGCAAGTGCTGCTACGAATATATTTTGTATTGCGTGCGTTTTGCCTCCAAAAAAGCTTTTGAGCTATAGAAATCAAATAGAATCAGCTATTGAGCCTACTCACTGTTAAAATGCTCGCAACTGGTACACACGTATTAGGCCTTTCACTGGATTTTTTTAATATTTTAGTATGAATATTAATAAAATAATAAACGAACAATTAACAGAGCACAACTTATAACAAAAATAAGATTACAAAGTTTATCTGTTCTCTCATTGCGGCTTTTAAGACAGTATTAATTAACTGTTTTTTATTTCAGTTGACGAAAAATATTGAACAAAGCCATTCGTTTAATTAGTTAATGAATTCTTAATAAATACATTTTAATATATAAAAAAATGATTAAATACGTCTTGACGTCACATTAATTAAATCTGATGCAGTACGATAGTCACTCAGCAGAATCATGAATCTTACCTACGATATACAAAGGTACCAGCTCAAATCTTTGAAAAAAAATGATCGAGGTGATGTGAAATTCCACCCTTTCGTATCGCCGTCATAAATTGTAGACTAACGCCGTCAGAGCCACCCATTACGTGGCTTTCAGTGCGCGGCGACCGCCTGACCCGCCCGACCGCCTAGTAATTGACTCGTTGGGCTGCACCATCTCCGGACACCCCTTCCATAAATATTTCCCGATCAAATTATTATGAGCTCTAAAAAATGCCACGAGCTCATTTCTCGGAAACCTCTCCCGAGGGCGGTTCTATTGAAAACCGCCGACAAGGACGGCGCTAGCGCAGCCGCCTGCGCGCGAGCAAGACGGATGCTGAATGGAATGAGGTTCAGCGCTGTCGAACCACGGGGCGAACTGTGAGAATTACAAGGAATAAATTTATTTATTGATCTTACTTGTTCCGTTATTACCAGCGACTAGTTTGGTAAATAAGCCTTTATCAACCTACAGCAAGGATGTCTGATCTGAAGTGGTGTTAAGAGATGTATCCGGATGCGACAGTTAGCTTGTCTGTACAGCATATTAACGCCCAATAACGCTGTGTAAGTAAATCAAATTGAAGGATCGAGGATTCGGCAGCCTATACATAGGTGTTAACTCTTTTAATTTCACCACATTATGTATTTGGTTCGTCCCAATCATAATCAATAATTAGTCACATTAGTCCTAATAGCATAAAAACCTTGAACTAGTCGATAAATTACGGTCCTTATTCTCATTGCGAACATTGCCCTTAGTGCCACAAGTAGCTGGAAATATAAAGAGAGCAATTCTATTTGTGTAAAGTCTTGGGAGTCTAGTGCTAATTACAAAAGCGACATATTTGCGGCATTACGCACCAGTTGCGTTGCCAGTCGGATTGTTTCCACTGCTCATCTCGTTGTGTCCCGAACTGAACTCTATCCATCCTGCAATAAGAATGAGGTAACGCACCCTTAATATTAACTGGCTCCAATAAGTATTTTATCAAAACCACAATCGAAAAATTCTATAGGACGTGCTGGGGGGTTTTGGTGTCAACAGCTTTTCTTGTGAAAGCATTGGTGACACCTTCGTGTCCAACTTACTTAAACGAACTCATTCATTAGACACAAGCGCGTTATAATAGGAATTATCCATTAAAAAAGTATATATACAGGATGTGGCATGTAATAGGAGTAAAAATTTTAAATATATGCGCTTTAAGTAAACAGTAATCAATTCTAAATGGTTTTAATTTATAATAATGAAAAATAAATTTATTGTTATTTTCACAAAAACAAAAATATAGAGCATACATAGACAAAACAGAAACTAAGAAACAGCTTTTGTAAAAAACTTGGTGTCGTATCGTGCGTACGGTAATATGTTAAACAAGCTGGAGTAATGAACACGCATGATCAATTTGGAGACAAAATGATTAAACCTTAGGGTCGTAGCGGCGCCCGCGCAGTTCGTTTGCGCTGCTGACTCACACAATTTAACACTGAAACATCAAGGAGCAGATGGTGTTTCTTAAACAACTCATATGGCGATTCGATTCACTCATATACGAATATGATGTATGAATTCAATGCAAATATGTATTTAAGTTCGTTTCGTTGAACTTGTTTTTGCCGACTTTTTTTCAATGTCATTGAGGATAATGTTAAATAGTCTATTATGTATGCTACTTTTCTTACTACCTATTACGAAATTACGAGTATGTCAAAGAGTTTATGTGTGCAGTTCTTCAGTTGTGCGCTATTTTAGAAATTTCAGTACCTTTGATCATAAGGCGAAAGAGCAAAGTATCTATCGATGTAATTAATAACATACTAACTACTTCGTAGTATACTTGTTAAAAGACCAGAGCCAAAAGCAGCAGGAGCAATCAATTTCCAAAGGAGGCGTAAAGCGCCCGCGCCGACGAATGAGCATTCCTTCGGTAAACGCCGACTGCAGGTATATTGCGTCGGCTTTTGTTTTTATCAAACAATTTCAAATCAGTATAAGTATCATTTTGGTAAAGTACCTATACTTACGTTTTTTTATCAAATGCATTTTTCACCTGCATACCAATTGATCGATAATTTTAGATTGCCAATAATGATAAAGCAATCAATATTTTATATTAATTAGCAAGTTAACAATAGCGCTAATAAAAATCTTTACATAATCAAAATGACGACAACCCAAGGACATAAGAACGTCAGGATATCCATGTATTTCTAAATACCGAGTCCATTTCCATACAATACTAGCTCAGTTTTTTCTTTCGGTGAAATTTAACCGCTGTTTATGTAGAGACAATGTATCTATTGCGTTAAAATTTTTGGGAATTCCTTTTTTTCCCGTGTTGGGTCGTGAGAATGGATTGCGTGCAGTCGACACATCTCATTAGGTAAACAGAATTAGGGTTTGTTTGTGAACCGACACCAATACCGCGTCTAATAATCAATAACAAAGTGTGTGACCCGGGAATGATTTTTAAGACTTTCGAGTATGTTGTTTACCCTATACGGAGCCTACCAAACTTTCTACACTAAACAGAGTGCGTGAAGTCGATACAACCGCAGGAATGTAGAGCACCGGAAAATGCGGTCGTCTATTTAATTTTGTTGTCAGTTCCCAGGGATGGTATCTAATCAGTGAGATTTACACGTCATTACGATTGCGGCTGGATGCCCTGGGATACGGCGTCTCTCACGCGTTTTCCGACTAAATTAAATATTTATTAAAATAGAAGAACCGCTTCCTTCAGATAAGCGTTCACACGAGCGCGGAGGTCCCTTTAGTCCTTCGGATTGTATCTTCGTTCAGTTGACTTATTTTATGTAGGTTAACTACCTACATAACATAAAGTATACGTGACGGGTATATCGATTGTATTGAATCGTAACTCGTGTGTGTGAATAGTTGGTCTTGTTAAAGAGTACACAGTGCCCCGGTCGCTTCAAAGCCAGAAAGAGGTGGTGCTATCATAGAGAGATGTGTAAAGAGTTCCTGGAGGGTGGTCGGCAGCGGCCGCTATGCGCACTGTCAACACGGTCTACGCGCCGCTTTTTGTGCGCACATGTGCGCGGGCAGACCGCCCAGACCACAGCCTAACAAATATTTACCTCCAATTCCAAAACGCTTACAGCCGGCTCTACAGATCAATATAACATAACAAGTCAATCGGCTCCGTGTTTTCGGGAAGCGACACAATTAATTTTCACTTCGATATTTACAAAGCCTTGTCCTTTTTGAAAACATGGCATCAGCCCGCACCCGTCACCCCCCAGAAACGCATTACGGCATCCATTTATAATAATCAGTGATAAGACAATAACATTCCTCTGATGGCGATTTGCATCATCCTAATACCCTACCTGTCAAACCCTTCCAAATAAATTAGTCTCCTCTAATGCTAAGCAGCATCGCTAACAAAAATAAACCACGTAACGGCGCAATCCATTAATTGACTGGACCCGCTGCTGAGCGAAAAAAATCTCTATCAGATAAAGCGGGTAAGTGTTTACGGTTTCTCACGAGCCCCGGCCAACCCTCAATGGCGCCGTGCTGATTGATAGTAGCTGAGCCCACCTTCGCACCTCCGCTCCGGCGTTCGAATATAAACCCAATCACCACAGAAAAGAGTGCATACAATTCGAAATTCAGCTTTCGAAGAAAGCTTCTTATTATGGTTCACCTAAATACTTTAAAAGGAATTCGAAGCTTGGGGCGCTTACACGAAGTGTTATTATCGTGTGCACAGCGTGTGATAGACTGTCCATTCAAAGAATTCTGCACCCTCATAGCATGTACCTGTCCGCGGCCACCTCTAAAGGAGCGACCAAAAAATATTATGTTAATTTCTAATATCGAGGCATTATTCATAGTTGCCATAATAGCTTTGTTATCATTATTCGGTTACATTCCCTTGTAATTGTTGGCGGCGAGGGCTCTTTGTCAGATTTTAATAGGCATTGGAAATAGTAAGTTTTAATGCTTGTCACTGCAGCTTACCGAACCCCTTTCATGATTCTTGAATGATGATTGACATTATTGTTTTAAGTTGTTTTACTACTATAAAGGTAGTGCTCCTAGAAATTATATCATTATGAGACAGTGCAATATGCAGTATTCACTAGTAATAAGTGACTTGATTAAAAAGTAATTAGTCACGGTTGTTAAACAAATAGTTACGAATAGAGGTTTTCCATGTTTACTTACTCCCTACCCTAAAACCTTGTATTTCAGCTGAGGTTGTGTTGTGAAGGCACCGCAACATAACGAGCGAGGAGCGATCAGGCGATGCAGCAAAGCAGCAGGCCTACTACGAAATACGAAATCCGTCGATACGATAATCGTTTTGCGGATCTGAATCATTTCGTTCGTAGTAAGGATTCCATACTAAAAATGCTTAGAATCCGAAAAACGATAATCGTATTGACCGGATTTCGTTTTTCATAGTAGGCCTTCAGTCGCGGCGAGCGCTCTGTAATCCCATCGCGTCGGTGTCGGGTTGCGGCGCCTCTCCCAGCCGCAATTATTATATTCCACCTAAACACATAATATTGTGCACGCAATTTTAAAAATAACTCGCCCTTAATCGACCCTGATTTATAGTTGGGAGCCGCTGAAGGGATTTATGGATATGCGCCGGGCGGCCAGGTTAACTGGGAGATGGCTTCTTCTTCTCACCTTCGGAGTTGTATTATGTGCTCGCATATGTAAACACTAAAGTCCCTATAAAGCTGGATCTTGAAGACATCCTCTGTATAACATTTTAAAACCGTAACCCATACCCTAGCTGGGTGCACTTAGTGCATAATAAAACTCTTCTAAAGACAAAGGTTTATTTTCCCTCAGGGATCGAGGTCCGTCATACAGTTCAAAATTTATTTATAAGGACAATATTCATATCCTATAAATAAATCAATCATCGAGTGATCAATTTCCAATGAAGCTCGATTGTATAAGTGCCTGAACTGCGGAAAGCGATAATTTCATGTGCTAGGGCGCGTTTATGAATCAAATGCATGAATGAGCTCGCGACTGACGCGGCGCTGCGGCCACGTGTCTTCGTTCTCACGCCGACTTCGACGACGCTTTTTATCGCAGCCACAGTTTTGAGGCGTCGAGTCGCGTGGGACATGTGCTGATCCACCGACCCCCGCAACGCGCCATATGCCACCCTCTTTGCTAATTACTTCATCGTGTAATCACCTCTTTCCCTTCCTAACAATCAAATCACGTCTCGCTGATAGAGACAAAAAGATCTTTATTCAAACGAGACGACATCAAACCTATTAGTGACTGATCTTGAAATGACGATGCTGTATCTAAACGGAAATAAAGCCGACCACAATAGAAGCAGGTACTTAATACAATTCTTTCGCGAGCAAATTGCGAGTCAACACCCGCACATTGGATAAAGTTAATGGAAGAATGAAGGCAGTTTTCTTTTTGTCCGCCATTAGTATAACAAACGGGCGTCACGACTTGGGGCCGCGGAGGGCGGCAGCCTCGCGACTAGACGGCTCGAGCGAGACATGCCAAACCGCACTATTAACACGCCTCATTTCAGTTTCCATGTGGAGATACTATTGCTTGCTAATATCTATACTAATATTATAAAGCTGAAGAGTTTGTTTGTTTGAACGCGCTAATCTCCGAAACTACTGGTTCGAATTGAATAATTCTTTTTGTGTTGGATAGTCCAGTTATCGAGGAAGGCTATAGGCTATATAACATCACGCTACGACCAATAGGAGCAAAGATATAGTGGTAAATGTGTAAAAAACGGGAGAAAGAAGTCACTATTCCACGCGGACGAAGTCGCGGGCAAAAGCTAGTAGCTAATAAAGAGTAAAGCTGCCTATTCACTTGGAAATATATATTAATATACCGAGATATACTTGATATCGCTCACCATAGTTTACAATGGAACCCTTCTCACTCTCTGAGAAATACAATATTTTATATCCTGAGCTATAATAAGTTTTGGAGCGATTCGAGAAAGATATATTTTCCGCCCCCCACGGTGTTGGACAATCCCATACAAAACTAAGAAAATATATATCCCATAGTGAGAACTGGTGGAAGATATATCTCGGGATATAAAATATATCGTAATATATATTAATATATCCCACAATCAAAAGGCAACTTAACAGAGTTTCTTCACAGTTTTGTAATGCACCACCTTCTGCGGAACATCATCCGCCATTCTCGACTTGTCTCAACATTATTATTGATTTACTTACTAACAACAGTAACGAATTCGAACTGTTTTCCTACTTTTGGATAGTACTCTTAAAACAAAGGTCACATACATATATGTGACTATGTAAAGTAATAAATCACTGCAAAATTAATTTCCTCAACGACCTCGTCAACGGCTTAAAGGCGTGCGGCGCGGGCACAGACGATCGTGCCGAAAATTAAACCCGTCACCCCGGGGCCGCGCGAGCACTGTAATCATAACTATTTCCCGCTAAATACGCCCCAGGCTACATCTGTCGGCCTCTATGGACATTTTTTTTCTGCAACTCCTAATAAACAGAGCATTTTGTTATATTTTCGTTTCACATCACTGTCAGATTCTCTATTTCATGTTAGAAGTAATGATAGGTTTTGTTTTTGCTAAAAATTTTAATTATCTTTTTATTGTCGATTGAAGTTATATCATTAACATGCATGAATCACATTTGTGGGTTACATACTGTAAATGATAAGGTTGCTTCCGTCGTATAAGTACTCGGTCTGCTAAAATCTAAAAATAACTTGCTCTGTTTAGTTTGCTAGAAAAGTACCTACTCCTTTAATTCTGACTGTCCTACTCTACAGTTTATTTTAAAATTATGTTACACAAGATATATTCTGTAATCAGATACTTAAATCCCTCTAAAGCAGACGAGACAATTAAAATATGTCGTGTTGGCCTCTCGAATCCGTGTGTCCGTCTCGAATCTCGATCGACCAAAATCGCGCTCATTTTGTACGTTCATCTGTTTTCAAGGAAGCCAATATAAACATATTTAATAGCTTATTTTTACATACATACTTCTAAAGCACGTGTGGGAAAAATTTAAACATACTATGTAAGTAGCTAACTCCTACTTCTAATATGTTGATATCGAGTGTGGGCCTCAGAATACGCAATTATAGGAGTAGTCCTGCTAACCATCTGTCATCTCCTGAGAGTTCATTGTCCTCCCGGACCTCAGCAACTATCAACGCAATATTATTAACATGTGCCAAATTAATAGATTACGAGTAATGTATAACATATTCATTAAAAACCGAAAATAAAACGTATATTTTTGCAGATTGATAAAATACCGGATAAAACAAAAATATTGGTACGGTTACCAAAGAATTAGATATGACTGTTATTATGGAATATGAAAGGCTTATCATGAAGTAATTGAGACAAAATCTAAAGATGTAAATGTATAAATTAAAAGGTTAACGTTTCTTGTCGAAAGATCACCTTAAACACGTTTTAAAAATGGTGGAAGTAGGGGATTATTGGGCATTCTAAAACAGTTTTTTTACATCATCGATCTCACTGCCGTTGTAGTTTTCTATCAATTGCATTCCCTTTATTTCGGGGCGATTGACTATTCTTCTTACCCTTGTACATAATACAGAAACACTAGGAATGCAGCACCAAATTGTACTTATTTGATGGTAGATGTATTAAAATAAAATTCAAAGACTGCGTTTGCAATGTTATCCTATTTCAGAGATTTCCACCAGTAGGGGATTATTGGGCATTCTAAAACAGTTTTTTTACATCATCGATCTCACTGCCGTTCGATCAATAATGTAAAAAAACTTTTTTAGAATGCCCAATAACCAATTCGCAAAACTGTTTCATTATAAGCAAATTGATTCAAATAAAAACTGTATGTGGCTTCCTGTTCTTCAGGACTGGATCCTCGATTCAGTTCCACATCGATTAGATGTAAATTGTTTTACTGAAACATTGGAAATGGTTTTGATGTTTTTATCATATCAACATAAAAATTGAATAACTGATTGAGAATTTGTATTTAAACGTAACTAAAAACTCTGTTTCATTGTAAGTAAATAAAATTCAAATATAAGATGATACAACTTAAACTGGATGGAGTTTCTTGGCCTCCCAAGACTGGATCTCCGATTAAGTAGCATATCGAATAGATGTAACTTGTTTTACTTCAACAGATGGAAATGGTTTTGTTGTTTTTAGCATATTAACATAACAATTAAATAACTGATTGTAGCTTTGTTTTTAAACGTAACTAAAATCTCTGTTTCATTGTAAGTAAATATAATTCAAATATAAGATGATACAACTTAAACTGGGTGGAGCTTCTTGGCCTCCCAAGACTGGATCTCCGATTAAGTGGCACATCGAATTTATTTAAATTTAGGTTTCAAGTTTTAATGTGATAAGTAAAGTAGAAAAAATACAAATCTTATGCTGGTTGAGGTTTCTTGGGCTCCAAGACTGGTTCCCCAAATAATATATGTAGCATATTTAACATTTTTGCGGACAGTACTCCAGACACAATATACATTTTATTGTTATCACACCTTTAGGCGGTCACTGTCCGTGAAAGAATTAAGTATCAAATACTTTATTTTATTGTGAGCAAATATAATAAGTCAACTTAAACTGGATGGAGCTTCTTGGCCTCCCAAGATTGGATCTCCGATTAAGCAGCGTATCGAATTAATGTGAATTTAGTTTTTGAGTTTTAATGTGTTTAGTAAAGTAAAATGCAAGAACAGATATTAAACTGGCTGAGGCTTCCTGACCTGCAGGACTGGTTCCCCGAAAAATATCTGTCTGTACCATTCAAAAAACATCAATAAGATGGTGCAACTCAAACTGGATGGAGCTTCTTGGCCTCCCAAGACTGGATCTCCGATTAAGTAGCATATCGAGTTGATGTAAATTTGTTTCAAGTTTCAATGGGTTTGGTGCAAGAATAGATATTTAACTGGTTGGGGCTTCCTGGCCTCCAGGACTGGTTCCCCGAAAAATATCTGTCTGTACCATTCAAAAAAACAACTACAAGATGGAACAACTTAAACTGGATGGGGCTTTCTGGTCTCCCAGAACTGGATCCCCGAATAAGTTGCACATCAAGTAGATGTAACATTTCTAATTTGAACGAGAATGTTTCAATACAAGCATTATATACTGTTTCTGCTAGCCTTCAGCTACGTCACGCGTCGCAAATCAAGTCCGTGTGTAAAATAAATATTATGTTCCGTACATCATTTCCATGTTTGAACTAAAATACATATAGTATTGTTAACTTAAACTTTCCGATTCGAGTTATTTTGTTATTTTTTATTGCCCTGACAAAATTAAAGTACAAATGGAGGACTTAATGCATAAAGCATTCTCTACCAGCCAACCATTGGGGAAGCAGAAGCTATTGAGGCGGCGTAAAAGAACATAAAAAGCTACATTCATTATATACTCATAATATACATACAAAAATACTTAAAAATTAATCTACATAAACATACCTTCATCACTATCTTTCAATATAAATAATAAAGAACAAAACTATTTTTAAAATACAAAGTAATCAAAAGGAAATATGTCGGAAGAAGATTTTTTTTATCCTATGAGAAACAACACTCCTAATAGCTCATAATTTTTCTACGCTACTAAAGGTTTTATACATGCCAAACTGATTTCTAAAACCAATAATATCAATTTACAATAAAATTACATATTGGGAAATTGCTGAGATTCTATTTTGTTTTCTTTAATAATTAATAACGTAATTTGCAATATCGCAAAACATTAGCAGTGGCCTACTACTACTAATGTAAAGGTTAGTTCACAAGATCAATTAATATTATTTCAATTATAAATTTATTTATCATAGTGTTTATTATTATTATTTGTATAACGCTATCTTAAAATACAATGTCCGACTTAATGCCTTAAACATGTTCTTCTAGTTAACTTTGGAGTAGGTAATGCAAATAGTTCAATCAATAAATGTCAATTGTACTTTTTGTTTTATTATTTATCATACCTACAATTGCAATGAACAAACAGCAACTTTTGTTTTTAATAAATTTTGTACTTAATTTTTACGTATTTTTCATCTTTATTATTTCATTTGAGTGTGCAACTATTATACCCATCAAACTCATTTATAGTTGTACATAAAGTTTATCAAGTAATAAAATCTAACAGAATATATTTTGATACATTTTCATATAAATAAAATTTAAAAGGAATGTGCACTCATAATTGACATGTGTACACCGAGCTTTATTTTGCAAGCGTTGACAGTCAGCGGATTCTAATATTGACTGCGATGCAGTTTTAAAATATGTTTGGGTAATGTACTAATTTTGTCGAATTTTGTAAAATTCAGGAGTAATAAACTTTATCGAAGTTTATCAATACCTTGATTATTATGAGTTAAAATTAAAGAAATGACTTATAGCAATAACATATACATACTTTATCAATGTAAAATAATTTACATACCTGAATACTACCTAGAAATACACCATTTTATGATATTTCATCAGAACAATTGTTTGTATAAAAATGACATGTAATGCTAATGAACTTATTTATTTATGTGTTTTTCAATTTTTGTTGATCAGCTGATCGACAAAATGTGTAACTTAGTTCATTAGTATCATAATTTTTGGACAAGTACCAATTTAGATGATATAATAAATTACGCATAAAAAGGTTGATTACTTCTGACAAAATAATTGCTGACTTCTTACTTTTCCGCTATAAAAATTCGAAAAATTTGTGGTACTGCATCAGTTCGCCACACCCGCCACAGTGACTTCTTCTAGTGAGTAATCTTCAGGAATAAAATCAAGAGGAACATCAACGCTGCCCAAACAATGTTCGTAAGTTTTAATATTTTTCTTACTTATTACTTACTTTGGTGAAATGTTTGTTTTGATATGTGAACCAACGAGGTCTTTGACGTCTATCAACCGAGCAAAATTGCTTGCACCTCACGTCATCTCTTGTTTGAAGTGACGTCCGTTTTTGGGTGATGCTGCAAGCAATTTTAGTTTGAAAGTGGTTAGGCGGCAGAGACCCAGACCGTAAGTATATTTTTAGCCACGATCGCTAGGAGATGGATAATCATTTCGACCATATTTGCTGATATTTGTTACAAATATCTCCGTGAAAGACACGTTAAAAAGTTAGTTTGACTTCAATGTATTGATGTGGCATTTTTTTCATTGCAGGGCGGAGAGCAAGAAACTTAAAAGGTCTGCAAAGAAAAGCTGTGAAAACCTTTTCTTTGATTCCGACGAGGAAGTCATAAGGTAGTTTTCACAATTTTATTTCTCATTTTATGAGATATGTAAATTTTCTGATTAAATAGTTTATTTGTATATTTTTCATCTTTTCAGCTCTAAGAAACAGTCTAAGCGTCAGAAGACGAAAAAAGAACCACCATCGAGCAACGGCTCAGACTGGTTGTTTGACTCGGAGTCTGATGACGAGTCACCGCCACAACGTACGACGACGCAGGCAGCAAGTAGCAGTCTAACGCGTCGAGTTCCTGGCGGAGTGACGCGTCGGACAGCGCAGCTAGACGGCAACCTGTTGGCTGAACTCCGTCTTTACAACGCAGAAGAAGTACGTGAGTTAACGGGACTGGAGAGGTGTGAAAAGGCGATCGTATTTGTCCGCTTACATGGCGAAGAGGATTCTCCAGAATTTAATACACTAAAAAAGTTTGTTAAATTAGCTAAAT
The DNA here is from genome assembly GCA_963584085.1 of Pyrausta aurata. Classification (NCBI taxonomy): domain Eukaryota; kingdom Metazoa; phylum Arthropoda; class Insecta; order Lepidoptera; family Crambidae; genus Pyrausta; species Pyrausta aurata. The sequence continues at coordinate 5,671,820 of OY757255.1, read as the reverse complement.
CAAAATTTACCGAAGAGGGAGTCTTTTATGCTCAGAAAAAGAAAAAATAATATAACTTTAATGTTTTTTTTTAATTATGAATATTTAGCTTATTTGACCATCGTCTTATTACTACCTAGTTTTTATTTAAAAGCCACATCATTATTTGTATTGTTATCAAAGTAAGCAGAATAATCATGCCTAAGACTACTTTTTGTTCAGTTTGCGACGTATCCGTGAAAAACAAAGTTTTTTCTGCCCACTTAAAAAGTATTGCACACAAGAATAATAGTTCAGTCGTTGAAAGCGAATGCATTGAAAAAATTCAAAGCGCTTTTCGCAGTCGCATCGCTTCGTATCGTGTTCGATGTGAAGACAACAGCCAGGACAAGGACCTACCTGCTGTATTTTTATCGCGCCTACGCTCACGCGTGCATCAATTACTATCAGCACGAATCCAAACTTATTCTAATCTTAAAGTTAACTTTGAGTTATTTTCAGAATTTTTTCAGCATAAGAATAATTTAATTTCTATTAAATCGTTTGCGACTGAAAATATTATTTTACATCAAACCTATAGTTTCGAAGATATGTTTTCAAACGTTATACGCGTGCTATGTAAAAAAATTGAAGAATTTGAAGAACGAGACAGTGGTTGGGCTTATTTGCGAAGTATGTATTTGGAAGTGAATATAAATAAGTACAACCCATTGAGAGCATCAAGCTATATAGATTTACCTAACACTATTAAATGCAAACGTGCATGTGTAAACATACAAAATTCTGATAATTATTGCTTTTTATGGTGTGTTGTAGCTGCCCTTTTTCCTGAAAAAAATAATGCTCATCGAACGTCAGCTTATCCACATTTTCAAAGTGTACTTAACGTAAAAGGTATGACCTTTCCAGTAGGTTTCGAAGACATTAGAATTTTTGAGAAGAATAATACTCGTATAAGTATTAACGTTTATGGCCTTAAACAAAACAGTAAGGTTGTTGGCCCTCTATACAGAAGCGAACTGCGAAAAAAACATCATATAAATTTGCTTTACCTAGAAAATGGAGGTCGTACACATTACTGCCTTATTAAAAATTTTTCTAAATTAATTCGCAGCCAATTAACGAAACATCACTCAAAAATATATTTGTGCGAGAATTGTATGATATTTTTCGATGACAACGATAAACTAGATGCTCATGTTTGCAGTGGCGTAGCAACAATTTTACCTAATGAAGGGTCTCAAATAAGATTTGAACATTACGAACGAATGCAAGATATGCCTTTTGTCCTGTACGCAGACTTCGAGTCATTGTTACAACCAATTGAAACCAATATTCCATCAACTTGCACAGTATCGCTGCAAAAACATATACCAGCAGCATTTGCTTATTATGTCGTATGTTCTTATGATAGCTCTCAGAATAAATATGTAACTTATCGAGGACCAGACTGTGTTGAAAAGTTTTTTACAAGTTTGTTAGTTGATTTATCAAATATTTTTAACATTTTGCAGACACCGTTATCAATATCTTTAACAGATAAAGACAAAGTCAACTTTGCTCAAGCTAAAAATTGCTTTTTGTGCGATAAATTGTTATTTGACGATAGGGTAAAAGATCATTGTCACCTCACTGGGCGGTATCGTGGTGCTGCACATTCTTACTGCAATATAAAATATCGTTTGCCTAAATTTGTTCCAATTTTTTTCCATAATTTATCTGGTTATGATAGTCATCTTTTTATACGTCAATTAGGAGAATTACCAGGTAGAATACAAGTTATCGCAAAAAATAAAGAAAATTATATATCTTTTACAAAATTTTTTCAAATTAATGACAAGGACATAATACCAGTGCGATTTGTAGATTCTTTTAAATTTTTAGGTACTAGCTTAGAAAAACTGGTAGTAAACCTTAACGAAAATGATTTTGTACATCTGACACATTTTTTTCCTTCTGAGGAACACTTTAATTTATTGAGACGCAAAGGGGTGTACCCTTATGAATACATGACTACTTGGAGCTCGTACAAAGAAGGGGAACTTCCTTCCCAAAATTGTTTTTTTAGTAAATTACACAATAGTGAAATATCTGATTTAGACTATGAGCATGCAAAAAAGGTTTGGCAAACATTTAACCTCTTGAACCTAGGAGAATACACTGATTTGTATCTTAAGACAGACGTGCTTTTACTTGCAGACGTTTTCGAAAGTTTCCGTAGGACCTGTAAGGCAAATTATAAATTAGATCCTACATTTTACGTAACTGCACCAAGTTTAAGTTTTGACGCTATGTTATTAAAAACAGGAGTCACCTTAGAATTGATAAATGACTTAGAGATATTAAGAATGATTCAAAAAGGAATTCGCGGTGGTATATGTTTATGTTCCACAAGGTATTCCAAAGCTAACAACAAATATTTAAAAACTTACGACTCAACAAAAAATGATAACTTTTTAGTTTATATTGATTGCAATAACCTTTATGGTTATGCAATGTGTGCGTATTTGCCTCATTCAGATTTCAAGTTATTGACTAGCTCGGAAATTACTGGAATTGATTTCGAAAATGTCCCGACAGACGGGGATACAGGTTATATACTAGAAGTTGACTTGGAATACCCTGAACATTTGCATAATGCTCATAACGATTTTCCATTCTGTGTGCAAAAATTTACACCACCAGGTTCTAAAACCTCAAAATTAATTCCAAATTTATACGACAAATATTTTTATGTCATCCATTTTGTTCACCTACAAACATGTCTTAAACATGGGTTATTGTTAAAAAAAATACATAGAGTCATTCAATTTCGACAAAGTCCCTATTTGAAACAGTACATTGACATGAATACTGAATTACGTAAAAAGGCAAAGTCTGCGTTTGAACAAGATTTTTTTAAACTTTTAAATAACAGTATTTTTGGAAAGACACTTGAAGACGTTGAAAAAAGAGTTAATGTTAAGTTAGTCAATAAATGGAGCGATGATAGAAATAAAACAAAGAAAATGTACTGTGCTGAGCAATTAATAGCCCGACCAAACTTTCACAGTACAACAGTTTTTACAGAAAACTTTGTAGCCATTCAAATGAAACCGGAAACCATTACTTTAGATAAACCTATATATATTGGTTTTTCCGTTTTAGAATTATCTAAAAGTCATATGTTTGATTTTCACTATTCTGTCATGAAACCTTTTTACGAGGAAAAGTTAAAACTTTGTTATACGGATACTGATAGTTTTCTTTATTCTATAGAATGTAAAGACTTTTACAGAGATTTAAACTCACATTTCCTTCAATACTTTGACACTAGTAATTATCCTGTTAATAACATATACAGTATTCCAAGTCAGAATAAAAAGGTACCAGGTCTTTTCAAAGATGAGCTAGGTGGTAATCTTATTTCCGAATTTGTTGGTTTGCGATCAAAGTTATATTGTATCAAAACTACTCAGGAAGAGTATAAAAAAGCAAAAGGAATACAGAAGCAAGTTTTGAGAAATGTACATTTTAAGGATTATTATAGAATATTAAATGAAAATGTTTTTTTGAGAAAGAAAAATATTATATTTAAGTCTCTTAAGCATGAAATATTTACGCAAGAACAGAACAAGATAGCTTTATCTGCAAATGACGATAAACGTATCATTTTAAAAAACCAAATTTCTACTATGTCTTGGGGACACTGTGATACATTATCCTGAATTTCAAATTATTAATTTGTTATTCTCGGTTAGAAATTCTAATTTTTAACTGTATTGAGTACCTATACGTACCTATAACCATTGTGTAACTTAAATTTAGGTAACTGTTTTGCTGTACTCATCAGATATTTGTAAGTGTGAAATTCGATAACTTATTATACTATTGGGTAGCAATATTTTAAGACGTGGCTTAGTAATTAATTAGGTTATTAGCATTATGGTCCGCTCACACGCAGCGAGTAAATTAGCGATCCGTTTGTTTGTTTCACTCATTTTGTACATAAATGAGCGAGAGCGCGCTCGGTTGCACAACAGCAAACAGCAACAATATTTACTTTACTCGCTACGTGTGAACAGACCATTAGATTTTCTGTGCTCAGCAATTTTTTTTGTCATGAAAATAAATAATTTTATTGACTAATAAGCATTTTTATTTCTAACTTGTAGAGACCTGATTAAATTCAAACAAAACATGCAATAAGGCTGCATATAAATAGCTATTAAACTGTGGTAACTTTTAATTTAGTTTCAATCATTATCAGTAACCTATAGGCAACGGGTGACTTCCTTCAACAGCTATCAAAATGGTAAGTATTCACATTTATCCTAAAAATAATACTGTAATAAATAATAAGTGTGAAATTAATTTTGTTATGATTCAGAAATACTGTGTTATAATCGATTTTGCTCATATTGACTTATTGTTCTTTCAGAATACGCAAACAGTCGACAATTCCTGCAACGCTGATCAGCTATCTTCAAGCTATTTGCAAGATGCGCAAGACCCACTGGCCAATTTTGAGGAGATGTTTCCATCCCTGCAAAGGAGAGTCCGACGAGCTATGCACAAGAAAAAGGAGAACCAGAAGAAATCGAAAATTATTCATCGTATCAACAAAAACGAGTCGTTTGTGGTAGAAAACAAACCGCAGAATGGACGGAAATTGATACGCATAGAGATCGTAGATTTGGAAGCTTCTGGTGATCTTCGTAGTGGCGAAGATGAAAGTGTCGTACGTGCACAGTACGTCGTGACCGAAAACATCGATCCAATATTGGATCAGACAGAAAATGTCATTAACTGCATTTCAAAAAAAGTATGTGGTTACAGCTACGGTTTCTAATTTAATAACTTGTAGTCAAATAACTTAAACATTAATATTCTCAGGTGATTATGCATGACATAATTATTTAGTCATGCTTGACCTACAGAGAAGACATTTATTTTAAATATTTTTCATTTGTGTTTTTGTTAGTATAAAGATTTTGTAATTTTCTTATTAATGATTTATTAAATATATATTTTACGATAAAATTTTGTTTTACTGGTATAAGAAATCCAAAAGCAAAGTGTTTTTATTTGTAATCAATTTTTATTTATCAAAAATCATACAATAACTTTATTTTCAGTACACCATTTCCTTATGATTATTACATTTTTTAACGCACAAATTGTCTTATGAATAAAACAATTATATAATGTAGGATTATCTACACAATAAAGTTTACAAAGAGTATTTAAATTCGGTGAACCTAAAGAACCTATGTCTACAATATCATTAACGTCATCACATAGAACTTGTATCCATTTAATCTTTTCATCACCTTTTATAAAAATCTTTCTGCCTTTTAGATAAGGCTTAATAATTCTTTGAAATTCTCTATAGTCAACATAACCTTCACTCCACCTGTAGCCTCTGTTTTTTTCGATCCAGCGAACCTGTTTTTTCTCATCAAGAGATAATGAAGTAAATGGATACGGAGGTTTAACTAAAAACGTGTGAGTATGCTCTTTAGAAGCCATGGCAAACTCTTTAACTATAAATTCATTTTTGTCATTTTTGAATCCTTGGAGATCTACAATTATTGGATTGTTATTCATGATAGTTTCTTCACAATATTGCTCAAAGGTTTATACTCAAATACACAATCGTTTAAAATCAAACAATAAGCAGCTGTCTGATCGGGTATTTCTTGATCTGTTTCGATTTCAACCCTCACGTCGATCGATCCCTTTAAGGTTTCGTGCTGTCGCGAACAATCGATAACAAATAAAGGAGCAACGTCTCTGAATTCTTTTATACTCATCAACGGTTCTGACCGACGTCCGTGATACGACTGTTGAAATCTTGTATATTGTTCGTATAATAAAGTAAATTTGTCTTCTGAAAAACTAACATTTAATCCTTCATACGGATAATACGTTGAATTTAAAAATACTCTAACATCACGTACATGACAATGATCAAACTCAGCCATTGACGACAGACCGTTGTTTTTGCGGTTGGTTTGTAAGGCGATTACAACAAACCGTGGTTTCTCTATTTGGGACGAAGTTTTTATAGACCAAGTATGCTTACGTGTTTTAGGTAGTAACGGATATTCATACAGATCCCAATTACGAAATACTAATGGAATAGCTCGATCTTTCTCTAAATACTTCAGTAAATTTATTCTTTCACGATCAGATACTTTGATGTGTGGCACTCTCCAAATAATTTTACTTATTGTAATATCATCTACAACTTGTCCTGCATTTAACTTGACCGCATTAAGATTTGTATTGCTTCTAAGTAATACTAACTCGTGTTTACAGTTAATGATAATTTTTTCATAATCTTCCGCAAAACCCAATATTTTGTTTAATGGAATGGACACGGAAAATGCTCCCCCACTAACATTATTTGTTCCTTCCGTTGACCAGCCCCAAACTCGAGCGTATTTTGATTCATTCTCGTTTAAGGATAGGTATGATTTTATTGTTGTAGTAACACCTGCATTTTTAATTTTATCAATTTCCACTCCATTCAATTCATATCGAATATCTTGAAAAAGAAATAATGCTGGGTTATTAACGAAATGTACATTCGATACTTTTTCTTTAGTAGCGCTATTGTACAAATTAACTTTTCCCTCGATATACAAACTACTAAGTGAGGGCAGCACGTACAGGTCTTGCTGATTGATAGGGATTCTTATTTCATCATTCTTGTTAAAACTTGTCACGTATGGTTTGTATGAATGATACTCGAAACTTTCAATGCTATTGTCGTATGATGTTTGTTGGGATATATTTAAAATATTCATTTTATTAAGCCGATCAGCTTGAGAAACTCTTTGTTGGTCTTTGTTAGCTTCTTTTTTATCTGAAGGGGTGTGTCTTTGTGAGCTGATCTTTTAGAACTGACTTGAGTACACGATGTAGATGGACTTTTATTAAAATTTATCATTTTTTCCTAAAATGCAAATACAGTTGCACTTCTTCACCTCGTAAATTTATTTCTTTGTTATCAGCGTCTAATAGCCTTATATTAATAGCACTTATAGAACTTTGATTAACAGGAAAATAAATCAAGTTCTTAGGTATCTCAATTATTCGATAACCAGGTGGAACATTAGGAACAAATTCATAAATTATATGGCTGGCTTTTCCGTTTACAAATGAACCACTAACTACATCGCATTCGATTCGCACGATGGTTGTTGATAGAATGCTAACAGGATACTGGGAATCCGTACTTATATTTGCATTTATTGTTTCTAAACCAAAACCTAAAATTTTACCCAGTGAAGCACTTTTATTAAAATGAACATCTTTTGAGCAAAAAATCTTGGTTTTCAATGTGTTATTATTGCATGATAGTTTTAATGCAGTGTTTTTTATGTTGCTTTTTAAATAATCGCAAATATCTTGAAGCTCATAAGATCCTTCAGGAATTTCTATTACATCATTTTCACCATAGTAAAACTTATTGTTTCGTTCATCGATATTAGGAATAGAATTGAAAGTTGAGAAATACAAAAGACCACATTCATATTCTCCTGAGAGTTCCAACGTTGGAGAATGGTTTGTTGTTAAAGAGGCTCCTCTCCCAGTTATAGACACAGTGAAAGACATTTTAGGACTGACACATTTATTCATTTTGTTTATTATATAAATATTTTTTCCAATACTTTTTTAAAAAACGTATACACAAATGACCGCAGTTAGTACTGCCGTAAGCTTGGTGTCTCACATAATTGTAGTTTATAGGTAAGTTATGCATATATTTCATAAACTCTAAAGGTGGTTTTAAATTACCGAAACTATCATAATATTCTACGTAATTATTTTGCTTTACAAAGGCTACCCAATGTGTACCAGGATTTATATTGCTATCCAAATTCAATATTCCACACTCTATCTTTTTAGGTTTCAAAGGTAATGAATCTCTCATGTAAACACCTCGAAAGTAAGGAATATCACTAGCATGTTCTAATATATCGAGGTTTGTGAGCGCACGTCTAGGTAGCCGCTTAATTAGTTTTTTGATGGGTTCAGATATAGACCTGCTCCATTTTTATGAGGCTTAATATATAGCCCTTTTCCAAGAGCTACCGCTTCCATCGTTCTGTTGTGTCTCTCAGATTCCTGAAGACTTTTCTGTGCAGCTCTAGAATCATTCACAGCTTTGGCTATACCTGCTGCACCGCCTGCTAGTGAACCTAACGCAGACAATCCTGCAAATATGGGAATAAGTGGTAAAAGACCCCCACACTTTGGAAGAGGAATAAACCGCGGTAATGATATTCCTTTCTTGTTATTAAATAGTTTCTTTGCAGCTGCATAGGCATACTTTATAGCAGATTTGTGGTCTTTTGATTTTAGTTTTTTCAATTGGGACTGTATTTTTTTTATACCTTTCTTAAATGATTTCATACCACTGCCTGCCCTAATTTTTGCCTTCATAGCATTTTTTACTATCCACGAAGCAATTTTTTCTCCTTTACCAGCATCTTTCGATTTCAACCTTCTTTTAGCCATACTTAAAAGTTCTAAGTCAGCTTTGCGTCGAGCTGCGGAATCTTTATTAGTGTAGGCGATATCGTGGTGCATGCAAGCTTTATCCAATTCGTTAACCCCTCGATCGCCTTTTAGAATCCGTTTTTGAAGTTTTGTTCCGGGGCCACAAAATTGGTATCCAGGTAAATGTAACTCAAACGGTAAATGATCTATCAAGCTATTAATAAAACCACCGCCCTCTTTCATTGATAGGCATTTAATGTGAACATAAAATTATTATATGTTATTTATATATCAATTTACATCAGTAATTCACTTGTTTTTATCCAACTATTCTCTTGATCACTTAGTCCTAACCATTTTACAAATAGTTTGTTTCCTTTTCTCTTTATTACTTTTTCAATTAGATAATGGTCTGGAAAATTTGTTTTTTGAAGCTCGTATCCGTAAAAAGAGCCTAGAATATTTTGATTGTGTTTGTCTTCTATTTGATATGTTAGGGGACATGTTCGATTAATTTTTACAATGCGAAATATTTCCGTAGACCAATTAGGTGTATAACCTTTATAAAAATCACCTTTATATTTAGTAATACGAACAAAATCACCAACTTGAAAGGATGAACTTTTTCGAACCTTCATATTGTATGGCTTTTGGGTTTTCATAATGTTAGACTTAACTAGATCCTCATTCGATCGATTAACATTGATTGGTTTGAACTTAGTAATGCGGTGCAACGTGTTGTTATAGTGATGCACAACAGAGTTTAAATTATTTTGAAACCACTGATATTGACCGCATAGACTAAATCTCTTGTAAAGATGGGTTTTTATTGTTCTTATAACTCTTTCTACTATGGATGCTTTTTTAACAGAATATGTGGAATAATGGTTTATATTGTTACTTTTCATTAACTGTTTAAATGAATCATTATAAAATTCTGTACCTAAATCTGTTTGTAAATTTTTCGGCTTTCTTTTTGATTCAGATAATATACTATGCATTGCATTCGTAACACATGATTTAGATTTACATTTTAACGGTCTAACCCATACATATTTTGATAAAGTATCTATCACTACTAAAACATACTTATGTCCTTTATTAATCGAAGAAAATTTTTGAAAATCTATAAGATCAGCTTGCCATAAATCATCTATTCCTTTTATGATGGTATGACGACGTGAAAAATTTCTTCTAGCTGCTTTGTGAAGCTCGTTCACTATATCTTGTTTACTCATTCTTAGCAGGTTTGGGTGCTATCATGCGATCGATTTCTTTTTTTGTGTAATACAATGTACTCAAATTATTAGTAGTTAGTTTTTCTAAATTATTAAGGTAATTCTTGATATGGCTTTGAATAGTTTTCAATTCGTTTTGCAGATCCTTGACACAATTGTCTACGTATTCTTTATTCACAGCTTCATCTTCTTTTTCCGGTAATTGTAATCCTTTCAATCGGGATGATTTCAAATCAAAATCACCTACATCCGACCTTACTAATGCGTCAGTAAGAATATCAGTGAATTCAGACAGTCGTAAACGCTTATGAACATGATGACCAAATTTGTCTATGTTCATTACCGTCTTGTTTGCTTCTGTAGCTTAATGATACTGCCCGTTCTTCCCGACGGCAGCTTTATATATTTAATGTCTTTTATGATGCCTGCTTCATGCAGTTCTTCGATTATTGCATAAATTTCATTATGCACTCCAGTGTTACCAGCTGCCCATGATCCAAGTAGCAATTTTAATCTTTCCACTAACTCGTTTGGATCATCCCAATAAACCAAATCTGTATCTTTCTTAACTTCTTTTAAAATATCAATTCCTTCACCTCGTGGGACACTTTCAACACTGCTTGTATGACTTCTAGAGAACTTAAACAACGGTTTGATTACATGCATATATTTAAATCCTTTGTTACTGTTTAATGGTTTGGATGGATCGCAACTACGTTTGTGTGCATTAGTATCCATGAGTATCAATTTATAATTTAGCAAGTCCTCCTCTGTTATAACATCTAAATTTGGTATTTTTTTATACAACAATTCTTTGATGCCAGGAGTTTTTTTTAAGCTTCGGTTTCCAATTTTCACAATACGATCATCGTCATAAACACGGGTATTGCCGAGCATAAGTTTTCCCTTTACATTTCTTACACCATAAGGTATATTTCCTTTTATTACTTCAGAGGACATCGACCACGATAAAGTATCATTGTTAATGCTTGGTGATGACTGAAGAGATTTAAATGAGTTTTCATGATCATCCTGATCCTCACAGGATGATGTGGTGAGGGTGTCGTTAGATGTCTTACAAACATCTGCATTTTCTTCATTATCTGAATTCCTTTCATCGTCAACCGCTGATTTAAAGTAATTAAAATCCTCTGCAGAAGTATTTGACGACTCGCTTTCCGAATGTCTACTTTTTTTAACTAATTTATTCTGCTCTTCGTTTTCGCCAATTTTATTAGTTAATAATTTAATTGGGTTAATAATAGGTTTAAATATTGTTTCTAGTGCTTTATCATTTCTGTTTCTTAAATTTTTTATCATTTCTACCTTTCTCTTTACAGCAGACGCAGACTTAACGATTTCTTCCTTGAGGTTCCGCTCCATTGTAGAGATTCCACACTGTTTAACTTCTCAAAGTTAACTGATTTGAAGGGATGTATGTAACAGCTATATAAAACTTTAATCCAATACTATAAATGTATCAAATTTCAGTCTGTAACAACCTTTGTTTCGATCACAATCCTTATTGATGACGAGATAGCTATACTGTTTGCTCCATACAGTTGAACACATTTCTCGAAACTGAGACCACGTCATGTCAGACCCTACATGTTCATCGTAAACATGCCTTAGATTAATATCGTCTTGTTTAAATAATATGATGAGGTTAGCATTATCTCTCACTAACTGCTTAGGTACCTTAGTGTAAGTTTGATTAATATAAAAACAATCAATGTTCTTATGACGACCCATTGCAAAATAATCACGTATATTGTTTTGATTTTCACATGCCACGTCGTCAAATATTATAATAGAATCAGGCAAAGCTTCGTGTGGGCTTAAAATGTCACTATTGTGGCTGTATTTGTTGTATGATGTGTCTGGAACTTTCTCCAAAACTTTCTCTAAAAAAACATATTTAGGTTGATACAAAGACTTCGAGTACACATATAAGTTGCGAAAACGTGGTCCATCCTGATGTAGCAATAGACTTATTATTAAATTGGTCTTTCCACAATTTGATGGTCCACAAACAATGCTTCGTATAGTATTTGGCAATAAATTTCCATGACGTCGTTCCTCATTTGTTGTTACAGGGCAAATACATTCCAATTCTAAGGATTCTTTTTGTTTCACAAATCGCATTCTGATTTTTTTACTCGACCGTCTTCGTTGAAGGATTTTGACAAAATGATTTAAAGACAGAAGTGTTAATAAATTAAAAACTTGTTTTAAGCTTAGCAGTGAAAATTGACAATATAGAAAATAATAAAGCACAATGAAATCTAATAATACAGTAAGTATGCGATTGGCGAAGTGGTTATTGGGCATTCTAAAAAAGTTTTTTTACATTATTGATCGAACGACAGTGAGATCGATGATGTAAAAAAACTGTTTTAGAATGCCCAATAATCCCCTACTGGTGGAAATCTCTGAAATAGGATAACATTGCAAACGCAGTCTTTGAATTTTATTTTAATACATCTACCATCAAATAAGTACAATTTGGTGCTGCATTCCTAGTGTTTCTGTATTATGTACAAGGGTAAGAAGAATAGTCAATCGCCCCGAAATAAAGGGAATGCAATTGATAGAAAACTACAAAATTTAATTTTAAATAATCACACCACAAACTTGTACACCATCAGGAAAAGAATCTCGCTTAAAGCATTGGACGTCCGTTACGTCCTATAAGCAATCGGACTCAATTTAAGCCTATTGCGGGGGCGTGTGAAATGGCACTGTCTCCGGCAGCCGACTACGAGGGCCATTGAGTCATACACTTCTTCGTTTTGCCCAAACGACTTAATTAAATTAACTCGTATATTTACTAAATACGATACTCGCGACTTCAATCCCCGAATAGGGGATATCACTATGAATGAACTAGAAATTACATTTCAGTCCCGGGAAACATTCGAGACGGGTGAGCAAAAACCCTACCTACCTTACTAATATTATAAATGTCAAAGTTTGTGAGAATCGATGGGATAAATGTTACTCCTTCACGCAAAAACTACCGAATGGATTTGAATGAAACTTTGCAATAATATAGTTTAGACACTAGAATAACGCATGTTCTCATTTAAAATAATTTTAATGAGATTCTAAATATTTACGCGGCTGATGCCGCGGGGACATAGTACATATTTAATTCTGACTAATACCTTAATACCTACTCGAATCGCTGCGCAGTAGTCTATCATAGGAGAGAATAATACAACCAAGCCTACTCTTCGAGCATAACCTTCTTAATCTCTTTAGTCTTACATAGAAGAGACCTATACATCCAAGCCAACTCTTCGAGCATAACCATTTTAATCTCTTAGGAACCGCAGTAGTAGCCATACGTCCATATGATCCAGTAAATCCATTGCCACTTCCCGTACCATACTAATATGGTTTTATACTTCGATCTTGATTTTATATAAAAGGGGTTAGCTCAGAAGAACTCCGTGGCTCTGTTCTGACCCCACAGGATATAGTAGTTCTTGTCAACGGTCTCGCATTTCGGTCAATAAACTCTACTTTGCACTAGTAAGGCCACAAACTTTGATTGATACCTAATAATAAAAAGCGATGCGGCTTTGGCTTCTTTAGACATTAGGCTAGAAGGATGAAAACAAAATTATTTATAGCCTATCTATAAATAAGCAAAATATAAGTACAAATTTCATGCGTTTTTCATTTCCCGTGCAATGAGATCATCATCGTCTGGGTTTCGTAACCTTCTGAATGACACAAAACAATTATTAAGTGTACAATATGCATATGCAAATATTCTTGTCTAGCTTAATTTTAATTAATGGTGTAAGGAACATTTACATGATGTCGATTAGTAATAAAGTGAGTCAATTTCTCCAATAATGTTTCTCTTTTGCTACACTATTAAGGGTTCTAACTGTTTGTCGCATATTCTACTAGATTAGAAGTCGTTATGATACTACAGCACGTAAATTAATGGAAATTGGTACAAAACATCACTTATTAAAATACAGATCCGTGGGCAAATTCGTAATTACCATCAAGCGATCATTTGAGACACGCAAGGAATCCGCAGAATCGTCTCGGCAGTCGCGACCAACAATGTCATTACCGGCCGACCGGACTGATCCAATCGCGCAGCCTTGAGAAAACAATGCCCTTCGATTTACACGTAGGTACTTCTTACTTACAGAACGGCTAAGGAGAATCGACGATTAATAGCTCTTAATTAATTGACTTGCACGAATTCCATTTATCGCTGCGATAACTTTTTGCGAACCTCCATTGAGCTATCCGAACGAAATAAACTAAATATGGCGTAATTCGCATTCTACTGTAAACTGATATTCGCTGTGCCAACATATTTTGCAAGAATGTAATCGCCATAAAAGTGTATTAGCGTAATTCAATAGTATGGATTAATGCGACGTTTGAAGTGTAACCAATCACATTCGATTATTAATAGGTACGGCGCGCAGCGTCGATAACGCCCCTATGCCCGTTTGTGACCGACATTGCTGGTCGCTGATAAGTAAAGTACTTTTTAGCACTTTAGCTTGAGAAGCTCAGCTGAATTTCCAAAATAATTCACTTAAGTATATTTTTCAAAAACCAATCAAAGAACATAGTCGTTTTATTTTCCCTGTGAATGTTACATTGTAATCGTTATTTACATCGGATACCAACCTTAACAAGGTTTGCTCAAAGAATTATAATAGATAGTTGAGTAGCGCGATTTGCAAATCATATTCTATGAACGCCGTGGCGCCACGCACTGAAATTTTAATAAGCAATCGTTGCTATTGCTAAGATTAATATCCTTGAATGTCGCGTAGCTACATCGGAGAATCTCTACGTGGTATGATTGCGACTTGATAATAGACGATTTAGTGTTCTGCGATGAAGTCGCCGGTACGCGGTTATAACAATGATTTTCCTTCAGTTAAAAGTTGAATTCGAAGTTTATCCTCTACATAACGAGCGCTGGTGACTGTTATCCACGTTGCAGTCGTCCCACGACCGCTGCTATTAATATTTATTATGATAGCGTGTAATGTGCATAATATAGTAAGTAATGTTACTCATTAATGTCACTACATTATAGGACAATCGGCCAGTAACGCCTCAAACCGGTGCAATATTTTGTAAGTAAGTTTTCAAGCTTAAAAACTTGTTTTATAAAGACTGTCAGGTCCGCCCGCCCAGACTCGACGGAGAGTCAGCGATATCTTCTACCTGAATAGTCAGTACAAAATATTGTCATTAATCATCTGATTTATTTTGATATTGTAGAAACAACAATATACTTCTATCAACATTAATTTTATCTTCCGTTTGATCTTATTACTTATATTAATTAACTTATTGTATATAATTTAGATAAACTTACGCTCTACACTGAAATATGTTACATACATGATGAGAAAAACTCAGGAAGCGAAAATATGAGAAGAAACCGGCGCGGTGTATAAAATATCGGCGATAACGTAAGGTACGTTACGTGTTTAACCCTATTAACACTAGGAGGTGAGGTGACTAGACAACTACTGAAGCAGATCGCACACCCATCCGAATTGCAAATGGCGCGCAGGTAGCAACTTATGAAATTCCAATTTGTCGGGAAAGTAGGAAAACTAGACGGTATCGACGAATCACGTAGCTTTTATGGACATTGGAATTGTAGGTTTAACAAAACCTAAAACCTCTTGGGGGATACATACAGTTTTGCAATTAACTTATTTTCAATGTTTTACACGTCTTTTTTTCAGTTTTAATAAACTTTTTTAGGTTAACTCGTAAGGCTCGTAAAAACTGACCATTCACATACAGACCTTGATCTATAAATATTGTGTGTTTGGGTTGGGAGTTTAACTTGAGAATACTCAACTTTGTTTACAATTACTAGGCGATACGTAACTTACATCGCAAGCTTTACATCAGGGATGCACAGACTTATTAAGACTAGGGGCCACTCGGGCAAATTATGAACTGATGGCGGGCCGCCAGAAGTATAGGTAATTAAAGACAATAAAGAATTGATAATTATGTATTAAAATTGAAAAAGAATTTATTAATTTGAAGCGTGGCACTGCATAGTGCTTACAATCTTTTTTATATTTGGCTCAAATTTACTTGTAGCAACACGTAAAACTGCTTCCAAACTTTCATTTGCAAGGCGGTTTCGATTTTTAGGGTTCCGTAGCCGAATGGCAAAAAACGGAACCCTTATAGTTTCGTCAAGTCTGTCTGTCTGTCTGTCTGTCTGTCTGTCTGTCTGTCTGTCCGTCCGTATGTCACAGCCACTTTATTCTGAAACTATAAGCATCACATAGCTGAAACTTGGTAGGTAGGTGTATTTTGTTCACCGCTTTCCGATTCAGATACAAAAAGTAAAAAAAAAAATATTTAAGGGGGGGCTCCCATACATGAAACTAAAACCTAAAAATTTTTTTTTACTCAAACCTATGCGTGTGGGGTGTCTATGGATAGGTATTTTAAAATGATGTTGAGGTTTCTAAAACCATTTTTTCTTAAAGTGTAAGGTTTGAGATATAGACGCTTCCAAAGTGGTAAAATGGGCGTCCCCCCCCCCCTCTAACTTTTGAACTAAGAAAGTAAAAATTTTGAAAAAAATATATGATGTAGATCTCAACAAAAACTTGCAACGAAAATTAGTTTGAAGGAGATCGAACCAGTAGTTTTTGAGATATTGCACATTTTTATCAACCGCAAATATAACTTTGTCTTTCATACAAACACTATGAAAAACAAAGTTATTTTTGCTGTCGCAATATATTGTGATGTTTTCGTTAAGTGAAAGTAAGTGGACCCTGAATTCAGATAAGGGTGGCACGGAACCCTCAGTGCGCGGGTCCGACACGCACTTAACCGGTTTTTTTTGTTTTATTATTATTTAGTATTGAAAAGGTTTGTTCACATATATAGGTAGAACCAAATAAGCTGGCACATTTCAGAGCGTTTATGCGCAACTCTTTGTACGTATTTTTATCAATGCAGCGGTAAAAGTTCAGCAAGTCTCCTTCGTTGAATTTGTTGTGTAAATCTTGGTCGTTTTGAATGTCGATAATTTCTAACTGCATTGACTTTGGCGCATTTTCAACTGAAATCGTGAAAGGATTGCTGAATATGTCCAACAGAGGTTTCACTTTTTTAAACTCCGAAAATCTTTCTTGAAAAGATTGAATCAAAATATCTAGCTTTTCTACATAACTGAAATTAATCGCAGTTTTGTTGAATTTTTCAGCCATTTTCTTATAATTCGGAAAATGATTGTAATTTCCAGAATTCAATTGCGATCTGAAAAGTGTCAGCTTGCATTGAAAGGATGATACGTGAGCGTAGAGCTGGGATATCAGTTGATTTTTGCCTTGAAGCCGTGTGTTCAAGACATTCAAATGATTTGTAATGTCAACTAAAAAAGCCAAATCACACAACCAATCAGGATTTTTAAGTTCCGGGACATCCTTTTGCTTTTCCGCCAGAAATATTCCAATTTCTTCTATTTAATTTAGAAATCGTTCCAGGGTCAATCCACGACTTAGCCACCTTACTTCTGTATAATACAGTAAATCTCCATATTCGCTTTCGATGTCATCAAGGAATTGTTTGAATTGCCTGTGATTGAGTCCTCGTGATTTTATGAAATTTACAGTCGAAACTACCACTTTCATGACATTTTGAAATTCAATTTTTTTAGAACAGAGGGCTTCTTGGTGTATAATGCAGTGAAACTGCATGAGATCTTCAGCGTTTATGTTTTTTTCTTGCATATGCTTTTTCAGCAAAGTAACTAGCCCAGAATTGACACCAATCATCGAAGGAGCACCGTCAGTGGCAACTCCCGATAATTTTGATAAGTCCAAATCAGTTTTTGAACACTCATCCAAAAGTACATTGAGTATATCAACTCCTCTGGTTTGACCTTTCAATGAACACATTCCTAACAACTCTTCTAAGACTTCAAAATCTTGAGTAACACCTCGTATGAATATGAGAAGTTGAGCTGTGGAAGTAATATCAGTGGATTCGTCGAGTGCTAATGAAAAAAATTCAATGATCTTAGTTTTTTCATTTAATTGTTCCGCAATATTACCTGACAAAGACATAATACGTCTTTGGATAGTCATACGATTCAGTTGAATTTTCTCAAACTTTTTTGCTGCTTCTGGACACATTTTCTTAGCGGCAATTTCTATGCATTCTTTTACAAAATCCCCATCATTGAAGGGGCGACTGCGCTTTGCTATCATTCGAGAAATTTCATAACTAACTTCTGTAGCTGTTTCTGAATCTTGGATGGGTTTTGTAAACATAGCTTGCTGACCAATAAGCTCCCGTTTTAAAGACAACATTTTTTGCTTTCTTAATTCGCCTGTAAACTTGGTAAAAGTAGGATGCTGCGTTTCATAGTGCCTTTTTACATTATATTCCTTTGCAATCGCAACAGAATTCTTGCAAATTAAACAAACGACTTTATTATGCGACCATACAAAAAAGTATTTCTCAGTCCAAATTTCTTGAAACTGCCGATTTTCATCTTTAACCTTACGTTTTTTACTAGGTCCTGGCTTGTCCATGTTGCGTTCTAATCCTGGCTAGGATTAACACAGCACCTAAAAACAATTACAGTACCTACTTAAATTACCCATCCTTTTTTATTTAGGTAGATTGATTTAAATAGGTAGGGAAACACTTATTAATAACAGAGTTTTACTTACGATTTCACAACACAATTATACACGGCACTTGACGGGAAATCTACGTTGAATGTGGATCAAAATATATGACACCGGCTAGTCGAGTTAAAATCTACACTAGAACTATTGACACTTCACTCAAATTAAAACCGAACTATCGGTCGCTGCGGTTAGCGTGGCTTTTATACCGCGCGTATAGAGTCGAAAACTGTCTGGAGAAATCTCGAAACCGACTCTGGAAGCTTCGTGTATCTACCTACGCGAGCAATCGGGAATTCGTGCACTTAAGAGCGCGCGCGCGAGATTCAAATTACTTTTCGAACATATTTTTTTTGGTTTTATTCTGGAATAGAATTCAATATTTTTCGAATGTACGAGAGTATTATTTTTGCTGTCGGCGGGCCACCAGTATTCGACCGGCGGGCCGCAAGCGGCCCGCGGGCCGCGGTCTGTGCATCCCTGCTTTACATAATACAGATTTTTCTAAAATAAACCTATTTGCTCAATCGAATACTTACTACTGTGATGGCCTTATATTACCTGTTTATTAATTGTAGAACATAAATAACCTATTCTCTTCTGTGGTCTAAGTTCCAATGTGGACGAGGTCCCGGTTCCCAAAATAATAGCGCTTTTTATTGTTCGACGAACCGATTCGAACCGGTTTTATGATCGTCGGGGCGCCTAAATCGACAAGGCGTTAATATTTCTCCCAAAATAACCGTTTGTGGTGAAAATGGTGGGACTTTTATGGTGTGGACCGTAGGGAGAAGCTCTCCGGCATTAGGAAGCAAATCTTTTCACTACAATGCATGGTTTCATGCAGTCCAAAGTATTCCGTGATTAATAGTTAATTCAATCTTGTAGCGCTTACCATCAATAAAAATATAATTTTTTTTTCCGTAAAATCAAAATGCCTACACCCGCTCTGTTTCTATGTTTATCAAGATCATTAATTATCTTGTAAAAGATTATTAAAATTCTTAAGCCGTAGTGAGCAATGTCATAGCAGCATTCATTTATTGACATAAACTCATCTCATATAACGACCCTCACTCAACGATCAACCTATTTCCTAACTTCAATCGTCAATCTTGAATCTGTCCTCATTTGTGAAATAGGTCACAAATGTCGAACATTTAACAAATCGTTGCCTCATAATGAAACAGAACCGAACTTGTATCTTTTACTATGCTTAAGAACGGAGAGTCACTTCTATAAAATTAAACGCCTACTTTGTTTGAAAGCTTTTATCGTTACAAGCAAGTTACAAGATTGTGTTATTATTCTAGCTAAGGCACAAGCTGTTAGATAGCCAGTATGAATTCTCATAGGCTACAACGATGACAAACAGAACTAAGCTTTTTCAACATCCCAACTCTTATTTTACTTTATCTCTGGGTACTAAGGCCCCCAATCCTGAAAACATTATCTTGGGTGAACGTGCTAATATTTTTTTGCAGCCCAAGTAAAGTACTCGCCTCGCATAAAGTTATCAGCGCCGTTTTAGCGAGCATCTGCCGAAACTGGGCTCAGATACCTACCGGTTGATAAGAATTCCTCAAACGAATCCACATATTTCGCCATCTTGCTACGTTTTGTTATAATATAGCCTGTTGAGTTATCGGTTTTTTGCGCCGAAATTCCATCTCCGAGTTCAAGTTTATGTTTCAGAATTTGGTGCTGCAATCATTTGAGAAAGTGAGATGAGTTGTTTGATGTCTTCTGATTTATTGTGGTATTCGCGTTTTATTTTTATGTATTTAAGTATTTTGATAGTCCGCTTACTTTAGATGTATGAAGGAGAGTAATTTGTGGTTTTTAACACCCATATTCGGTTCCAATATAACAATGTATCCATTGGGCCGGGGGCTGGCGGCGCAGAGCCGAGTTCACGGTCGCTCTGTGGGGGCAAGCGCACTAACAATCATCTGCTTAAGTCTTAAACGTTTTCCACAGATTAACATATGGATTCCGTAACCTTAGCTTTGCCACAAAAAGCACTCGGTACTTACACGCCGAAGCTATTTACACACATGACGACATCTCTTTAACAGAAACGCGTAACTACTAATACAATTACATAGGAAAATGTAGACAATCAAACCTAATTAAATGCTGCAGGTACCCCTGAAAAAGCCAAAGTAAGCTTGCATTTATCACAAACTCTTATGTATTATTATTATTAAGGTACTCATGGGTATCTACATATGATAATTTAACTATCCCCATAATTTTTCAAGTTCAATAGATATATTATATGTTTTGTGTAATTTTCTTTATGTCCAATGCGGTTCTCCAATATTCTTCGTGGCTTAATTCAATTATCGAATTCTTTCTGCCAAATAAAGCGAGCGAATAGTATTCTCAAGTCAGAAAGCATATGAGCGCTCGTCAATCAATTCAGGCTTTGCTTGATAGATAATATTGGCAAGAATTTATTTAATAGCAATTAAGTTTTTAAAAGCCGTGCAATTTTTTCCCACGATAGATGTTAGACGAGCCGTTTATAATAGGTTACACTGCGTCATCGGCTTTTGTGTGATTGGACCTCTCCTAAAGATCATCACCCTACACATTCGCTCACACGTCCAGACATACAAATAGATTGCTTATTTTGGACTCTATATGTAACATAGTACGGCTTACCTACCTCTATGTGTAACAACGTTCGCTACCAAACCAGCCGCCAATCCTAAACAGATCAAAGAAAATATTTAATTGAAATGCGCTTACCTATATAAGCTCACCACGTAAAAACGATCATTAATCACTCAGTTATTTGGTTAATTACTTGTTGAGATGGGCGTTTCGTTACCCTGAGTTTTGTCTTAATGGTTTCGACTGACTACCCAAACGTAACAAATTACGTATGTAGCTTGGCTGCCTTTGCTTCAAAACCTCTGCTAGAGCGGAAAACTACGAAAATATACCTCCATTTATAACTTATCTAATGTGCATCGTTTGTGGTCGGAAAAGACGTCAGACCCACCTATTTCGACTATTTTACAGCTTCACTAAATGGAACTTCTTTTTATAGTCGTAATCTGTGCAGCTAAACTGATTGGCAGTCAACAATCCATTATTCGAAAAGTAAAGGTCATCTTTACTACGTGCTTGCATGTCTGCAAATAAATATAGTTGTAAGAAGGTTGTACTTGCTAAAGTTAAATTGTTGAGTGACCTCGCCGCGGGCGCACCAAGCCACGCCCAGCTCTACGTTTATAGGCTTCTCCTCTCACTACATAGTAAGAATGCACTACCTTTTTCGTTACATTGCCTTTGCCAATCATTATTTCTGCATCAGTGTCAGTAATCATGGTACTGTCATCATTATTGCCATCTATCACTTAAATGCAATCATTATCTTGAAAAAGTAAGCAATTTCAGGACCGAACACTCTACGAGTATTCATGCTTAATCGGTTATCTCACCAGTTGTACTCGTGAGTATAATTATAGCCAAGAGTGTTGACATCCTTGTTTAAAACTAATCAAACGCTTCACTCACTCCATTTGTATAGTACGC
The DNA here is from genome assembly GCA_963584085.1 of Pyrausta aurata. NCBI lineage: Eukaryota > Metazoa > Arthropoda > Insecta > Lepidoptera > Crambidae > Pyrausta > Pyrausta aurata. The sequence continues at coordinate 5,649,880 of OY757255.1, read as the reverse complement.
AGCGCTTTGAGTGAGCTTTGATAATTGAACTACTTTATACTAGCGTATGGAACTAAAATCACGAACAAATGTGCTCCATGAATTTATCAACTCGTAGTACAAATCACAAGTCGCAATTCAAGTTTTCAAATAAAACGTCACAATCTTAATCATTTTTGCGACACATTTTTTGCTTGGCATAGCTTCTCTATTACGTAGTAGGAGGAACTACTCATTGGCTTTGATGCCTAAATTTTTGAGCAAAGAGCACTAGCACTAAAATCAGTAATAGAGTAGGTACCATTTGTAATAAGTTCTTACTCATCAGCTTTTACGATCACATTTCTAGCTGAAATCGATCGACTATATTATTAGTACCTACTTATGTACATACCTCTACATACTTATATAACTGTACTTAATTTAATTTACTAACATTACTGTTCCTTTCGTTTCCCTGATTACCATCAACCATTATTGATTGATCTAGCTAGACAAGAAAATCTTTGCCTCTGCGCGGTGGATGTTTCTCCGATATAGTTTTATGGTTTACCTGCGTAGCATAGCTCATGGTTCCAAGGTCGAGTATGTGCTATGTGACGGGCGGGCCTAAAAGAATTTATGGCTTCTTGTTTCCGGCCTCTAATATTTTTATATCAACCAGTATTATCATTTTGTTTGATCATTTTTATACGTGTTCTGGGAACTTCCATCCAAAAATTTAATTTATTCATGTATTACTAAACCTCAGTCTCAATATTTTTATTGACAAGTAGAACTGCTACCCAAAAGCTATCATTGTTAATTCATAAAGACGTAAGTATAACTGGTAATGTGTTTATTCAAGTTATTCATTTTGCACTCGCGACTGGCAATTAATATGTATGCATAAAATATACACGAAGGCAAACGCCTGCTAATTTACCCTATGGGCACTACAGCTCAAATTGCGTGTTCAGACACGATGTCGTGTCAAAATGAATCTCAAGGCAAATTGGCCGCACATCACGCTACGAAAAGCGTAAAATAAAAGGACCATTAAGCGGGCAGGTACTTATTGATCGCGCAATCATCGGAGACAAACGTTTCGGGCCGTTCGCATTTCCCACAGGGCGGGTGCTGGCGACCATTCCGGTTTTTGCCAACTTAAATGTTTGTTGTCAAATTAATCTGAAGTTATTTATTATGAGCCACGAGACCAGTCAAGTGACTATTCATTCATAGCGGTTGGAATGCTAGACCGCTCGTGGCTGGCGGGTCGACCTTCGTCGCGCGCCTCCCGCCGCAAAAAGAGCGCCCGCGACCATCGTGAGGCTCGCCCAGCTATGTGGATGTACCGGTGCCTGCTCCCCTGCTCCCCCGACTCCACTTCCCACCCTCAGTCCCCACAGCCTCCGCAAACCCTTTGTCTGCGTTTTCAATGCGAAAAACCTTGGCCCCTTCAAGGAGCATACCTTAAAGCTGTTTGTCATGGTAAAGATTACACATATACTGAGGATCCAATAAAATCATTGACAAAACACATGATTGACAAAACTTAGTTCGATTTTTGTCGTTTGCAGAAGAACTATTAAAGTTTTGCAGTCACACAACTAGAAATTGTTACAACCTATACTGTGTGGTCAAATACAATATCTATGAGACAAGCTACAATTAAGTATTTCTTTTAAATATTCATTCTGTTAGAAAGAGCGACCGTTCGTCGGAGAAATTCAAATATTTCAAATGTAACGGCGGCCCAGTGCTGCGCGCGCACGTTTCACCGGGGGTATTGCACTGCACTGAATTCTCCTTTCGACCAAGCAAGATATTGTGCGTATAAACTTGCGGCATGCTCATTTTATCAAACATTTCGACCCATTAAATACGCGCCTAGTTACTGATAAAAATATTTGAGAACTAAAAAAGCATTCAGCATTCTTACTGACAAAGAAATCCACAGACCTTTCATGGTTTTCCCCGAAAGATTTAAGCATTGTAGGTATAGAGTCATTGACCGCATTGCTGATCGATACCTAAATGTTTGGGTTGCTTCAGGTTTTTGTGCTAAGCATTACAACTTTTTACTGGTAGGTACAGTCGTAGCAAGCAACTTGGACGACGCTTTTGTGACTACCTATGATTCAAGCGTTACCGGCGCTAAAAGGCCAATGTGCCTGATTTCAATGCTAATATTAACACAACTTTTCTTAAAATGTTATGTACTTCACAGTCAAACATTATAAATAACTAATTTTTTCTACGACTACAAGAACCATTTTTTTTTTAACTAAAATTTTCTCTACCTACATATATAATTCCTTGGCTTTTGGGTTGGAATCTAGACTTTGTCTCATTGCATTCAAAGCTCGGCTATAACTTTCAATGTAATTACTTTAACTGCACTATACTTAATGCTCGTCGAAGATTGCATTCTAAATATGTAGATACCTGCAAAGTAGTATGTCTTGTATTGTTGTAAGCATCTATTAGCTAGTGGTTGTAGTGTTGGTGTTTTTAAACTCTACTTCGACGCCCGCTAGAACGACGCATTAATTGCTTTGCTTTGCTAATTCAACCTTCAGCTTATATTAGATTTGGAGTAGCTTTTGTGCAGGACAATTTAGATCGAACTTCACTTACAGGTAAGTTCGTTTGATCATCTAATTATTACCTCACTTTGTGATTATACTTAAAGTGAAATAAACAACATTGTTTCATTCGGTATCGGCCTATAAACGTGCCGGAATTCAGAATACTATTCCGCCATACCCATACATAACCCCAAAGATAAATGGGTGGGCACAAGCAGATTGTGGCCAGATATAAACCGGATGTGCTAGCTTACTGACACTTACGTAACATCTAACCATAAACCAGCCAGCCCATCTGAAGTGTGATAGCACTCGCGCTCGCTCTTCGAATTTGAATTTGGTTTCTATCAATTTTATTGGAATAGACTAGAGAGAGGAGGCGAGCGTTTGGCAATCCGGTGGCCTCCGTCTGAAACCCATCGGCACCTCCGCGGTGATGACGTCACGCGCCGGACGCAGCGCCCGCGCCGAACCGCGGCGATCAAGGACAGTAAACATTTGCAGGTCAACGCTCGCGACCGTCTCAGCGGCTCCGCGGCCCTACCAGCGCTTCGAGGGGCCCGACGTTACTTGTAGTTAAGGATTCTATTCTATACCTACTTTGCGAATGCAAGCGTGGTGTTAGCTCTGCGACAGCAATAAACCTAATTAATAAATTAGATGAACTAAAACTTCATAGTTATACCTAGTAACAAAAATAAGGATGAACAAAACAAATTCGCAAGTCTTTGTAGTTGTACAGTGGCTTTATTATACAGTACGTTTATATCTTCTGTGCTAACATGGAAGTAATACTCGCCAGCTAATAGATAGCGAATGTCCAAACTTACTACAATAAGTTTATTGTTGAAGAATGATAATGACGAATACCCAATTAATTAGGTACATAAGTCTCATTGAATTCATAACTTCGTTTATAATTCTGACTAACTACTACTCAATCAATTTACTCATATCACAACAAATTCACAATCGTTCCTTTACTTATATAGCTAAGTATGAAGCTACATATTGGTGTTGCGTTGCGACGGTCCATGTGACATATCCGTTGCACGCGCGTTCTGAAGACGCAACGCAACTTCTATAATATCTTCTGTGACGCAATGCACCCTGTGGCCGTAAAGATTTGTATGTAAAACGAGGGATCTGCAGTGCACTGACGGCAGCCGGTGCCTGTTGGACTGAGCTTGACGTAAGCTGGGCATTTCGGGCAGTGATGCGCGACATTCTCAGACTGGCATTGGTAGAGCTGGTGGAGATCACCATCTCCACCAGCCAGCCCACCCAGCCACCGCTGGGTTAGTCTTATATACCTATTCTGTTTTCACATAATTGAATTGGCAACAGATAATACCTAGTCTGCATAATTATTTTAATCTTAGGCTGGTGCCTAGTGGACTGAACTTCACGACGCGTATGAGCTGGGCATTTCGGGCAGTGTTGCGCGCAACGCGACTTTCTCTGCTCTGACTGACATCGGCAGAAATGGTGGAGATGGTGCCTGGGTTCCTTGGGTATTTGTCCACTGGCGAATTAAACGATGTGATTAAGGTGTGCCTTAATTAACCGTGGGTAACTACCACATCAATTTCTAGTATTGCTCTGCTTAAAATGATGTTAGTAAAGTTACGTCCTCTAACTAAAGAGAACGCAAATCTAGGCTATTGCCATGTCCACAGATACCGCAAACCAGATAACCTGACATCGTATCTTGATATTACCTACTACTAATCTTGTTCGGCCCCCCAAGCAGCCATATTTAGCGACCGTTAGGCTGTGACAGCGCACTATGGCGGCCTGCGCGAGCGCTGCATCTAGCACACTATTGTTCCTACGGATACCCAGCTCGAGTGACGGACGACTCTTTGTTCCAACACCGACTTACACAAATGAGTGTTCTCAGGAATGCATTTTGTCACGGATGTGCATTTTAATTTTAGTTCCTTTAAGTGCTCGTTGAATATTTAATTACGCTTTACATAAAGTTTCGTTCGAAGTCAATAATACCTTTGAATGTGGTGTTCATTTCTTACGGTTTTCGTAGGTCATACCTCAAGCCATTTGTACAAAGAAGAAGGTAATTTAGCGACACTAAAAAAAATCCCCACTTAACTACTCATGTACGAGCTTTGGACCAGAAAATGGAAGATAAACATATGTGCAAGTGCAACTAGATCACAACGGTAACTTTCACTAGAAATAAAATAATTGCAGTTATTAGAAGAACCACTAAGCAATTATGTTCGTATTGTTGTATGGCGTTTGACATGGTGTTTCACGTGCGAATGTGTTCCATGAAGATAAATAGATTTACTTGGAAAGTTCATTGTTACAGGGTACAGAAACAACGCAAACGATAATTTCGTGTATTGTTTATAGGACACACAGTGGCCGTCTTATTGAATCAGCTGATTTTTCTGTAAGTCAGCGATTTACAGTCAACACGAAGTACTTACTTTCATTGCTCAAATAAAATATCCAGCAGCGGTCGATTGTGAAATATTTTTGGACTCGATTACAATCATCATAACGTCGCCAACTCGCATCGTATAATTTTTATTTTTTTGAAAAGTGCACCCAAGGCAATTTAATAATTATCTTCATTTTGGGGTGTTCATTCGTCATGTATCTATTCTTATCGAACTTATAAACATTAGCAGTGTGTTTTTTTCAAGAATCTTTTAAGTTCAGAGACCGTTTCCACTTTAACGATGTCTATCTCAGTATCAATTCAAGTGCGCACTAGATTACCTACTTTTAATTTACATAAATGCTTATTTGTTTAAATAATGTTGTCTAGGTAAGTTAATTTCAGTCACCGTCTCGCCCGATTGAAGTCAAATAGTTACATAATTCTTCAAATTGCTACTTTCAGATGTTAAAGTATGTAGGACATGGAATGTAGAGTAGGTGCATATTTTTTGTTTTTTGCAGATTTAATTTCAAAACTATTTGCCCATGGTCACAAGATCAGCAACTTAATGAATAGCTGTTTCCATGTAATTGATTTTAAATACAGATACATACCTGTGTTTTGAGTCGAGAGCCGAGATAGTGAGTTGTTTAGCCAGCAGGCACACCGCAGGGCTGTCGCAGCGAAGCAGTTCGAGTGCATCTGCACTAGACTGCATCCATCATTTATGCGGCTATCTGGAGCGTAACTTGATGATTTTCGCAGTTACATAGCTCACAATTACTTCTCATGATAAAGATTACTGATATCAATGTCATAGATGTGTGTCACTCATTATAAACACGTTAGATGTCTAAGCAAATATACAAGACTGTACAATTTAGCTCAAAGTGCATGTCTGTATGGCATATTTGTTGCATGTATGGCCTATATAGATACTGTAACTAAATACTGCCTTCCTTCTCTACTTCGTTGTCATTCTCTATAAAATCTGTTCTGGATCACTAAAAACAGAGCACAGGTCATATTTTTTCTGCACCACGTAGTTTATCTCCGAAAGCTCTATTTTATAGAGAATGACAACGAAGTAGAGAAGGAAGGCAGTATTTAGTTATATTATAAAGATATATTTTAGTTAGATATTTTGATTTGACAGAAAACGGCACTAAAATATTAGCTGAGAGGGTTTCTTCCAGAGTAGCATTCTTGAAAAATCATTTTTTGTTACAACCACAGTTACAACCCTATTGAGTGCCGGTTGCATTCCATTTAGCCACGTTCCCTACGCAGCCTCGTGGTTCCAAGAAAGAGTGATGTCCCTCTCGCACCAAGCGCCTTATTGCTATGTTTCGGAATTCTGTTTCTTTGTTCGCACAGGCTCATTTCAATATACGTAAGGAAACACTAAGCTCGTATCCGGTCAAAGGTCTTGAGAAGTCATTTAGGCATCCATTACCCACTGTGTTTTCGGAAAGCGTTAGCTGCAAAAGTATTCCATTCCATTCTTTTAAAATTTTAATAAAACTCTTCTGATATATTGATGCTTGTTTAAAATAACACCCTTTCTGATCTCTTGATGCTAAGCCAAACGTTGGCTTATCCACCTATGTATTTGATAGTAGACAATACATATAATACCATGACGAACTTACGTCTTTATCAGTTGTTCATTTAAACAGCCTTCCTATCTTAGGTACTTTGACGAGCAAATTCGGCCTATACTCGGCCTGTATGGTTGATTCTGGTAATTGTTGAAACCGCAGTGACAGTGCATCCTCGTCCGGTGATGAAAATTCCAACATCTAATGCACATATTTTATTTGTAAAGGGGTATTTTGAATTTGTTTGTGTTTGTTAGTCTCATGCTCGCGGTAACTCTACAGAATGCTTGTCGCCCAAACCGAATCGCGAATGTAAAAAGTAAAAATATGCGAAACAATAAAAGTGTCGCCCCCATGTTCACCAGTTCAGGCCGTGGAGGAAGCCGACCAGTCGGTGATTAATGGTGCGCGGTTATAGCGCACTTCCTGCGCCTGCGCCGCGCAGACCTCCGATTTGAATTAGCAAAAAAGACCGCGAAGGAGTTGATCGACACACGACTCATATTGCCACTAGCGCCCGTTTTATATGGACGTTGACATTTATAGAACATTGAAATAAATCGCCGTTCTAACGCGGCCGATCTAACATCGCTCACATACAAATTACTTAGATTTACCTTAGCATTTTTCTTTATAGAGTACCTGTCACACTTTATCTACTTATAACTAAGCGTAAAGCGATCAGACGATGAACGTTACGAACTGAATAGTCAATGGAGGAAGTCAATTAAATGTTCTTTTCATGCTCCACTCTAAAAACCCGTGACGAAAAGATACGCCGCCTTTCATGGCTGCTTGTGGGCAGACGCCGGGCGTGCTCTTGCACCTAGTTGCTATGCTAAAATTCTAAAATTTTTGCCGCTCATTTGGTTGTTAATTAATACCTATATCCCCTAACATATTTTACATGCATGCATTATACATAATTCCTTGGAAGCATCGATTGATATTCCTAGCTATTTATGTTAATGACAACGTCAATATTACGAGTGATTTTCGTCCGAAAATCAATCAAATACAACTAAATGACGTTTAAAGTAGACGGAGAGTCACTTTGTTTTTTTACATCTCTACCGTATAAATTTCACTCGAAAATTTATATATTAATCACAGTATATCACAGGCCATATCGACACAAGTGATTAAAAAATAACATAGGCTGTTAACTGGTTGGCATCTGGCTGTTAACTTATCAACATTGGTTACATAGGTATCGTGGACCAAAAATGTTAATAATAGTCCTTTTAGCCGATTTCGACTTCGGTGGCCAGTCACAACGACTAACCGACTGCGCGGGACATATTATAGTGCACAAGTGTGTGCGCAAACACAGGTGCACTCTCTATTCCATACACTCTCATAGCCCGATGGGACAGCAATCTGACACGACCGGAGCGAGATCAAGCGCAGGACCAACGGCTTTACGTGCTTTCCGAGGCACGGAGGTGAAACACCGCCAACTTCCAAACTCCGGGCCACCCTGAGAATTTTTTAAACAGAAAAACCCAGGTATATATTTTTGGCCCGGGAATTGAACCCGGGACCTCTGGCGCAGCCGTCGCTTTAAAATGCGACACTTTCACTGCTGCGCCCCTCACTGAGGCAGTTACCAAAAATTTAAGGAGGGTAGGTAACTAAACTATATTATTTACTAGTAGCTCCCTGCGGCTTCACCCGTGTAAGTATAATATGTATCCCATCATTACATGTCATTATGATTGGTAGCCTACGTGATGATCCAGTGAATGAACTATGTATACCATTGTAAAGTTTCATTCAAATCCATTCAGTAGTTTTCGCGAGAAAATAAAATCGGTGATGATAATAAATAATTATACCTATCTTAGTTATTTATCTTGTTTCAGGATTAGAAGTTCTCATCGACACAAACCTTCGAAGCTTCAAACTGACAGACAGAATATAAACACCAAACTGATAAAAAATCAGTATACATTTAAAACTTTTATAAACTTATTAAAAACCGGCCAAGCGTGAATCGGACCCGCACACTGAGGGGTCCACTTACTTTCACCTAGCGAAAATATCACAATAATTTTGACAGAAAAAATTACTTTGTTTTTCATAGTGTTTGTATGAAAGACAAAGTTAAACGTGGGAGGACGCCCATTTTACCACTTTGGAAGCGTCCATCTCTCAAATGTTAGACTTTTAGAAAATAATGGCCTTAGGAACCACAATGTCATTCTGACACAACACGTATAGGTTTGAGTAAAAAAAAATTTTTGTAGGTTTTTGTTTCATGTACGGGAAAATATAATTTTTTGTATCTGACTCGAAAGGCGGTGAACAAGATACACCTACTTACTTTGTTTAGTTTTAGCTGTGTGATGCTAATAGTTTCAGAATAAAGTGGCTGTGACATACGGACGGCCAGACAGACAGACTTGACGAAACTATAAATGGGTTCCGTTTTTTGCCATCGGCAACTGAACCCTAAAAACGACTATGTAGACTATTATTTGAGTTTTGAATTTGTTGTTTCTTATTATTTTTTATAAAAAATTGTACCACGTCAAGGCGTTATAAATGTCCATGAATTAAATTGTGCACCGCAGACGGGTAAAAACTAAAAAGCACTTAAAGGTTTTTTGCCCCAAATTCTGTTACTACAGCCGCAGTATTTTCGGGTCAAAAACCGGAGCCTTTATTTTAAAGGAATCACGAATATACTGATAGAGTTGGTAGGTATCTAAAGTTCAAGCAAGAAGAAGGTTTGGAAAATAAAGCTGCTCCGCCCTGACAGACATCTTTTTGTCAAAAGTTTAAATCGAATTGTTAAGTAATTTACTGATTATTATATTCAAAGTTATACCTACATATTTTTTTTACAATATTCGCCAGGAAAAGAAAAACGGACTTTAAATCACGAATTTTCTTGTTTCACTTTTCACGAGTTGATTTTTTTTCTGATCTATTTCACGTTTTCGGCATCAGGAGCCCTATATTTTAATTTAATCACTCGCTTCAAGATGGCGAGTGATTTTCGTTCGAAGATGAATTAACTCGTTTTCGAACGAATATCACTCGACACGACGACAGCACGTCAAGCTAAACACTGCGGTATCTTATGCTGTTGGAATAAGGGCTATTTTCAGCAAAAATGTATAGGCTGATGTGATGTCGTCGCTGTCGACCGACAGTACATACACTTAAGAAATTTTTTCACACGTGATTGGAAGCTTAAAACTAGATCATCATACCTACTCAATTCCATCAATATCACAAATTTATACAGGTCGAATTGAATACCTACCTCCTTTTTTAAAGTCGTTAAAAACCCCTAATGTGCGAAACACGTAGGTACCTAGGTTAATACATAGAATGCATCCTAGACCTAGAAATCTGGGCATTGTCCTTGTAAGTACAATAGTACCTACAAAGTAGCCAAGAATTCGTAAGTTCGTAGAGACAATAAAAAAATCCTTGGTAGTAGTTAAGTACCTACTTACTACTAAATTATCTATCTACCTACTTAAATACTAAATACTTACTTAAATAGATAAACTACCTAGGTACCTAAGTTATATTACCCTAAAAATCTATTTTATTCGCTGAGATGATTGATGTAGGTAAATAATTATTATTTGTCAATTAGTGTTTGCTTTGCTTTCCCTATTATCTACCTACTTATAGTCCTAGCCTAGTAGCTTAGTAGATACTTTTATTTAAAAAACCATCCTTATAAATAGCCTACCTGTTCCATCTTTTGAATCCATTTATAATTTTGTAAAATGTAAATAGTACCTACCTATTTAGAGGAGGAAGGAAAAGCGCAACTCATGCGAGTGAGCAGGAGGACTACACGTTATGTATTATTATTTTGAACATCGAATCGGGAGAAACCTGCGTGCGGGCCTCAACGGCCCCGCCCCGCGTCCCCGCCGATCATATGTTCGACGGCCGGGCGAGACCGACCGCGCTCTCGGATCACTGCGGCTCGGGCTCTCGCCGTCGCAACACCACGCACTCGACGCACGCCGCTCGCCTGCGCACGATCAGCTGTCCGCATAAACACGTCGCCGACACCGCGTAGCGAGCCATCTATAAGCCGCAGTGCGGTGTGACATGGAGCTGCTGTGCGCGGAGCGTGTGAGCCCCGGCAGCGAGGGCGCGCCCCGGGGAGCCGCCAGCTCGCCCCGCGCGGCGCTGCCCGACCCGGTGCTGCTCCGCCGGCGGGTCCTCGACAACCTGCTGCGCACCGAGGAGCGCTACGCCGTCACGGCCAACTATTTCGGCACCGTGCAGACGGAGATCAGTCCCCACATGCGCCGCCTGGTCGCCGAGTGGATGCTAGAGGTGAGCGCACCCGGCATGCCGCACCCACACCGCCCGCCGCACCACCCGAGCGCTCGCCATTTTGTCGCGTTTTCCGGCCACGTGTAGGTACACTATCCTCGTAGTAGACGACGTCGGTGGCCCCCGTATGCCATGCCACCGTCCTCATACCAACCTGTTACATGCCGTGACCTTTCGATTCGACCCCGACTGCCGAGTCATAAGCACCACCCACGGTGACAAACGTGTGATGATTTTGTGACTATCCTACTGCCTCAAAGTGATGCCCCACGGTGGTAAGTGATCAGATGTTTCATTATTCAAACCGTTGCGATATTGTTTACATGATCAGCTGATTACGTTTGCGTATTAGAATCTTATCAGAATTTGTGACCGCGATAGCAAAAATTGTGCGAAAGCGTTACATTTTGCAATGCAATTATATTTAGCAGATTGTGTGACAGTAGGTACCTAGTCCGTCGGTTTTTAGGTATACAGTATCTGAATGAAGTGCGAGCATCGAGGGGCCCCATCGCGCGGCGCGGTCGCCGACCGACGTGAGTCGCTCGTTCTATTTGAATAATCAGCTGATTTTGACACACAGCTGACGCCGACCGGACGCGCACTATTATCTTGTTCTAATATGCAGAGAGAATGCCTCGTGCAAATAATTGCCTGTTATTATTGGTAACGTATCTGAATCTGTCATTATTATTATAGAACTAGGTAGTGGTAGTGTACCTATGTGATGAATGGAGTTGTTATGGGTTCACGGACCATGTGGTATCTGTAGTTGTGTTGCATTTATTATCTGAAGCTCAAACACTGTGGGTCGGTTTACTTGTGTCGCATGGTTTGGTTAGTATCAGAATAGAAGGGGTGGGTGGGTTGTGAATCAGCTGTAGTTGAGGCCACGTGGAGCCGAGCCGGCCGGCACGCGATGACGTCATGTCTCGCCGCCGCCGCGCTGTACTGTGGTGGCGCTGGCGGCGCTGCGCTGCCCGCGAGCGCTGCGCTGCGCCGGCCACCTCGCTCGCTCGCCCAACAACCAGTCACATACCATATTTCAGCACAAGCAGACCGAAACGCTTCTCTGGCTGCACGGTCAATGACACCATGAGACGTTAACTTTATGTGTAGGTACTTACATACATAATCATAAAGCGCATCGAAGACCACGCGCTAATTAATTAGATAAATTAGAAGTCGGTACGAACAACTCAGGCCCTAACTCGGATCAAGTACCTACCTAGGTAGTCAACTATAGTTAGTTGCCGTCGCAATATCTTAATTAATTACCTACCTACCTAGTCACTTCACTTGTAACGTACCTATGTAGGTATGTACAGGTACACTACGTTGAGTAACTTGATAAATAAAAGTTTAAAAAAGTTATCGGGCATAGATATAATCTAAAGTTGATAAATCGATGCAAGTTGCATAAAACTGGTAACTGTAATAGGTAGACTTACTTATCATTATACCTGCAGGCAACTTGCGTGTTTATTTGCAAAAACATCATTATGTCACATTCTCATGATGGGTTATAAATTGGTATCGGAAACTATGAAAAAGTTTCGCACACGGGATTATCCAAAGAAATATCGCTTGAATCAGCTGATGTTCACGACCGTGAGACAGTCAGCTGTGAAAAGTACCTACTGCTGCCTACGTCGTAGTTGATTTCACGACGTCGCTAGCGCATCCGCCGCGTCTCGCGTTACCGTGCGAAACTATGTGCTGAACAATCCAATTGCCGCGCCGGCCGGTCTCATGCATGACACTTCGCTTACTTAACTACTTATTCCTAGACACTGTTGTTCTGATTTCACGACTACCCCGTTATGTCACTTCAATTCCCATCATTTATACGTAAAGAAGGTAGCATTATTATATCTTCTGTGGCAATTGAAAAAGTACTCAAATGGCAAACGTACTAACAATCCACAAAGAATGTTTAATGTTTAGTATTTACGGTGTACTGCACAGTTGTGCAAGGAGCGAGAATTAGGGTCATTTCCGACACTCAAATTAGCTACTCGCGTAGGTACAGTAACAATTCCTGGCTGATAAGAAACGAAACTGCAGGAAAGCAATGCGCGTCGTACTTACTTATCGCAATAAGCGTGTATTTCAATTTTATATATAGGTTATCGGGAATTCCGTACGATAATGTGCCTCTGGGTGCGGCGGCGTTTACCGAGCGAGCTATACCAAGAAACATTGAAGCTTAATTTCCGTTGTACTAAATTTTGTTTGTATTTGCAGGTATGCGAGGACCACAATTGTCAGGAGGAGGTGTTCCCGCTGGCGATATCGTATTTGGATCGGTTCCTTAGCGTGTGCGCGGTGGGGAAGAGCCAGGTGCAGCTGTTGGGCACGGCCTGCCTGCTGCTGGCGTCCAAGCTCCGGGAGCCCAGCTCGCGATGCCTGCCCGCTGAGCTGCTCATCTTCTACACCGCCAATAGCATCACACTTGCTGATCTTTGCGTGAGTGCTAGTTTTACAACCGTCATTATTTACTTCTATTGTCTTGTCGCTTCTCTCACAGTCATGTCCAATTCTAATGTTGGTACTCGTGCGTTAAACAATGAGGAATGCGAACTAAACCTCTTAAACGGTTGCCAGTAAGTTCCACTCCTATTTGTAACAATAGGTCTGAGTTATCATCTTGTTTTGCCGACTGTAACTAGACAGCTGCTCCGGATTCCGGCCGATAATAAGAAGATTTAATGAACTTTCTTCGTCTAGCGAACAGCTGATCTCATTAGCCATGCGGTTTCTTCTTACGGCCGCTTTTTGCAACGTATGCGCATTGCTCATGCACTGATTTTGCAGCCGACTCAGCTTTCGTGTCGTTCACGCGGCTGATTTCTAAATCATTCGCGATTTGAACATCCGTGAGAGATTGGAATTTTAGATTTACGATGGTAGATTAATTAATCTGGTGGAATTGAATGGTTACAACGGCTTATAATCTTGTTTTGTTGTAACCGAAGTGGATTTAGACTAGTATGTATTCGTAAAGTTTTATTAATATGTCTTGTTGTTATTTCTCACATCATAAGCAAAGCTGCCCACTTATGCGATTTGGGGTGAAGTGGGTCTTCGTTACACTTTGAACCTACCTACTACATTCATAGTACAACTACAACATTACAGTTATAAATAGAATTTAAAGACAGAAATAAAGTAAACGAAACTGCGTAAGAATAGATCCTGATTCACTTCTCTCTCATAACCATACCAACACCACTGTTTTATAATAGAGAATTTTTGACAACAGCTCCCATATTTAAAATTTATATCCCGTAGTTATTATGGAAAATAGTTTACACTGGCTGGGTTGGTCTACCATTATTATACTACCACGTGTTCATAACGTGATCACAGCTATAATGCGAATTCTACTCGAATTAGAGTCACCTTTTCATCGCCTTGACTGAAATAACCTACAATCTAAGAAAATAAACTTAATCCGTCAACATTCATTTGTTATTGCGTATTTGATAAAATGAAACAAGACACTTCTTCGAAAACTAATCGACTGGTAGGCAGTGTTAGGTTAGGTTTAGTGTTGGTTAGGTATTCTAGGCTAACCGTGTAAATTGGATTCAGGAGTGACCTGTCCGCGCGGTAGCTGCGTAGGTGTTTGTATCAAGAAATTGTATACGAATTGGCTCATCACTTTCCATAATGTATTTAAATAGGTATTTGCATTCGGTTGATACGTAGCGTCTGGTGCAGGCGCCACCCGGCGGGGCCTCACTCGGCCCGTAGATAGCAAGTGCACATCTTCGCCGCTACGTTACGTGCACGGCGTTTTTGTAGTCGCGCCGGATCGAGTGCACGAAGCGAAGCGATGCATCAATGCGCTTGTCTACCCACATGCATAAAAATATTTAACCCCGATTATTAGCAAACTTATGGTCGCGTATCCGCTGAAAAAGACGTCTTAACGACTACGTTATCTTGTAGTAGCCTCTCTAAATGTTAGCGTTTAAGTTGAATAGTAACTCCAACCTATTGTCGTGGGATTTTAGAGATAAGATTATTGTACTTATACAGTTTTTAGTGTAAGTTTAAGACCATGAAGGTATTGTCCTCAAATGAACCTTTGAAATTTTGCATTAAGCATTCTTGTAGTTACTTACCTACATATCAATTGACTCGTACCCACTGGTGCCTAAAGACAATGTCATTTTTTGTGGGAACATGCATGGAAGTGAAGTAGGTAGGTAACGTGTTACATTATTTAGAAAGGTCGCATAAGACATCACTTCTCACGTGACTTAAGTATCTACATGGAATACTGTGCGCTTAAAGGAATTCTGGGCAGAAAATTGCTCACACAATTTCTATGTGGCTCTGTGAGCTAAGGACTTACAGCACGAATATCATAGACCTAGAGCAATGATGACCTCATGACGCTCTAGCTAGCTAGATAGGTATTCGATTTGTATTTTTTTTAGCTATGTGATGGTATAGATGTGTCGTTCAACAGAGGAATGCGGCACTGGGCAGGCGCGGCGGAGGCTGCGGACAGTGTCCCCTAACGAGCAGGACAGGCTTCTCGGAAGAACCGAACGAGGCCCGCGTTTCAATCAGACCAATTACAGACGAAGCACGCCGCTTATTTTTTCTCACGCCGCGCCCGCGCACCGCGACCGCTCAATACCGCGAATAACCACTACATTCGATCACTATTCATAACATTATTAATTTTCACGATTCACTTTTTTATCCGCAAAACATGATTCCGATATTCCGATCTTACACGCGCGCAAAAAACATTTCACAATGTTCAATAATTGCCTAGTAATATAATGCAATTTATTATCTCTCCGCGGCCCCGTCTACTTATGTAGGTATTGCTATTTTACTCACATTATCATTGTTTGAACGATAAGTTTCAAATGTGAACAATTTGTAATACTGTATCTTCGAATCATAATCAATCATGCTTTTTTGATCGTTTTTGGCGGAAACGATAAGCCTCGATTATACTACCTTGAATTTAAATAAAACCAGAGCTTTCCAAAACTTTGGTTAAATTATAAAAAGGCTATAATTGAAAACAGTTTTTTTTTTAATCTGATGTAACTCTTGCTGTGTAGTCAGTCAGCAGACAGATTAGTATACTGGCCGACCGACTAGTGAATCTCGTAGTCGTAGCAGTGTCGTAGCGCGTCTACGAATCTCGTAGACCGTTTATTGACTCTACGTCCAATGCATTTCCGCTGTCGAGATCTACTACGTTTTTTCGTAGAGTTCGGTGCTCTAAAATATTTTTTCTGGCTATTTGTCTATTGTGCATGTAATAATGAATAGGTTGCATAAGTATATTTATAACGGCATCGTCACAGTTGTTGCATACATACTCAAATTATGCCCATCTACAATGGTGCACCCGTGTGTAACGATAACGAACACCAAAGCTTTCATTCCGGCTTAAAGAAATCCATTAGGTTTTTATGGAAATGAGTTTGATTGTATCGATCGAGCGCTCGATAGATCATTGACAGGTAACGGGAATAGCGATTTAATATGGATTGCGGGTTGGGGAGGTTATCGGAATGGAATGGTGTTTTGTGGTGAGTAGTTCTGGTTTGCGATCGGAGTGCTGGTGAGATGGCGATGGTGAGCGAGCGAGCCAGCCAGCTTTGAGCAAAAAAGCACACGTTTGGCATCCCGGGCGGCGGGAGGCGGCGGCGCATGCGCAAGCGCCCGGTTCCCGCGCTCCGCTCCCAGCGCCATAAAACCTCGCGCGTTCTCACATCTACACTACCACCGTAAACGTTTATTATAATTGAAGCATAAGTTTACGACCCGCGGTGCCAGTTTGTCAAAAGAGAAAATTCAATATCGCGACTACGGCTCACTCTTATGTTTAATGAGAGACCACGACTGCGGAGCCGACAGATTTCATTATATCTCGCGAACTATCATAGCAATTGTTAGTAAAACACACGGTTTAATTAATTCTGGGGAGTTCCACTTAAACTCGAGACAACCCATTTATTTGTATACTCGCGCTACAAAAGAATTTTATAATCGTGTTATTATTAATAATCACTATGTTGACGTTTTCGTTGTGACCCTTTTTCTCTTTCTGGCTCGAAAGCGATAAAGAACGAGGTTATAGGCTATTAACTAGTCCACCTTTAGACCTAACGCTAAGTATGAAATGTCTGCTACATTGACTTGTGCGAGCATTGTTTACAGTGAGAACTCATTAGCCTGAGCATGGGCTTATTTGTCGATCTCACGGCTCCGGTGGCGAACGCCTACTCTCTTACATCCCGTCTCGATAAATGGCCAACATAAACTTTATAAATACCGAATAATCTGACAATCTCCGCATAAACGCATTCGATCGGCCTATAAAAATGAAATCATATCTTTTTTACGACACTAAACATCCATTTTATATCATTCTACTTATAATTGGAGAATTCGCCAATGTGCCACTAAAAGTACCACTGGCAATAAAATGCCAACTGTCCTTAACCAGTCTGGCCGCCGATGCGGGCGCGGTCGCAGGGTAGAAAAAAATGAAAATTTGTGGTTACAGGCGCATTGCGACGTAGAGCGACCATTGTGCCGCGCGATGCCTATCGAGTATCGGTATGCACTCCTCATTGCCCTTTCGGATACTCTCCATCACAAAGCAATGCATTCCAACATTATATGCTACTTACTACATACTATACTAAGGCCAAATTTCCAACAAAGTTGAGCATGATTTTGATATCAATTTACTAATAATTACGCTGACAAGAATTCCTTACGTAAGCCTTATGATATTTTACATGCCTAACACGTTTAGCTGTTCGTGCACCTTTGGTATTCCAATGGTCACTTGTAAGGCTTCCGATTGATAACTATCACGTCATTCGGGCTGCTCGAGAGACGAGTTAGTACTTAATCATTTATGAGAAGGCTGGATTGGCATGCTTCGGGTATGGAATGGAAGTCGACCGCCTCGGTGCCATTCGGCTGAGCTCAGCTAATCGAGGTCTCGTTTCTCGACTCTGTGCTCGGCATTAACGACCGGTTGGCCGGTTATGCGTGTTCTTATCCGCATCTGGAAAATTCCGGAGTTGTTTAGTCTCAGAAGCGTAGTGGCCACGCGACACCGCGCTCATTGTTCGATTGTAACAGCGGCGCAGTCACGCCGCTGACCGTTCGATGAAATTGGATAAAGCATGGGAACAGAGTGTGGAATTCAGCGCGTGTGTCGCGGGCGGCGAGGGTGTTTGCATAGCTCACTTTATTGGCTGTAACGCGGCTCGATAACTGCTGCCCTCGCCCGGCCGCGCCCGCGCAGCCCGGCTCTACCCGACCTCTTCTAATGAACACCCGCCTGTGAATTTATGAGCTGCATTCCATTCGTCTCAGATTCTTTCTATACACGAGTGCGTTCAAATGTACTAGGTATGTCGTGAGGTCAGCTGATAGGGGTACATATGGGATGATGTCATGTACATATCGTGCATGTTGTATTAATAACGACCTAACAGACCAGATAAGTGTGGACACATCCGCCTGACATCGCGACCAGCGGCATCTGTGGTGAATGCTTTATGAGCGCATTGTTTTCGCATGCCTACTTCGACCGGTTGAGCCTACGTCTGAAAGACAATCTCTTCGTTTCGCGGTTGACCCGCATACCACTGTCCGTGTAGCATAAATGCTTTCCAACATTAATGCTCTTTGGCGGATGTCTAAGCACAAAATCTTCTGTCTGATTAGTAGGAAGCCGAATGTTAATGCTTCAAGTATCAATAATTATCTATAGCTTAATACAATCCTACTGGCAAAGATTAAAGCCGTGTTGACGCTACAGTGTAACGTCCCGCTCTGACAAGCGGACTCTTTCGTTGACTTCAAGCGATGAGACTTCATTCATTCACAACCGCCTCTGGCCGGAATCCGAAATGCCCTAAGCACATCCCCTTGCCGAACGACATCCGACTCTAATTCCTTGATGTGAGATATAAAACCGAGTGGATATGACGAGCGGGCACGTACCGCGACCCCGCCGATTGAGTTAAGTAAACATGAGTATTATCTGTCAACGGACATGCACTGCTTACGTGTATGAGTGTATGTGTACACTCAATAATCAAGTTATTCATAAAATTTACCGACGGTATCGCTGTAGTTACGTATTCAGCTTGGGTTTGTGTTCACGTTAATTAATTAAATCTAGGTCAGCTTTATTCGTAGATACGTCAACGGAATAACTGATAACTTTCATCAAAAGGTTAACATTGTTTCTTTTCATCTTCAGTCGAATTCATATACATACCACATTACTTTTTAGCTTGCTGTATTTATTCTGCATGTGATCATCTCACTCACTTGCCTACAACAACTCGACCGTAATTTGCATTTAGAACTCTTTACCGTTCGACGAACACAAACTAAAAGAGAATGTTTCAAGTTCCAACTCAATAAATAACTTATGAAGTTTAAAAGTTATGTATGCATTTGATTGCACAACAATGTGTGCGGCTGTACTCTACCTACGCGCGTTCCGGGAAGTCGGGCAGAACTGACTGTTTACGATTGCAGGACGGATGTTGCCAGCGGGAATGCCGCATTCATTGTCCTAGCGACTCGACACTTTCTTAACTAACTTAATCTCCTGGTACTTTTTTGGTGCTTTCGTTCTGTTCCCACATGACTTACTGCGCTAGAATCTCGCTGCAATGGAACTTACCTAGATCGGGAATTTCCTGACAAATAACTTCGCTGCTCAGCAATAATCAACTAAGCATTGTGCTTCTTTGCCAACAGAGCTGGGAGCTGTTAGTGCTGTCAAAACTGAAGTGGGACGTGGCAGGGGTCACTGCTCACGACTTTCTGCCACTACTGCTGTCCAGGCTACCCCTCCGAGGTCTCGTCAACACGGAGATGGTCCAACGACATGCGCAGACCTTCATCGCGCTCGCTGCCAGAGGTAAGACTTCATATACATGTCCATTTTGCTGCTAGTAGTTTTTTTTTTACTGGTCCCGGTTTTGGAATGGATGAAAGGGCTATGGTCAACAGATTGCAGCCAGTGCAAAACATAAAATAAATTGCGGTGAAATCTTTAATTTGAAATAAGAAACACTAACTCAATAGTGTCTACCAAGAATAAAAAAGCCTCTATACATATTAAATTAGTATCGGGCCGTTGTTTGCGGCGGCAGACGGTAATTAGCATCTAGATACCACGTCACGTCACGAAGACTCGAGCGGCGGCGCCTTTCGCTGTTCGGCACGTGTCACTGAACCTTTTAGGTGTGTCTTCTGTTCTTAAAATATATCTGACTCTAGTATAAGTACATATTTCAATGCTCAACTATTCAGAACATGCATATTGACACTATTTTAAGACAATATACTCGTAACTAGGGGCATTCAAGCGTAAAGATTGCTGTAGAAGTGTAAATTATAGGCCTAATAAATTGTTAAATCTAATGTTCACAGGAACGTTACCGTGCATTTTCTTATACATGTCGGTACTTACTAGGCGTGGCCGATTCAAATCGTATATAGATATTGAAACGTATATTGGATCAATATCGTGATATCCGATATCGCCCCGCATCAAAACTATATATTTTCAAAACACTATATCGCCGCATCGATGTGATACGATATGCCTCGATATTCATGGTTCATAGATATAGGAATATCAAACTGTATTCCGATGCAATACGGTTTAGCTTAGCTAGGCACTTGCGCTACGATGAACAGATATGAATACGAAGAACAGGTTTTTCATACAGCTTAGACGGGGCCGGGGCTGGGGTGGGACGGGGCCGGGGCTGGGGTGGGACGGGGCCGGGGTTGGGGTGGGACGGGGCCGGGTTGCGGTGGGACGGGGCCGGGGCTGGGGTGGGATGGGGCTGGGGTGGGACGGGTCCGGGGTTGGGGTGGGCCGGGGTTGGGGTGGGACGGGGCCAGGGCTGGGATGAGACCGGCCTGGAGCTGGGGTGGGACGGGGCCGGGGCTGGGTTGGGACTGGGCCGGGGCTGGGGTGGGACGGGGCCGGGGCGAAACGGTGAAGAGGAGCTTATAACCAGGATACATTTATCCCGTTCGACGGGGCCGGGACTGGTGCGGGACGGGGCCGGGGCGAAACAAAGTTCGCTAGTTTTCGATATAATTAAGTAATAAGTTCATAATCCGAACAGATTTAAGAAAAACAACAACAATGATATATCATATTATGATACGATATAACTGTATACTGTTTCAGAAAAACATATTTTTTTGATACAATGATACAAAAAAATACACATCGATACGCCAATATATAGTTTTCAAAATATCGTTTTAGATTCAATGATACGAAATACACATCGATACGCCAATATATAGTTTTCGAAATATCGTTTTAGATTCAATGATACGAAATACACATCGATACGCCAATATATAGTTTTGAAAATATATAGTTTCAATATCTGATATCGAATATCGATATATAGTTCTGATTCGATATAGAAAAAATCAGATATTACACACGCCTAGTACTTACCCACCGTAAAGTCTTTTAATGAGCATATAATATGGTACTTTCGTTTCGATCGAGTTAGTATCTCCTCGTAGCCCTTTTACTCGATTTGAGAATTGCAATAAAACGCAAAAGCTCCTCAGGCGAGAGGACATTTCGCGGAATCGCAGACTGCGGGATCGCTAGCAGCTATAAGCTCAGCCCGCAACGAGATGAGAATAGGTTTGTTTACAACGAGGGTAGACGCTCGGCGAGGGCTGGGGCTGTGTGTGTCCTGCCTCCCACGCCGCTCACCCGAGCGCATTCCAGCACGCCTCGGGACTCCCCCGCGCGCCCCGCGCCGCCTCGGCCCCCCCGCTACCCTCATGGGATCATATGTTTTTGTGCAACGGTTTTTGTTGTTCGCCGCCGCCGTCTTGTTTTTTGTCGAAGGAGTTCACGCTTCAGCTCTTTTCTCTTGCTACTCGGATATCACCGACTGTCCGGTTTCCTCCGAAACGATAAGTTAACACAACAAATAACACGGCCTCTCGGTTGGAGGAAATTGAATCATGAAATTCTTTAATCAGGTTTTCCAATCTGTCAGTGTATAAATAGATCGCAAACGACCAGCCTAAAGCGGCGAGCTCGTAGACTTGTGTTTCGCGGTGTCGGGCGAGCCCGCATTATGTATCATTATTCGAATGGCACAATTTACTCTGGAATCATAACTCGTCGGGATATTAAATTTGTAATGGGTTATTTTAACCTGACATGTCTCGCAAGGTCTACCGATGGAGATAAATTATATATTTTTTGCAAAAAGTTTTATTGTGCTCTCGCCCGCCGTCAGGTCGGTCGCCGGTGGGTACCGCTGTTTTAAATTAGCAGAAATGAGCCAAAGCCGGCGATTTCACACGAGTAGTGGAAGATACTGTGGATGGCAACATTGCGTGAGGGCAGGTATCTTATCTCTCGCCGGCGTTTTCACATGTGAGCGATTATGCCGTGGCGATGGCGGGGCGAGCGAGCGGGGCCCGCGCGGGTGTGTTCGGCCGCGGCGGAGCCTCGCCGGCGCAGCACGTACCGCGCGGCCTCGCAAGAGCGTTCACCTCGCGAATAGACGTAGCTACGGAGTGTGCCCGTATCGTCGTCTATTACCGCATCTACTCCATGTTCAAGGGCAATAGAGCCATTATGTCACCGCCGATGAGCACACGATTCCTGGCTTTTGTGTCTCGCAATCCGTGCATGTGTCCATGACAGTCATATACTTCCTTCGCTTCGAGCGACGTGTAGGAAGAGCACAGGCAAAGAGCTGATTGAGTCTTTAAGTAACTTTAAAACGTTACTTATTAATCATGTCGGCATTTTTTTGAGGTCTAACTACCTACATACACGCTCATACACGTTATTATGACGCGTCTAGGTGTGTGACTTCAGGTGGTAGAATAGATTCCTCTTTCATAGTGGTATGTACTTCAAACCTAGTATATGGGCTTCATGATGTGTCACCCAGCAACACTAATTAAGTACTAACTAATGATTTTTATAAGAAGAAAGTACCTACCTTTTGAAGATAAATCAATGCGGGAAAGCATGTCTCGTAGCCGTAGTCGTAACGGGCGGCGCGGGCGGTAGGGCTGCGCCGGCGCAGCGCTTGATTAACATCAGATTATGCAAATGCTCCGAGTGAGCGCCCGCTCTCGTTGTTTCTTCTCGGTCTTTTTACTCGTTCTCTCTGCCCGAGCCCTTTATCTCGGGAATGCCGACATGCAAATAAAAAAATATGAAAATAAATCTTTTAAATGAGCTGAAAGAGTGTTCGATATCCATACGTTGGTCGCGTATAATGGAGTCTACTTAATGATGAATGGAGGGCTCTTGAAGGCTTCACTCCCATTGTGAGTCCTCCTGTCTGTTGAGCATTTGCGATTTACGCGGCCTCTCGGTAATTATTCTTGTAATAGCGTGGGAACAACGTGGTAGCACCTTTCGAGCAGGTCATCATTTGTCTCGGATTATTTATCGGCACTGAACAAATAAGCATGCAAAAAACACAAGTTGAATACTGGCAAGGTCAACAGCTGATTTTCCTGTTAATTTGCGGAGTTACGATAACAGTTTATTCAAGGGGAGCGTTAAAGGAAGTAGGTACCTCGATCAATGTACTAGTTGATAAAGGAGTTACTAACTACCATTTCGTATCTACCGCGAAGTCTAACTAAAGTAGGTAGGCATACCTACATTAAGAGAATAGGATATCTTTAGCAACATCCATTTTTTTATGCAGAGCAGCCTTATACATTTAATTATATAGTTTTTGTTGTTTTAATTGGCATAATAAATCTATTAGAATATTGTTATGTAGTCTAATTCAGATAATAATAATCATAGGTGTTTTATGAGCATCAAATTGGCATGCTACACCTACTTGTTTAATTGCAATTACGTTTTATTTGAACAATAATAAAAACTATTCTCGTGAAGATCAATTTATCTTTTTAAACATGAGAGACAGGCCCAAATTGGCTCACGGTTGGTACGGCTGCCCGGCTGCATACATACACATAATGGTTTCGCCAAAGTAAGTCCGTGAGAAATATTCGAGTGAATCGGGCGCGCGGCGGGCAGCGGAATGCGGTCGTGAGGGCGTGCCGGCTCCTTTGACTCCTCGCAGGCGCAGGCTCGACTCCAGAGGGACTGACAACCGAGCGAGAGAGAAAGCAACATTGCTTTCTTCACCGGATGTCGGTACTTCTCTAACGTCTACGCGCCGTTAACGTATACCGACACTGCACTCCCTACAATTATTAGTCTAATGAATCTGAGAGGCACCATTAACTCACGAAATCTGTATAAATGAATAATTATTATGCAGTTAATTAACTGGGCTACGAAAAACAGGAAAATTAGATACGGTTTACTCCCTTTATGCCTCCGTTACCATTTATTTGTGAATATAATTGTATTGTAAAGGAACATTACGTAATCTGGAATAACACTTCATTTATGTTACTAACTGCAACAAGCTAGTCAAGTTATTCTAGCTTTAAAGATAACGAGTTAATGCAGGACTTATAGAATCACTCACAATCGAAATAAAAACGATCTGTCTCTGTCAGCCCTGTCTTAAAAACCAAATGGCGATCCAAACTACAAGTACTACTTACAACGCATTCTTTACCTGTCTTCTAAACTACGAAGCAGTCACTTTATTTAACTAGCTAATCTTAAGGCTCACATGGCTTATGTGTTTCTCTATTGTTGCAGATTACCAATTCACACTGTACTCGGCGAGCACGTTGGCGGCCTGCAGCATTGCTGCAGCGCTGCGCGGCCTGGCGCTGGACGGTCATCTCGCCCGGCTACAGGAACTCACGCGCACTGATCTGGTAACTATACGTTACTCGCCTTTCCCATCTACTCTCACAGTCTAAGCTAAAATTATGTATCTTGTCGCTTTGAAACTTTCGTCCACTCACGGCTGTATTTCTCGCAACAGGACTGCCTCCAGACGTGCCTCGAACAAATCGAAGAGATGGTCGACAACATGATCGAGGAGCGCGCCATCTCCGCCCCAAACGGGCAGAGCCGGGAGGCGGCGGGCTGGACGCCGCCGCCGCCCCAGGACAAGGGCCACAGTAACGCCGCCACCCCCACCGACGTCAGAGACGTACACTTCTAAGGCGGGCCTGACCATGTCCATGGAACTATTGCTTTAATAACGGTGCGTTAGTACGAAAATACTTTAAACTAAGAACTATAGAAGGTGCGACCGTGATCGAGGACTGATACCAAGACTGACAATGGCATGTGTTTAACATAGGTACCTACCTACCTACTTACTGTATGTTGTATAGTTGTAAGTGCGAACTATGAATTAATGTAAGCCCCGAGTGCTACGTGCAAAGCCTCAATGTACGAAATGCTTATTTAGAACGTTAGAATCGTTTCGTACGATATGCTTTCAATGCTATAAGAGCGTTACAACACAATCTATACTTACTTCCAACTGAGGCATCGCAATGAGAGAGTTAACTTAAATCTTTCAAGACATTGTTTAATGTTTCTTTGAATTTGCAATCTACCTCTTTAATTTTATAAGTTATAAGTTTCAGTCTTACTTGGCACTATCAATATAAATAAAAAACATTTTGCCAATAAATTACATAGCTGTTACACATAGTCATTACCTAAATCTTATCGAATGGGACCAAAGTTAGCTCTTCACAGTATCTTGATTTGAATGATGAACTGATTTACTTCAGATACTTGTCATTATTTATAAATATTTAGTTATTATGATAAATTATCATAGCACTAGTGTATATCACGTTAATTGAATTCCTAATATTATGTTTTAAGTAAGTTACAAATCATGATGGATTCATTTCATACACATTCATAGTTCAAAAAATATCAAAAACAAAGTGTACAATCTAATTCCAGCTAGGTCTTCTAATTAACTTTTTGGGAGCTTTATAAATTGTTTAAAAATGATAAGTATTGCTTGCGGAAAACATTTAATTCTATCAGAACATCCATTAGTTTCGGGGGAAGGCAATAAATTACGCTTTGAATATTGTAAAAAACGAATATTATGTTCATTTGTTATATATTTATTATATATTATATGCAAAGCCAGTTGTAAAAACTTAATTCACATACCTACAGAACTTTTGCAATGTTTGTCTACCCTGTTTAAATTTATTTGCTAGTTTAAAAGTGGACAAGGGGCATTTATCATACAATGTTTTCTTGATTTGCGTGTAAGAATTTGAATATATCTTTGTTCCTGTTTGATGAAAATACCAACAATTATTAGATTAACTTTTTATGTGATAGATTTATAAGAAAGTTATCGAACTTCATATCATAGTCACTTCCAGTCATAATATGTTAAAATATAGGGGTTACTATGTAAAGTTAAAGTTTTTTAAGGATTACCTTGTAAGAAAAATTAAAAATGTGATTTAGGGATCATTGGTAAGTAGTAGAATAGCGCTTAGTCATATAAAATCAGATATAATTGTTCCTATAAAAGCTTATGTTTGGATGTATCATACGCAATAGTCATGTTCCATTACTTTTTTTGTACTTAATAAATCACGACAGTTAGCTTAAAATTCAAATTCATGATTGCTATTTTTAAATTGTGATATGATGTAATGTATGTATCGGGTTTAGAACGTTATTACTTGTACGGGTGGCACAGGTACACGATACCTATTAATTATGGATTATGATAATGTAGAAGTTTAGAAGAAGGCTTGTTCATCATCTACACCGCCGTTAGATACTAGCTCGTAATGATAAGTTAACAAGGATTCACTCTTAAGTCTTCCATTAGATAGAGTACGGGCAGTCGAGCCCGCGTGACGCTTAGCTCCAGCCCCGACTACTCCAAGAGAACTACTGCGATCTGTTATAATGTAGATACACCGATTTCAAGAATTATATGTACATAGGTATTATTTCTATATAAATATGCTCTAAGCATGTGGTGCCATAACACTACTACTATAGTATTTTGTAAAACACTAGCAATAAAAAATATAATGTCGACGGAGCAGATTGAACGTAACTTTCGCAAATTCTGCTCCAGAAACTTAAATATATTATAATTCTACAATAACAAAGTTATACAATATAATTTAAGATACAATATTGTTTTGGTTGTGGACTGGACCGATGCCTAAAGAAGTTGGGTATTCAAATTTGACATTAAAATAGACTTAGGTTGTATGTAAAATTATGTGGGAAAATATACGCATTACAAAGTTAGTCTTATTAATTAATGCTTTTTATTTGGCTTCTGGACTGGCTTTTTGATATAGTGTATTAAGAAATTTAAGTACTTTTGTTATGAGGTAGTTTTAATTGTAAGTTTATGGAAATATTGTATTTCCTTAATGTAAATAATTGAGAGCAATTATGCTCAGATAAACGTGATCTTTGCTATTCATTTCCCTGTACTAAGTATAAAATATATAAACGGATAGAAGCAAGATTCTAAATATGTTATATGACAGGCGGATGCGCAGGAGTTTGATTTTATATGTGATTATTAGATAAATAAATTAAGTTTGCCTTTGGATTGTATGTAGCGAGACGTTGAGATGTAAATACATAAACACCTACTTAAAAGAGACAATAAAATTATCAAAATTGATTAACCTTTATTATTTATAATATCCCATTTATCAGAGACTGCTAGGAATAAAACTATACAACCTAACCTAACCTAAACTGCGTACCTAAAAGAGCCACCTACTTAGCTAGATGCTATTTTACAGGGACACAGCAGAAAAGGGATGAAATGAAAAAAACCTGAACCTTACTGCATAAGAATAGGTACCTATTGAAAACATAAAATTGACAAATTTTTACATCCCTGTATTCAACAAAGATTCATTTAATTCTATTCTAAAATGGATCGACCTGTTATACCCTTGAATAATTTATGTGCATCTGGATTGGGGGCCCATTTTTTTAACCCTTGTGAAATGAAATAAAACTCTAAGGGTAAATTAGTTAAAAATAGTAAAAACTTAAAGCATAGGGCCAAAAATTTCTTAAACATAAATTACAACTTTTATGGATAAATAACTTGGGCCCTCAATCCAGATGGTGGCATAGCCTAATCTCAGTAAGTATTATCTCTGGTTTAATATTTTTTATTGAAGGATTTAGTTAAGAATTTCTTACATATTTTAAGAAATTCCCAAATCTGTAGAACATGACGTTATAGATTTATGGCGGTATATCTAGGGCCCTCACTTCGTTATTGTCTGAACCCTAAAACATGAATTTATCTGAAAAATAAAAATTACGACTGTTAGAAATGTTACTTAGATACACTCGGTGAATTTCTTAAAAAGAAATAATGACTCAAAAGTTAATTGTTAAGAAGTACATGAAGGTCGTAACGTCTGAACTGAGAGCCCAATATTTTTGGCTTTATTGACTAGGCACAGCGTCATAGATTTACGCAAATTTGATGAGAATTTTAACATTTTCTTAATTAAATTATAACATAACGCCCGTTCTTCTAAATTCCATATTTCAAGAGAAAAATAACTTTCAACTTTCTTTAAGAGAACAAATTGTAGGGTGACCATTAGTTTATCGTAGTATTAAGGGACCGTCTATTAATTCCTTGAAAGTAACTTAACTAGGAACCACCATAGTTATAGCGATTAGACCAAAATGATGGCTTTAAAAATTATATCTTTTTAAGGTCAACTTCTCTTGGATATTTTAAATTTAGTCAGAAGCTATGGAGTACACATGGTAAATATTTTTTTAATAAATGTACCGATCGTGAAATATTTTTTAGAATGATTTTATTTCATTTGCGAATTTCGACGCCTCTGGTGCTATAGTAAGACTGCGCTTTACAAAATATACACTTACACTATGATAAACTATGGTCACCCTACAATTTATTTCCTTACAGAAAGTTAAAAGTTATTTTTCTCTTAAAATATGGCATTTAGAAGAATGGACGATATGTTACAATTTAATTAAGAAAAAGTTAAAAATCATATCGAATTTGAGTAAATCTATGACGTTGTGCCTAGTCAATAAAGCCAAAAATATTGGGCTCTCAGTTCAGACGTTACGACCTTCATGTACTTCTTAACAATTAACTTTTGAGTCATTATTTCTTTTTAAGAAATTCACCGAGTGTATCTAAGTAACATTTCTAACAGTCGTAATTTTTATTTTTCAGATAAATTCATGTTTTAGGGTTCAGACAATTACGGAGTGAGGGCCCCAGATATACCGCCATAAATCTATAACGTCATGTTCTACAGATTTGGTAATTTCTTAAAATATGTAAGAAATTCTTAACTAAATCCTTCAATAAAAAATATTAAACCAGAGATAATACTTACTGAGATTAGGCTATGCCACCATCTGGATTGAGGGCCCAAGTTATTTATCCATAAAAGTTGTAATTTATGTTTAAGAAATTTTTGGCCCTATGCTTTAAGTTTTTACTATTTTTAACTAAATTACCCTTAGAGTTTTATTTCATTTCACAAGGGTTAAAAAAATGGGCCCCCAATCCAGATGCACATGAATAATTTTAATGGCGAACAAGCGTTGTAAGGAAAGAAGCCTTTGTGAACAGTATTGTTTTCTGGCAGCGCGAGCCCAGATACTTGCACCGTAGCAGACAATTGGTTCTATAACTTGCAGGTATAAGGTCTTGACATTGTCACTGGAAACGAAATGGCGGACACGGCGGCCAAGGCTGCTGCCACCCTACGCAGAACTCCAGATTACCTGCACACTCCTCTAAGCTACATAAAACTAATAAACCGTCATAAATGTTTGGAAGCGGCAGAATCTGTCTACTTAAATCCAAACACTTGCATCCATACTAAATCTCTATTCCCAACATTCCCTGATCTTTCTGAATACTTGTCCAAAGTAAAACCTACTTTTGCAGTCACTCAGCTATTGACAAATCACGGTTACCATAAAGAATATCTATATCGCTTCCATATCACTGCGGATGACAAATGTCCTTGCGATAACACTCAAACTCAAAGCTGGATGCATCTTTTGCATTCCTGCCCCCGCTTCCACGTAAAACGCCTTGACCACGTTATCATTTGTAACACCCTGAGAATCAATCCCTACAACTTATCTGAGATAATTACCAAAGACTCCACCCTAAACTCCTTTCACAACTTTCTCACGTATATAGTGAACCATCTGAAAGAATTTAATAAAACATAAACCATTCTCCACTAAAAATCATGCATGAAGCAAGCAAATAGAACCAACTGTTGTAATTGCGGAAGTACACCAATAGCTCCGCAAAAACGACATCCCAGTAGTTGACTCATTAAAAAAAAAAAAAAACCTGTTATACCCTCTACCTAAGTAGAACCCAAATAACTATGATGTAGTATGATTTTTGATATGAAGGTATAAAGAAAAAAATTGATCACA
This sequence comes from Pyrausta aurata, assembly GCA_963584085.1. Taxonomy (NCBI): domain Eukaryota; kingdom Metazoa; phylum Arthropoda; class Insecta; order Lepidoptera; family Crambidae; genus Pyrausta; species Pyrausta aurata. The sequence continues at coordinate 5,619,550 of OY757255.1, read as the reverse complement.
TTATGATGAGATAACATTTATTCAAAAACAAATTTACAATGTCATATACAAAGGTCCTCACCCACGTAGGACTCAGTTTATATACATAAATCATACAAGTACCATAATTTATAATAACACGAATCGGATAACATTTACAATTGGTTCATGAACGAGAAGGCACGCTTCGAAATTAAGTTTCTCTTATTATAATCAATACATAATAAAACTTTTAATAAATCATTAAAATATGACATTGGCATAGTTATTATCTACAATTATGTAAGTCCTATTTGTATCGAAGTTCATGTAAGTAAGCAGTGATGAGTAAAAAGTAAGTTTGTAAAGTTATAGCGACAAGAGCTAGTCTATACATAAGACATTCATTTAAAACTGATCGCATTTAGAACAGTGAAAGGACGAAATGATGAAACTAGAAATTATCTAAAGATAAAAAGTGTACGAAAGGAATGCATCGTCGAAATATCGTTCGCTCGCACTTGCCAAATCATATCATTGAGCGCACACAGTCAAGAACAGTAAAGCCCAAATGAATCTTGTGGATTAGGACATAATTGATCAAAATATTATGTATACTACCAGATAACCAAAATAATTGATTGAAGTTTTACATCTAGTTTTATTTTCATAAGGAGGATCAGTCGTCGGCAAATAAATGAGTTTACAAAAATAGGGTATGTTGTTTTGTCACTTTAAAACCATAATTTATAAATTTCACTTGTAAAATGCTAATGCAAGACAAAGGGAAAAAACCGTAAGATACAGGGTTCAATTCCTTGTCTGACTCAGTTGCTTTTTACTATTGCAATTTATATAGGTTATGTTTCTATTTTATTACTACGAACGAGACGTGGAAGACGAAATGCTCACGGAAGCTTTGCACATATCAATTAAATTGGCTATCTGCATAATACATTTATAAATATTTGAAACAATCGGCCGATAGTTGCTGGCTAGTTATTATAAAGCTGGGCCAGTTAACGACAGCTTTACAAAACGATTGTTTCGGCCGATCCTAATACATTGATGACGATGTACTTACGCGAACATATGTTTTGGCAAGTTCGTTAAGGTGCACAATTTGTAAGATGTTTTCGCAAACATTTACAATTGAGTCGTAGGGTGGTGGAAATTTTGTTTATAAATGCAAATAAAGTCTAAATAACAGGTGATAATCATAAGTGTAAAGAAAAAGTAAGTAGGTAACTAGTGTAGAAATCTAGAGCCCATAATATTCCAGTTTACCTAATAGCTACATATTCATGTAAATGTGGCCGCTAAAGTATAATACCATGTTTATTGCCCTGGAAAATAAAGCCTTCACTCACATATGCACTACTTTCGGGGTGCTCTTGCCTCGAAGCCAGTTTAGAAGAACTGTCGATGTGCTTTGGGAATCGCGTGCTGTAAATATAAAAAAAACAAAAGATGAATACATTGTCTTTATTACGGTCGTAGCACGCCTATCGACTCGGACTTCGTTTTTTACTTCCGACTCCGTTTTATGTGCGGCTAATACGGTGTCCTAAGTAAGCGACGGGATTATAGACAGACATGTAGATCGGAGATGTTTATTTTAAGTTACACGGGGTGTGGTGCGACTGCGACAGTTGTGAGGCGTCGACTTGCAGCAGTTCAGGTAACCTGCAGCGCTTACACGGGTAACCTGCAGTACTTACACAGGTACCCTGCGGTATTCAAATTCAAAATCTTTATTTCAATTAAGGTCATAAAATTACACTTATGAACGTCAAATATACAGTGAAAAAATGAAAAATAAATGTGCCCTGAAAGGGCCGATCATGTCTCCTTATCTTTTGTGCCCTACCAGCGCTTCGAGACAGAACACAGACAGGACAGACAGAATTAGGCAAGTGCTGAGAAGAAAAGCCGGAACAAACTCAATCACCACTAACTAGCTGCTTATAGAGGTGTGGTGCGCCTGCGACAGCTGCTCGACGGCCTCGGGCGGCAGGTGCGCGACGTCCCGTTGCTTTAGTTAAGGTAACCTGCAGCAGTTCCAGTAACCTGTAGCAGTTCCGGTAATCTCCAGCAGTAGAGGTTACCTGCGGTACTTACAGAGGGTGTGGTGCGCCTGCGACAGCTGCTCGACGACCTCGGGCGGCAGGTGCGCGACGTCCCGTTGCTTTAGTTAAGGTAACCTGCAGCAGTTCCAGTAACCTGTAGCAGTTTCGGTAATCTCCAGCAGTAGAGGTAACCTGCGGTACTCACAGAGGGTGTGGTGCGCCTGCGACAGCTGCTCGACGACCTCGGGCGGCAGGTGCGCGACGTCCCGTTGCTTTAGTTAAGGTAACCTGCAGCAGTTCCAGTAACCTGTAGCAGTTTCGGTAATCTCCAGCAGTAGAGGTAACCTGCGGTACTCACAGAGGGTGTGGTGCGCCTGCGACAGCTGCTCGATGACCTCGGGCGGCAGGTGCGCGACGTCCCGTTGCTTTAGTTAAGGTAACCTGCAGCAGTTCCAGTAACCTGTAGCAGTTTCGGTAATCTCCAGCAGTAGAGGTAACCTGCGGTACTCACAGAGGGTGTGGTGCGCCTGCGACAGCTGCTCGACGACCTCGGGCGGCAGGTGCGCGACGTCCCGTTGCTTTAGTTAAGGTAACCTGCAGCAGTTCCAGTAACCTGTAGCAGTTTCGGTAATCTCCAGCAGTAGAGGTAACCTGCGGTACTCACAGAGGGTGTGGTGCGCCTGCGACAGCTGCTCGACGGCCTCGGGCGGCAGGTGCGCGACGTCGCGCTGCAGCAGGCGCAGGTCGTGCTGCCGCTGCTCGCTCTCCTGCCGGAAGCGCACGTCGCGGCTGTGGCGCACGCTGCGCAGTTCCGATAACCTGCAGATACAACAAAGAAATAAATATTGGACACCAATCACAGCTAAAGCAACTGTGTTATGAAATCTAGAGACAACGGTAACTACAACGCTCAAACCAGATTTTTCATATAATGGGTCATTATACCGAGCATCGAACAGCACACAGAGCTAGAAAAATCGGAACGATAAGGGGTAGGTCATTAAAAAATGGTTGAGTTGAGATGCGAGTAGGTTGTTTACGCAATACTAAGCATTTGTGAACGTCGACGATTTTCGCGAAAGTTATTAATTTTGAAAAGTAATACTAAAGAAAGTCAGCCCCTTAAGAAACTAAACAATATAATTAAACTGATGAGTTTGTTTGTTTGTTTGAACGCGCTAATTTCAGTAACTAAGGGTCCGAAAAAAGTTTAAGTTTAGTTAGCTCGTATATCGAGAAAGGCTAAAGATTATTAAATTTAACATCACGTTATTATGACCTATAAGAGCGGCTGGACTCGTGTGGGACCGCTTGTTTTACACAATGGGCATGACGTAATAAAAGTAGTTATGCACTCACTTAGCTTGCAGCTTCGGCTTGTCTCCGTCCATGTCGCTGATGCTGCTGCTACGAGAGGTCTGCCCTCGGTGGGTGTCGACGAACTGTGGGTGCTCCCTCTCCACGCTGAAGCTGGGTAGCTCCGACACTGTCTCTACACTGTCTGTGGACGTGTCCAACTCTACTGATTTTAACTTCGATTTCATCTCTTCATTGGATCGCAAGCTATCCGAAAGCCGCAGCTGCAACGTGTCTCGTTCTTCCAGCAAATGAGTAAGTTCCATCGTCAGCTCCTCGCAACGAACGTCCCTCTGATGCAACATGTATAGCGCGAGATCTAACTCGGCTCTTGGCACGGCGTCTAGTAGCTCCCTGTTAACCAAACCCTCCTGGCTCTCGCCTTCCTCGCTCGACTTCGTATCAGACGCGAACGTCACGTGCTTCTCTATCCTGCTACTAGCTTTCCTCATCATATTTTCCAAAGAAGTTATTTCATCTTTCAATGTAACTATTTCTAGTTCCTGGTTTTCTAGAGCGGTTTGCATCTCCCTGGTTCTGTCCGAGTGTTCTTCTAACAATTTATTTAAATCGGCTATCTGTTTGTTCAGATTTGTACACTCTATGATCTTTTCATTTAAGGCTTCTACTAAATTAGACTTCTCGATATTAATATCATTCAGTTTCTTTTCATAATACTCTGTGTTATCGTGCATTTTAAGTCTCAAAATAGCGAGCTCTGATTCTTTTTCGAAATTGAGTTCTTCAATTTTCTTCTCGAACTCCAGAAGTTGTTTTCTTACATTTTCAAATTCTTCATTTCTTTGGGCTAGTGATATGGTATACTCGTGAGTTTTTTGGTATATTTCACTATCTTTCAAACGTATTTGGTTATTCAAATCTGCAATTGTAGACGCAGCTTCTTCTAATTTTCTATTAAAGTCGTCTAGTTGTTGTCGCAACTCCTCGTTACTAGCCCTATACGTCGCCAGATCATTTTGGGCGTTTTGATACTTTTGCTCATAGTTTTCCGTATTTTGTCTAATACTATCATCTTTATCACTAATCAATTTTTCGTATTCTTCTTGCTGAGCGAGAAGTTTATTTTCGTACATTACTTTTTCATCTTCTATTTCTGAACGCAATAATTCCATTTGGTTCATTACTTCACAATATTTTTCTTGGAGACTATGCAAATGACCTTCCTTGTCTTGAAGTTTATTTTGTAATGAAGTTACTTGTTCCATGATTATAAGTTTATTTGTTTCTTCTTGACTCGAAGACTGCATATTGTCAAGTAACTGCTCATATTTCGCTTCAGATGCGCTAATTTCAGCTCGAAGTTCTTGTTCAGTCTTGAGGAAATCGGCTTCTCTTTGTGCCAAATGCTGTTTCCATAGTTCTGCTATTTCGAAACCTCTCTGATCAACAGCGCTAGTCATGGACGAACGTAACTCAGCTAAGTTCGAAAGTAATTGATCGTTCTCGGTGTTCAAGTTTCGAAGTTTATCAGTAAGATCAGAAATTTGTTTTTCATATTCTTTTATCTTTATCTCTAGCTGCAATGTTTCTGCAGAAGTTTCTTCCAAACTGCCTTTTAATTGTAAATCTTCATCATTCTTATTCTCGTAATCATGTAGTTTCTGAGTGATCTCTTGGTTAAGGGCCTCCAGTTTAACGATCCTATCAGAAGAGTCGTCTATTTGACATTTTAATTGCGAGCAATATTCCTCCAAGGCTTTACATCTTTCAGATAAAATTAATTTTTCTTCATTTTGAGACGTCGCATGCTGGTCTTCATAAGCTCGCAGTTGCTTATGTGCATATTCGACTTCTAGTTTCAGAGCTTCCATATCAATTTTAGCTTCGTTTTCGGAATGTTTTAAAGTTTTTACTTCATTTTCATATTCATTACATTTTTGGACTAAATTCTCGTTTAATTTATTTAATTCCTCTTTTTCTAGCTTTAGGGTTTCATATTTTTGCATTGACTCATTATAACTAACTTCCACTTCCTGAAGTTTCTTATTGACAATTTCACTATTCTGTGTAAGCTCGGCATTCACCTCTTTTAGCTGAGAAATAACTACATTAAGACTCTCACAATTTTGACATGATTTTTGATCATTGATTTGCTGACTAATACGATCGATTTCATTTCTTAACTTCGCTTCTGAAGACAGTAATTCCCTGTTTTGAGCAGTTAATTGATCGACCATGGATTGCAGTTCATCATTTTCTTTTTCTAGTTTAACTATTTCATTGTTAACCGAATCTGGAGAAACATTCACATGACTGGCGGTAACCTTATGCTGCGGTGAATCTTTGTTGTCTCCGCCCCATTGCAATGTTGACATTTTGTCGTTTATTTCTTTAAACTTGAATTTCCACAATTCAACTTCACTATCTAGTTTTTCTTTCATGTCCGTCAACCTTTCATTGGCGTTGCTAAATACCTCATTTTGCTTTTTAACGATTTCTTTATCACGTTTTTCTTTTTGTAACTCTGATTTGAGTTCTTCTATTTTTTTCTCTTGTTCCAGAATATTATTTCGCAATTCATCTTCAATAGCACTATCCAAGAAGGATGACTGAGATAGTTGTTTCGACAGTTTGAGTTCATTTGCTAACATTTCATTGCTATTTTTTAATTCTTTTAGTTTTTTCATAACCTTTAAAAGTTTGTTATTGTTTCCATCGAGCTCTTTCTTCAATGTTTCATTCTCCTTTTGAAGTTGATTTATTTGTTCATTAAGATGAGTGAATCCAGGCATCACATCAGATGCGTCTTCAGCCTCGCCAAATCCCCAACCCTCATCAGAATTAAAAGGATCTATTTCACTAGGATTTGTCTCGTCTTTGACTCCTTTGTAGCAAAGGTAAGCCTTTTTCGGAACAATAATTTCCTCTGTAACTGTTTTTGAATCAGAAACATCATCACCCGCCGCAAATGTTTTTTTCTGTAACGATTCTTTAGTCTGTGTAGTACTGTCACTAGGCCTACTAGAATCTGGGTAGTTTGAGGAAACGTCAGATATTATTTGTGACTCCAATTCTGATACATTCATCATGCCTGGTCTCTCAGTATTGACAGCTTCTATTGTAGAAGAAATAATTAGGCCTTCAGTTTTAGGAATGTTCATTTCAAACGTAACCTTTTTCCTGTCTTTTAATTCGTTATATTGGTCTTCCTTTTGAAGTAAAGTAGTCTGTAACGACTCATTGTCTTGTTTCAATATCTGTATTTCGTGTATCAATTGATCAACATCTGATGTAGACTGTTGCAATTTATTAGTTAAGTCATTGATTTTACCTTCTAAACTAGAAACAGTTGTTGCTGCACTGATTTGAGATGATTTTAATTTATCGTTGAGTTGCTCAATTTCTTGGTTTTTATTGTTGACAACTGAATTTAATCTATTTATCTCGCTGATGTATTGCTCAGTGTAATCCGGTGATACTTGCTGTTGTTGAAGTGCAGATTTGTCAAGTATATCTTGATTTATGCGGTTTAGTTCCTCCATGTTTATTTTGAGTCGCTCATTTTCATTTCTATACTCCTGCAGCTTCATTTCTAACTGACTGATCTGTTCTATTACTTTTTCATACTTTTCACTCAGGGCCTTCTTTTCTTTGATTGCATTTTCGATTTGGGTATTAAATTCTGATTCAAGATCTTCAATGTCCTGTTTCTTCTTTATAATGAGCGTTTGATGCTCATGTGTGATGCGTTTGAGTTGAGTGTCTAAATCACGCACTTCAGTTTGTAATTTTACTACATTATTTTCTGCAGCATCAGTTCTATTAGCTTTATCTATTATAGTGTTATAATTATCTTGGACCTCGCTAACAGATTTCCGTAGATGATTATTTTCTTCTGATAAGTGTTGAACTTTATCTTGTAAATGTCTATTCTCTCTTTCAATTTCATGAAGCTGTTTCTCTACTACTCGATCATGGTCCATGAGGACGGCTAATCGGCTTACTAGCTCATCTTCTTGACTAGAATAATCAGAATAAGCTTTTTGTTTTTCTTGTAATTGTATGTCTAGTTGGTCAGCTTTTCGCTCAAGAGAATGACGTCTATCTTCCATGATGGATACACTTTCTTCAAGTCTGCCAATACGTGTCTTATATTTGTTGATTTCAGTTTCCAGGGTCTCGATATACAAGTCACGTTCTTGCACTTTAGCATCGTGTCCGAACTGTAATTGTGTTAGAATTTGCTCTTGATTTTCCAACTTGTGAAGCAATTCTACTATTTGGGTTTGTTTTTGGTTGTTGTCGGCCTCCAGACTTGATATTTTAGTAATTAAATTCATATTATTTTTCTGCTCTATTTCATGTTCTACGGTCTTTTTATTTAACATTTCAATTTGATCTTTTAATTTACAGTTATCCGCTTGTGCTTCAGCTAAATCTTTACGAGTGATATCTAAAGTGTTATTCAAATTATTTAACTCTTCTGACGCTTGATTCAATTTTTCGGCAAAGTAGTCAATATCACCTTTCATTTCAACTTTTTGTTGTTCCATCGAAACTTTTTGGGCTTGCAGACGATTTATTTCTTCTTCAGCATGTTTTAATTTATCTTGCAATGCTGGCAGTGTTTCTACTTGTATTAAAAGCTGTTCTAAATGTGTATTTTTTGCCTCTAATTGCTGTTGTACTTGATGGAATTGAGTTTCTAGTTCAGTGTACAAAGAAGACTTCTTCTTTATATTGACTGCAAATTTCTTCAATTTTTCCATCAATTCTTTATTTTTGCCTTCTAATGCCAAACATTGCTGGGAGAGTTGTTCTTTCTCAACAGAGAGTTTATTTATCTTGTCTGTCGTGTCTTCCATAAGGTGGGAATACTCTTCTGTTGACTTATCTTTTTCCGCTAGTAAGTTACGTAATTTTTCATTCTCAATCGACTCTTTTCGTAATTGTAACTTAATTTCATGAATTTCTTCATCACGTTCTTTTGCTTGAAGTAAGACATTAGCCACTTCTTCAGAATATTTTTGCTGTTGGATTTGTAACTCTTTCATTAGAGTTTGTTTTTCGACTAACAAATCTTGCGATTTTTTCAACTCTGCTTCTATAGTGATGTTTTTATTTTCTAATGACGATTTAATTGCCACTAGCTGTGTTTTTTCTTCTTCCAATACTTTCAGCTTTTCGTCACATTCGGTTAGCTTTTTCTGGTAAGCTGATATCTGTTTGTTCAAAGATTTGACAAGCTCAGCATTCTGGTCTTTAGCTTTATCCTCTTCAAGTAATTCAACTGTAGATTTAAGTTTTTGCGAAACGTCATTTAATTTTGTAATTTGATTAATGTATTCCACCATTTCTTTATCCTTCTGTTGTAATGTGTTTCCGTAATTTAATATTTGATTTTCATATTCACGTAACAGATTCTCCAACTCATGCAATCTCATATCGCGTGCTGATATAGTATTGCTATAGTCTTGTTGAGTTTTCTGCAACTCATCTTTTAAGGATTCGTTGGCTTGTTTAAGTTCCTCTAGTTGCCGTTCAATCTGTTTATCGCTAAGAGCCAATTCCAGCTTGTCTTTCAATGCTTGGTTTTCCTCCGCTAATGATTTAAGTTTTGTCTCGTATGACGCGTTGGTTTGCAACAATTCATTCTGCTTCTGGTGTTGTTCTTCCAATGACAGTATCTTCATATGACAATCTGCAATTTCAGCTTCTCTTTCTTTAATAACATTCTTTAGCTTCAGTATGTCCTTAGTTAATTGTTTAGCAGATTTATTTCTGTTGGCTCCTTTTTCTCCAGCGCCCTTATCTTCCTGCTGCGTGTCAGCTGCTACCTCTAGACTTTCTTCTAAAACAGATGGTTTTGGAACGTCGATTGTTTCTTTAACAATTTCTAGACGTTCTCGCTTTAGCTCTTCAATCTGTCGATTTAGTTCTTCGTTTAAAGATAAAATGTCTTGTTTTTCTTTGGTCAACACATCAATGCTGTTTTGTAAGTTACTACACTGACTGGCAAGTTGTGCAATATTTTTATGTAGCATTTCATTTTCAGCGTTTATTTTATTCATTTTGTCCATTACTTCCTGTCTCTCCCGGTTGAAAAGTTCTATTCTTTTAGTCAGCTCTGCCGTTTGTTCCATTAAACTTTCTATACTCTTCCCACTGGCACTAGCCTCGTCTTCTTTAAACCGATCTGCATTTGGATCAGATTTAGCATCCATCATACCTTTGTTATATTCCTCAAGTTCTAGTTTTTCTTGTGTTGTTAATGATTCCACTATTTCTATTGATTCTGCAGAACTAACTTTTTCGGTACTTAGTTTTTCAAGTTTCTCAGCTAGCTCCATGTTTTCCTGAATGTAGCTTTCTAACTTATGAGCTAGTTCTTCTTTTTCGTCTTGAATTATGTTGATTGTACTATTTAAATGATCTTTATCTAATTTTAAGTTTTCAATTATGAGTTCTAATTCTTTTCGAGAAGCAGTGAGCTCATCAATCTGTTCTTCTAATTGCACAGATTTCATTTCTGAACAAACTTGTTCACTTTGCAGTTGAGACATATCGGCAAGTTTGTCCTCCATCTCCATGTTCTTTTGTTGTAAAACATGTAATTCTGAAAACAAAATGATTAAACATGAGTCAATATAAATATTCAGAAGATTTTTATTACATGTTCCATGAAAAAGAAAACAACATGTATTTCTCGAAGATACCTTCTAGCTGGAAAGTATCTTCTATATGTTTTTGGTATTGTACCATACATACCTTGTACTAGATCAAATTTTTGAGCCTCCAGTACACTGATTGATTTTAATCTAGTTTCAGCTAAATTCTCCATTTCAATCAATTTCTTGTAGACATCCGATTCTGTAACTAAAAAATAAAGTTTAACAAACAACAAGTCAACAAGTTAGAGTTGAAAAGGTTAGTTTGATTAGTACTTACGCCGTCCACTGTCATAGTCTACAAGATGTAACTGTAAGTTTCCTTTTTCTTCTTCAAGTTCTGCAACTTTTTGTGTAAGCTGATGCATTTCTTCATTGAGTTTAACAATTTCAGCATTCGAATCAGATACTTTACTTAAATTATCAATGGTTTTTTGCATTTGCTTTATCTTTAGCTTGTGATTTGACTTGACTTTTATCATATTTTTATTTGATGAATTTACTTCCTCATTCAATGCAATAATTTGTTGCTCTGCTGCTTTTAATTTTTCTTCCAGTTCTTTTATGTCTACTGTCTCTTCTCCACTAGTCAAAATAGATTCAGGAGCTTCTTTAATTTTTTCGGTACCTGAATGTTCAGAAACTGTCTCCATTGGCTCTGTCACAACACCCATGTCCACAACAATCGGACGTGGTTTAACTTGCGCTAATTTAAGTTCTTCAATCATAGTTTCTTGAGTTGTTTTTATTGATTCCAGTTCAGATATCAACATATCTTTTTGAGAAATAATATACTCCTTTTCCAAAATATCTTTATTCAGGGACTGAACTAATATTTCTGTTTTAGCTGTTTCATTTTTGTTTCCTTTCTTTTCAGGTTCCTGCTGTAATGACTCTGAAGACAGATTACTCCAAGGTGACTTCATTTTGGAAGCTGTGTTTCTACCTTTACGGCCTGGAACAGGGCTGGCTTTTTTGCTTGGAGAACTAACACTTGGTGCCTTAGATTCAGTGTTTGCCAGAGCAAGTTTGTTTTCTAGTTCTATGTTAGTTTGTCTAATCTGACAGTTGATTTGCTCAAGCAATTCTACTTTTTTTGTCAATTCTACCATTTGCGATATTTCTAGTGAGCCCTTTTCTTCTTCATAATCTTCCTTTTCTTTTGGTGAAACTTCTGAAGATTGATCAGCTGAGAGTTTCTTTATGTTATCCTCTAATTCAGATATCTGTTTATTTTTTAATTCTAGTTCTTCAAGCAGTTTGGAGTGGGCTACAGTTATTTCAAATCTATTGTTTTCCAGAATTTTGTTGGCTTCTTCTAGATTATTAATTTTTTCATCTTTCAATTCGATTTCTCTGATCAACCTCTGTTTTTCTTCTTTCCATTCGGTTTCCATGCTAATAAAGTTTTCTTGCATTTTTGTCATTTGCTGTCTAGTATCCTCAAGTAAGAGTAGTGAATCTTTTTCTGAAACAAAGTCAATTGTATTATGAAATAAGTTTTTAATGATAATTCTCAATGACTTTTTATCAGTTTACTAACCTTTTTTACTTAAGGTATCAGACATTAAGGTAGTTGCCATATTTTTTGCCTCAATTATTTGATCTTTTTCATTAATTTTTTCTTGCAAATCCAGGATTGTTGTTTCCATGGCCTTCATTTTTACCTGAATGACACTCAATGCATTTTCTTTTTCTTTGATAGTGCTCAAAAGCTTACTAACATCGCTGTTGTCTGCTGACTAAAAATACAAACACAGTAAAAACATTAACAATAATTGTGTTATCTTTACTTTCAAAATTCAAGAATGCATTATCCAGTTGTATAATTAATTAATCGAATTACTATACCTTTCTTAAATCTAATTTAAAATCTGCTGTTTCTTTTTTTATTGCTGATGTTTTGGTTGGTCTTTTACTAATTTCCTTGTACTGTTTAATTCTTTCCATCAATATTTCCTTTTGTTTTAAGGTATTAGCTAAACTCTCACTTATACCAGGTACTGTAAAGAAATAAAAAAGATTTGAATTTTCATTTAACATTTACAAAAGAAAGATATATCAAGAATCCAAAGAATACTTACTGTTTAAAGCATCTTGTACTGAAATATTGGTTGAAGTGTCAGTTGCTACTGAATATCCTGTCTTTTCACTTATGGTGGATGCCATTTCTGCTGTGTCTCCAACATCATCATCCTCTGAAATTGATAATTTTAATAATAAGCAGCCCATTATACATGCCATTAGGTATAAAATATTGTCTTAATATCTCATACATGTTTTAAAATGAAAAGGTAGATTATAAAATAAACAGCTCATTTTGGTGCAGGTATTTTATAAAGTCAAAAATCAAGAAACTTCCTGAATAGCTTCATTTAAAAAACAAGAGTAAATTTTCATACCAAAAGGACGCCCCAATAGTTCTGCAGTAGCTTTACGGTGTTCTTTGATGCGTTTCGACACGAGAGCAGCATTTTCTAAAGCTTTTTGTGCTCGCTCAAACTTGACTTGCCTGTCAGATGAAGATGACATGCGCTGTGTCTGAAATATTTTTCAATAATGATTTTGAAGAATAAAAGTTGTCTTATTAGTAGATTTCCTAGTAAATACAGGTTGAAATAGCTTTTATTGGTTTTTATTCTCTTGTATTTTCACTTTCTCTGGAAATAAAAGTCCAGTTTATCCATGATTAAACTCTTACTAAGGAGACAGCTTTTGTGCAAGATAAAAAGACAATAACCATAGCTCATCTGTGGCAACAGCTGGAATAACCATGACTATGTCCATAAGGCAGTAGTTTAAGACACGTTAATTACGCAAGCTACGCCTCAAACTTCTTACCTTGGAGGTTTTAACACTTCCAGAAACACTACACACTTCGCTTGAGGACACTGCTATATTTGTGTCGACATCATCCAATGGTTCCCCTTCAAGGGATTTATCGACTTTTTTATCATCCGCCATGGCTTACCACTCTCTGCGTACATGAATAATAAATATTTAATGTCTCGCCTTGTAAACTACAGAAATTGTTTAACACTAAGATTCAATGAAAACCGAAGTAATTAAATTATATTTTTATAGAAATTCCACTAAACAAAATATTTTGCCACCACCACCAATAATGTTATCTGTCATTTGCCATTTTTACACGTCATCTGACAAATGTGACACTCGTGACACTGACATTAACTATTTTACCGACTATACAAAAAAAAACAGTTGCATTGCAGCACTAGGAGTTTTCAGCAGAAGGCAGCTATATAAGCGCTTAGAGCCGCTGCTTCCACACACACACAGCACACAGTTTTCCAGATTACTCTCTCAGTAATTTCTGAACGATATTTGTCATTGTTAGTTGTTGTCAATGTCAAATATTTGACAGCAAAATTTGTCAAATTAAATTTCATCATTCCTTCACAAATTGGTTAGGTTTGTATTTAATTTACTAAAATTATTTTAGTATTTCTATTTTCTAAATTCGTATCTTATGTTTCTAGGATTAAAATAAATCAATGGCATCTTCTCGTATTCAGGTATGTTAGAACTCGTGCTGTTTGACCATTTAGGACGTTCTCAAGGTGCTGGATACGTCACTCAGAAACGCGTAATTTCTTTCAGGCTACTGTACGACAGTTGTCTAAAACATACAAGAAGAGAGGGCGATTTGAACTAGGCATAGCTTCGGAACTACCTGCTGCTTACAAAAAGTTTTGGCGCGAGTGGAAGGTGTTAAAGCCAGCTGCCGTTCACTTCGTGCCCCAAGAAGGCAAGTGGAGGCGCGATGAGTTGACTGGCGAAACACTACCAATTCAAAACATCCCTATTCCTTTGAAACATCCGGCTGAGATTCACGAAGGACTATGGGGTGGAGAAGCTGTTATAAAAGGTAATCTCTCTCTACTAGATTGCGGTTATTTGCTTACCATTAGAATGTTTGTATATAAGTTCTTTGTTCATGGCAGGATTCCAAAAGCGTGATCAACATAGGCGTAGAGTGCCCCACTTCTGGGTTCCAGTGCTGAAGAGAACTGTGGTCAAGTCAGAGGTTCTGAATACACATCTATCAGTGACTGTCACTGACAGAACAATTAGCCTAATCAATGATCACTATGGATTTGACCATTACTTACTCAAGACACCAGCTTGCGACTTAGTATCAATGTTAGCATTGAAATTGAAGAAGCAAATACTAACCGAATTGATGAATGGGTGCCCGAGATATGCACATGATCCTCAGAAACAAAAAGCTGTGTATGAAGAGTACAAAACCTACTTGTCTTCAGTAAGTTCAATGATATCATACTTATAAAAATAAAACTTTTTTTAGTTAGTAGTTTTTAATCAAAATAACAAATAAACATTTCAGTACACTCCAGAAGAAATTGATTGGTATGGATTGACATGGTATGAAGCTCTATGTAAAGTTGCAAAACAGAAGGAGGCAGCTAATAGGCCCATACCTTTGAAAAATGTTTACAGAAAAAACCTTGTAGAAAAACTTAAAGCAGCAGGCATTGACGGATCCCAGAGCTCACCAGATGAAATATCGTAAGTATCAGTTCCCTCAAAAGTCAAGTCACATCTTTATCACAAATGAAATAGTTATATGACAGGTTCATGTTCACTCATTTGAATAAATATCTTCTTTTACAGCTCTACCACATCCTGGCTATCGAAAATGAATCCATTTGGCAAGAAAGATGAAGCTTAATTAATAACATATTAATGTAGCCTACATAGAAGACAGTTTGGTTTGACTCATAAATTGTTGTGTTATAGAAAAAATGGTAATAAATATTCAAAGTAGATAGATGTTTATGGTTAATATGAGTTGATTTTATTTATTTTATCACACAAGCAGGCTAGCTAGATAATGAAATTGATGTGAAGATTTTCATAGGTCTTGATCACCATCTACAAAGAGGTTAATTAAAAGTCTTATAGGTGGTTGAATTTTTTTATTGAAATATAGGTATCATACATTTTTTATTACAGATTTATTTAAGACACAACCTATTTTATTGAAAACATGTATGTGTTTTTTATACAATAAACACAATAAAAAGGATCCTTAGGCCAAAACACAAGAAAAAGTTGTCAGAAATACATTTCCTATGAATAGCTAAATATATCACTTTCAAACACAACTATACTAATAAAGATACATTTAAAAAAATAATAATATAACAACACTTTAATTATTAACAAAATATTTGAATAATCTGTTAAAATTTTAAAATATTATTGCATGAATTGATTTCCAATAACTATAAATATTTCAATGTGAGATGATGGCACAGTAAATGACATTCGCACTGAGTTCCTGGCTCATCTAAGCGTAGGCAATGTCAAGGTAAATGCAATACCCGCAGAAACCTAGTGGCCTGCCACAACTCAGCAGATATCCAGGTCTTACATAATAGGAACTATTGGGTCACATTAGGTGCGCCAAATCACAAATTAGGCCCAAGTAAATAGTAAGTCAAGTCCATTTAAATCGGTTGAACTAAAATTAAACTTTTATAAAATGTATTTCAGTGTTCTTATAGCGAAAACATACTTATCATACTCGATACATATTATCTTCTTTGTTGCAAGTTTTGTTTGCCAAACTCGTGGCCCTAGTGAGCCTTGCGGCACGTGGATGTTACATGGACGTTGATGCGTGTTTATTTCCGTCCAAAATTCAGACCGAATTCTTCTTTTATGTGGCGGAGAGAGAATCCAAAAATATTAAACTTAGTTCATTGATGATAACCTCGTCGGTGGCGCGGCGTTTGCTGGTGTATCGTTTGCCTTGGCATTCAATTTCCAAACGTATATTATGGAACTTAGGTTTACTTTAAAATTTTACCTTTTTTGCAGCCCCTAGCCAGGTTTGCATCAGATCTCATTGATAACTTTAGCATGCCGTTCTCAAAATAATACATGGGTGGTTTTGTTCATTATGTGATAGCGCACTGTATGGGCTCGGTGGAGGGTAGGCTAGGTTAGGCTTCATCACATAACAAAAGGTTTCTGCCTACACCGTAGCATACTATGACCGTGCTAGGAACGTGTCAAGCAAAAAATATATATTTGTATTGAAATCTATGACAACATTCCCACTAGTAGACCGTTCCATCACCGACCAACACCGTCGCGTGTGAGCTCTGGCATAATGCGTTATAGCTCCATATAACGGTGAGACAGAACGCTGTAGAGATCCGTTCAGTGGGCAAAGTAGAGCGTGTCGTGACGCTTTTCGTGTCTGATACTCTTCCAGCACGGTCATGGTATACGGTGCAGTGGGCCCAGGACCTTAAGAGGGTAGGTGTGTGGACAGCAGGGTTGCGCGCCTGGTGTCGTATGTTAACAGCTGTCAAGTATTAGGTGATGGCGCACTGTATGGGCTCGGCGGAGGGCAGGCGCGCGGCCAGCAGGGCGGCCACGGCGCGCGCCAGGTAGGTCATGGTGCCGTAGGAGCCGCTGGGCGCGCTGTCGTACAGGTGTCGAGTATTAGGTGATGGCGCACTGTATGGGCTCGGCGGAGGGCAGGCGCGCGGCCAGCAGGGCGGCCACGGCGCGCGCCAGGTAGGTCATGGTGCCGTAGGAGCCGCTGGGCGCGCTGTCGTACAGGTGTCGAGTATTAGGTGATGGCGCACTGTATGGGCTCGGCGGAGGGCAGGCGCGCGGCCAGCAGGGCGGCCACGGCGCGCGCCAGGTAGGTCATGGTGCCGTAGGAGCCGCTGGGCGCGCTGTCGTACAGGTGTCGAGTATTAGGTGATGGCGCACTGTATGGGCTCGGCGGAGGGCAGGCGCGCGGCCAGCAGGGCGGCCACGGCGCGCGCCAGGTAGGTCATGGTGCCGTAGGAGCCGCTGGGCGCGCTGTCGTACAGGTGTCGAGTATTAGGTGATGGCGCACTGTATGGGCTCGGCGGAGGGCAGGCGCGCGGCCAGCAGGGCGGCCACGGCGCGCGCCAGGTAGGTCATGGTGCCGTAGGAGCCGCTGGGCGCGCTGTCGTACAGGTGTCGAGTATTAGGTGATGGCGCACTGTATGGGCTCGGCGGAGGGCAGGCGCGCGGCCAGCAGGGCGGCCACGGCGCGCGCCAGGTAGGTCATGGTGCCGTAGGAGCCGCTGGGCGCGCTGTCGTACAGGTGTCGAGTATTAGGTGATGGCGCACTGTATGGGCTCGGCGGAGGGCAGGCGCGCGGCCAGCAGGGCGGCCACGGCGCGCGCCAGGTAGGTCATGGTGCCGTAGGAGCCGCTGGGCGCGCTGTCGTACAGGTGTCGAGTATTAGGTGATGGCGCACTGTATGGGCTCGGCGGAGGGCAGGCGCGCGGCCAGCAGGGCGGCCACGGCGCGCGCCAGGTAGGTCATGGTGCCGTAGGAGCCGCTGGGCGCGCTGTCGTACAGGTGCTGGCACACGCCGGCCGCGCCGCCGCACACCAGCGCGCCGCCGAAGCTGTCCGCCTTCGCGCAGCACAGGGTCGCGTCGCCGCTCACGCGCATCTGTCGAAGTTATCATATTAACGTCGCACGTCACTCGTTTAAGTCACTGCACGATCAAGAGAGAAGATTTTAGCTCAGGGTTAAAACGTCGAAGCGTCGGTCTATCTCTGTCAACATCAAGAAAACTGCAGGCTTATCGTCTGCAGCTTTGACCGTTCTAACCGCACAACGCATCTAGTGTGTCAAATTCTAAAAGGTGTAGACCTAGGTGTGCTGTGCTATATGACCTTTAAGGATTTGACACTAGTACTCGGCTCAAAATATAGTTAACCAACCTGATCCTCCAAGAATATCTGGTTCGCCTTATGCACCAGCGTCTCCACGCCGATCACCTCGCCCAGCGAGTCCACCGCCTTGTACTCCACGACCAGCGTCAGCACCATCAACGCTTCGACCACCAGCTGTCGGTATTCCGGCTGAGGGATCGAGTTGAGCACCGTTTCGACCGCGAGAGCGAATTTCAACTCGCCCGACGTCATCTCTTGGGTCAGATTCGGTTGGAGGACCTTCCCTTGGATTACTAGGCCTTGGCACTGTAATAAATACATACAGCTATTAATTATGTAAAAAAAAAACTGAGAATGAGTGAAAGAGTGTAAAGTACGTTTTTCTTTGCTTGGCGAATATTCCAAACACTGATTTTTTACCCGACTACGGCAAAGCAAAAGAAGGGTTATGATTTTGACAGGCTATGTGTGTCATCTGTTTCCTCGTACCTTTTAAACTACTTATCACAATTCGACAAATGACATATCATTATATGCTGGTTATAGGCAATCATTACATTACATTATTGACAATTTACAACGAAGGCATCTTGGTAGAGTCTACTGTGTCCATTTACTTGCAACTACATTAGCAACTTTGTTCAGTTCAGAAGGCCTACTACGAAGAACGAAATCCGTCAAAACGATAATCGTTTTGCGGATCCTAAAAATGTTTCGCATCCGAAAAAAGTAAAAGTTTCGTAGTAGACTTCCAGTATTCTGAAAATCTTGTTTTATACTTTTTCAGTGTCGTTTTCTGTCGTAGTTGGGTTTTAGTTTTTTTACTTTTTATGATTACAAAATATTTCATTCCTTATAAAAAAATATCAGTGTCCAAAATTAATTAACTGTTCGAATTAAAAAGATCTCAGTGTTCAACGATTATAACCTATGTAGGTTGCAGTTTAGTGTTTATCTTATTGTAAATAGAAACATTTCGTCAAAAAATTACAAGATTGTTTAAAATTTTCACGGGCATAACGCAGCGACGCACATGGTGATTGCGTGATTGTATTCGCCAGGTCTAACTTAAGCCTAACATCTTGCCAGATTTCAGCTAACTTTAATGAGAAAAAAAAAAGTTTAGTAAACCTTTTCGAGCACTCCCCACACGCGCGGGTAGAAGTCGCGCGGCACCCGGTTGAGCGCGCCGTCCAGCCGGCGCCGGCGCAGCCACTGCCCCTGCCGGTCCGGCTCGGCTATCGGCGCTGGAACACATTTGGAGGGTAAACACGAGGCATTCTGACTATGGGCAGCTCTTATTTGTTTGCAACTCATTGTAATTTAAAACTCAATCTGATTCGGACACCCAAATCAATCGGAAACAAACATTAGATTAATCTTACCAGAAAAGGTTTGTATAATGACTTTTTGGTAAAAGCATATGACTTTAGTTCACTTTGAGTAAGTAAGCACAAAACATACTCCTGTCGTTTTAGTGATATTTTCGACGCTATTTGTAACCTCACAAGGTAGACCGCTTCAATGAGACCTCGCCTGCGGGGCGGCGGGGTGCGGGGGGAGACGAGAGCGCGGTTAGTGAGCGGCCCGCACCTCGCGCGCCCCTCTCTCGCCTCCCCCCGCGCCCCTGTACCCCCGCAGTCGAAGTCTCAATGAAGCGGTTTACCTATAGTTTATTATGCAAAACCAATAAATCCTTACGTCTGCAATATAGAAACACATAATTTGTATAATACTTACAGTCATCTATAGTGCCCTGAAGCGATTGCCCCTCCAACATGATTTGCGACTTCTTGCCATACCGGGTCGACTTATTGCTGACGATTGAGAAGTTGCCGCGACCAACTGTAAACCGATCAATTTATTAACACACAAGGATGATTCAATTAGTTAAACTTTTCTGATGGTTTTGAACTAATAAGATTAGGACATGATGATAGTGCAAATGTATAGGTAACAATGAACTCAGAAATCATGATTCTAACAATTTTACAATATTGCAGAAAGTGATTTTTGATCAAGGTTTCATCGGTAATTATTTACTTATTTTTAAACACATAGCTATGTAGCTAGAATATTTACCCACAAACTGTTTAGTTAAAAAAAACTGGGTGTGCAAAATAAGGGGTTCTAAGCTAGCTAATTGATGAAATAACTATGAAGATATACACTTTGATAGTTACAAAATAAAAAAGACAGGGCACATTAACGTTATATACAAAGGTCAACACAGGGAACACAACCAAACATACAAAGCTGATTGTATGTAATTATCAGACTCGCCTTTACTTTTGTTGATTTTTTCCTTTACAAAATGCAGGGAATTAGCTGCAAAGGAAATACTAAGTCAAAATACAATATCAATTACAATTATCCTAGCACAACCTGTATTTTTGAATCTCTACCTCTGTTAGCTCTCGCTAACATGTTTATATGAGTGAAAGGGACAGCTATATTCAATAAGGCCCTTCTGAAATGCGTACATAATACTTTTGACTCTAAATTCAAGTGCAATACGAAACATACAAGTGTAGAATAATGAAGAGCATAATAAATACAGCAGAAGTTAATAAGCATCACATACGTATCGCATATAGTATTTCTCTATGCGTGTCACTACGTACAATTATCGTGTAAAAACGTCATATCTTACCGCTGTTGATAGCAAACTCCTTGCCGCTCAGGATGTGATAAAGGAGGTTCTTCATTTCGAACGGAGACAGGTTGAGTAGGTGCTCGGATGCTTCTTCGCCGTTGCACGATAGTGTGCGTGAGAGTTCCGTTGCCATCACCTGTACGAATATAAAGGGGCTTTTAAAGGAAAAAAAACTGACTTATGCTGAGCGCATTGATGCGATGTAAAACATTTTCAGCCTTACTACAAATTACTAAACTAGGTTTGGACAACTGTTTAAATATAATATGTCCAGTTTTAAATCAACGTCAATCAGGTCACATGACATAAGGGTGACATACATTCCACATTAGGCGCATATTATTTAAACAGTAGTTCAAACCTTGTTTATTTATTTGTGGTAAAGCCGTTTGTCTTTAGATAGTAATGGGTGGATAAATTCAAGCATAAATGCATAACACTCGCATGAGTGAGGTTAGATACATGCGCATGTTGCACAATGAATACTCCCCTGTTAGCACCTAAGAGACCGGCAGAGGTATTACGTATTTCGAAATACCCTCATGGTTTCACTGTCAATTGTTACACAAAAGCGATCGAGATAGGTTGGACATAACCTACAACAGTAAAATAGCCGAATGTTTTGGACATTCATTCATCAGGTAATTTTTTTTTTCTCTGGATAACGAGGCCAAATTGATTCTTATGTATCCAGGCATTAAGTTCAAATTGGCCGTACTTACCTGGATAATAAGGCCGACTCGCAGCCGCAACATCTCCAGGAACAGTTGAGGCTCGGTGCGGATGAACATGGCGAGGTACACGAGAAGTTCTTGCGTCAGCATCGCCGTACTTTCGTCGTCACCGTACGCCTGAATAAACATTTACTATAGTAAATTCAAGTGTTTATTACACAGTGAAATATGCATTTGACATGTACTGACTGATGTAACCATAGTTGATTTTTGTTTTATATTGTTTTGACGACGCGTTTGGTGTATTGGTTAGCGCTCCTGACTATTACGCCGGCCGTCGCGGGTTCGAATCCCGCAAGGGGCAAATGTTTGTGTGATGAGCACGATCATTTGTACCTAAGTCATGGATGTTATATGTATTTAAGTATTTATGGGAGACGCCCCCGTCATAATCGTTGTCTGGTACTTCGTAACACAAGGAAGACAATTCCTTACCATGATACCAGACAATTGGTGTGTTGTCTGGCGCATATTTATATTTATTTATTTATAGTGTTGTATCACTATACAAACTTAATAATATAAATTGCACTTGTAAAAAGCAACCGTGACTCTGTGACGACGTGACTGTGTGTGTGTGTGTTCCTCGTCTGTCACAGAGTCACGGTTGCTTTTTACAAGTGCAATTTATAATATGATGTAACCATGTGAAAAATGTGCAATTCTTTACCTGTCTCTGCTCATTATTTTCACGACGAAATGACTGCGTGTAAAGAAAATTAACAAATCAAATTATTTTGTCTTATTTATACACTAAATAGACAGTCTATTTCTGTGCAATAAACTGGAGCAGTATCTATAGCGGTCTCATTCAAACTCGAACCTCACTTTTTTTGTCAATGTGAGTATGAAGTCTTGATTCAAACGCACCCATACGATAACTCGATTACTTGGCATCGCAGCCAGCCGTGTTTTAACACTTGCAAAATGTCAATAAGAAAAATCAACTTGACAATCGCCCTACGCCCCACACACACACACACACACACACACACACCACACACACACACACACACACACACACACACACACACACACACACACACACACACACACACACACACACATATTATGTATTATTTTGGGTTGATCTCTAAAATAACGGCCAATTAATGGCCCTACATTATGTTTATAGTTTAACTTTTAATCATAATTTGTATAAATACAACTTATTTCTGTCACTAGCAACTTGGAATAAAACCATATATTGTAACTGTAGCTATGGAAGAGCGAAGTCACCTGTCACAGGCATATTTTGCTTAAAAGGTGACCTCGATCACTTTGAATAGTGTGTTTGTTGAAGAATAATAAATAATAAACTAATATAATCACATGACACACATACCAAATGAATCAGCTGCCTCAATTCATTCTCAGGCAGCGGCGCAGTGATGGTATGCTCATTATTCGGCGGCATGCCCACGGTGATCTGCTTCTGCCTGACCAGTAGATCTGTGACCGCTTTAGCGAGATCTTCGACCCGCTTGCCGAGCATGCCGGCCGAGTGTCGCACGAGACCCCACAGCTTTTGGGTGCAGGCCTTCTCGTAGAGGACTTTTAGCAGGTCCTTCACGGTGACGTTTTTGCCGTTTTCTAGCAAGCCTGCAAGTGAATAGATGGGTGATTTAATAAAAAATAAACATTGCACTTAACACGTTCCGGGACAGTGAACGCCTATAGGCGTGAAATCAATAAAACATCTATTGTGTCTGGTAAAGTGCCCGGAACGTATTAAATGGTACTGTTGCGATCTACCTATAAAAAATTAACACAAGCATAGTACATACTTTGGTATAGTCTACAGACAAGAGCAAACCCATATCATTTAGATAATAAAGCCAAGGGCCCTGATGAGCATCAAAATAAATACAACAAACCAGTATTAAAATCCAGGCCGTGCGTGTCGACGAGGTACTGCAGTATGTCCCCCTGCTCGTCCAAGCTCTCCGTCTCCCGCAGCATGGCGATCAGCTCGTCCGTCTCCTGCTCCGCGTACATCGTCTGCGATTCGGACGTCGTTCGGTTGCGCACGATCGGCAGGTTCTTGTTTACGATACCTGCGAAAAGAAGTTGCGTGAGATTAGTAATTGAGAACATAGTTTTAATTACAATTACTTTTATTGATGCACTAATAGTACTATCTTTGTGAGCCTTCTTGACCTCGCGTCGTCTTTTATTTGAAATTAAATTATTATGAATGCTGTGTTCAGCTGTAATAGACATGCAAATTGAACGTGATATTGTATATCAGTGTAAAATAGATTAAGTATTGGTTTGTATTTTGTTGCTGTACCTCAATAAATGAATATAAATATTAGTTTGAGATCGTAAATTTTGTCGCCCAGATATCTGATTTCCAATGAAAAGTTACATCCCTTTATTACCTACCCTATCCTACCCTGACACTACCCTATTTACTTTCAAGTGTATTTAGGGTTATAAACCATTGGAAACACTGATTAATAAAATATATTAGAAAATTCTACCTTCTTCTTTGGGTGGAGATGGCGTTTGGTCTTTTGTAACTTCAATCGTTGGGGTGCCAACTCCGAGGCTTGTTGTTGATGTCCCCCTAAAACAAAAAGCAAACGTTGGTGTTTTACTAAACCTTTTAAAGTGTGTGTCTATCTAATAATAATAGTCCCCCTAGCCGATTTCTACTACCGTGGCCGCCAGTCACAACGACTAACCGACTGCGCGGGACATATTATACAAGCACAAGTGTGTGCGCAGACACAGGTGCCCTCTCTATTCCTTCAATCAGACACAATCGGAGAGAGATCGGGCGCAGGACCAACGGCTTTACGTGCTTTCCGAGGCGCGGGGGTGAAACAACGCCAACTTCCAAACTCCGGGCTTCCCTAAGAATTTCTGAATAAACCCAGGTACATATATTTGGCGTGATCAGGGAATCGAATCTGGGATCTGAGGCGCAGCCGTCGCTTTAAAATGCGACCCTCTAACCGCTGCGCCACTGAGGCAGTTAGTCTATGGTACGTGCGGATAAGCTAATCACCGCCTGAGGTACGTGAGGGGTAAGGCCGGCGGTAGACAGACGTCAGTCCATACAAAATCTACGGTCACGCGTGCGTTTTAACAATCACGCCCATCCCCTCCCACCGCTCACATACCTCAGGTAGTGACTAGCTTATCTGCGTGCACTGTAATAATGTATTATTCAATCAACTCACTTGGTGAATGCTTTCTTCTTAGCGTCCTCAGGTGATGGACTACGTCCAATGTGCGGGTCAACTTCGAGCCAAGATGGCTTCCTCTCAAGAATAGGACCCGCATACTCTCCTTCCATGCCCAGTGTCTCCGCTGAAAAAATACAATAAGTAATGTTATCAAGGGAAAACTTTATATTATTTTTTATTTAAAATTTTATTTTACATCTACTCGTTCTTGAGTACGTGAGTTCGATCCCATATGCGAATACCACCGAGTAAGTGTAAAGGTGAAAATACTATGACATTTTTGGTATCGTTGCCCAAAAATAAATGTGAAGATCGCGATTCAAATGAGCCATTCCCGGCACGGACATAAAGTGAACGACTATGAAGAAGGACGGTCAAAGTAGTTTCTTTTGCTTCTATTATAATATAGGGTGAGGTGAGCCATCACTATAATTTTGAAATATGCAGTATTTATCACCCTAGAATGAATGAATGCCGAGAATGATTTATTTATTTGTCACACAAGAGGTGCTATTATAAAAATAGCAAGGACAATAATAAAAACAAAAGACATCAAAATAAAATAAAAAAACGCGCGTCCCCCACTCATCCACCCGTGTTCGTCCATTACGGGTCAATACAGTTCATTTTTGCACACCTTTCCTTGCGTCATCGCGCAGTGACAGGTCCATTTATACGATAACCAGATATAATCTACCTTACCAACGAATAAATAAACAAGGTTTTGACAACTGTTTAATTATATGACTGGTTTAAAATGAACTTCAATCAAGTCAAATGACATACGGGTGACATACATTTCACTTTAGCCGCGTAACATTTAAACAGTAGTTGAAACCTTGTTTATTTATTCGTGGTAGGGTCTAAAAGTCAGTTTTCTTCAATAGTCGAATATTGTATACAATCTTGAAATTCCTTTTTTAGCTAAAATATTCCTTTTAAAACAAGATACACACAAAATTTACAACATACATAGCTAATTCATCGTTCAACACTGAGATCTTTTTAAATTAAATAGTAAATTAATTTTATTTGCTGATATTATTTTAAAAGTAACAAAAATTTTGTTTACAATGTTGGACTAGTCACTAGCTAAGACGAATGGTGTTTTAATGTTTTTCCCTGTAGTTTTCACAGGGTGACTTTGAAAACATTGGCAATATTTTAAACTAAGAAACTACTCATGATTCATAGTCCTTTTCACATATAAAAATGAAAATCAATTATTATAAACTATCATTTGATGAAACCGGGAAAAATCATATTAAACACTATTATTGCTTCAAATTAAACTAATAAATTAGTTTAAGATTTTCTAATATTGACAAATAATATTAAAGCATCAAAAAAATTACTCCACCTAAACGGATCCTGGAAATCAAAGTGAAACTTCATGATTTTTCTCGGGTTCATCAAATCAATTGATTTTAATTTTAATATGTGGAAGGGACCATAAATCATGAGTAGGTTCTTAGTTCAAAATATTGCTAATGGTTTCAAAGTCACCCTGTAGAGAGCGACTCACAGTCCACGTTGATGGAGCGCGTCTTCTTGATGGCGCCGCGCACGGACATGCGCCGGCGCAGCGCGCGCGCGTGCTTGACCTGCGCCGGGCGCGGCAGCAGGCTCAGCTTCGTGCTGAACGATTTGAGGAGGTGCTCTTCTAAGTAGCTCTGCACTTGCGGGTTCAGCTCTGGAACAGGTGCAAGACACCGTTAGATTATCGATAATTACATAGCAGTAAACTATTATTATTGTGTCAGCCGAACGAAGCTCAGTGTCCACTTCGCGATAGTAGCTGTATTAGTATCCGCTGTTTTAAAGATATTTTTTGTTATTGTAATAAAGTAGGAAATCGACCACATGCCACTTTAATCGACTCTATTTTTACTTTGTGCTTATTCCTCTTTTCCAGCAAAACATTTTTATTTTAATAAAACAACAATTTTACGGATTGATTTCGCGAACGTTTATTTTTATTTTATGCCTGACGTTTCGAATGCTTTACAGCATCCGTGGTCACAGGCAGACTAAGGTGTTATTTGTCATTACATAGTTATGAAAAATTAAATTAAACTACCGTCACTCATTAATATTAATTGATGTTCCTATCCACGCAGAAAGAGCTTACAGTGTCTTGAGATCTTGCAGTATGAGATGTTGGTTGTGTCTTCAAAAGAATAGGATCCCATGCCGGTGGAACTTTCCAACCATCTTCTCTATTAAAATTAGGGTATTTTCTTATTTCTATGGCCTCACGTAGCATGCGAGGAACAAAACGCCGTTCTTTCGCGAGTACCTTAGGTTGGTCAAAACGTATGAAGTGGTTAGGTTTATCCAAGGCATGTTCACATACTGCAGATTTCGTTGACCGTCTATGTTTCATGTCAGCTATATGTTCTTTAATCCGCACGCCTATACTACGCTTTGTTTGACCGATGTAGGAGAGGCCACAGTCACATTCCAGTTTGTACACCCCTGCATCTTGAAGAGGTATGTGACACTTGACCGGTGGTAAAAATTGGTTAATCTTCCTTTGCGGCTTGAAGTAGGTTTTGATAGAAGCTC
The DNA here is from genome assembly GCA_963584085.1 of Pyrausta aurata. Taxonomy (NCBI): domain Eukaryota; kingdom Metazoa; phylum Arthropoda; class Insecta; order Lepidoptera; family Crambidae; genus Pyrausta; species Pyrausta aurata. The sequence goes on along the minus strand of OY757255.1, from coordinate 5,592,659 downwards.
GCTTTAAGATGTTCCCAATTTTGTCAGTGACACCCTTCATATATGGTAGTACGGCAGGTTGGCGTTCAACTGTCATGGGCTTGGCACGGGGTCTGCAACGACGTGGTACTGGAAGCTGGTTGTCCCGGAGTACCTTCCTTACATGCTGAAGCTCAGCAGCCAGGTGTCGGTCGTCACAGATGCCCCTCGCTCTCTGAAACAAAGTTTTGCCCACGGTAGCTAACTGTGATGGATGATGGTGAGAAGCACCATTGAGATATTTATCAGTATGGGTCGCTTTTCTAAAGACTGTATGGCTAAGTGTATGATCTGGATTCCTAGTAAGTAAAATATCTAAGAAAGCTAGTTTATTGTCTGCTTCAATTTCCACAGTAAATTGTATTTTTGGATGAATTGAGTTAAGATGATTAAGAAAAGCAGAAACACTATTGGTGGGTAAAATTGTAAAAGTGTCATCTACGTACCGTTTATAAAACCTCGGTGTTACAGGTGATGTGCTCAGGGCTCTGGCTTCAAAATCTTCCATGAAGATATCAGCAACAACAGGTGATACTGGAGAGCCCATTGCAACACCATCAACTTGAACGTAGAAGTTGTTGTCCCACAGTAAATAGCCAGATGTAAGGCAATGCTCCAATAGTTCTGCATATTCAATCGGCATGTCCAATTCAACTAACTTTCTTTTGGTGATTTCAATGCAGTCCTGTACAGGTAAACTTGTAAATAGGGACTGTACATCAAAACTAACCATTGTCTCATCATATTTCAATTTTAGGTGTTTTATGTCACTGATGAACTGGTAGGAATCCTTCACATGCGCCATTGTTCCTCCACGAAGCTTAGATAGTGTTTTAGCTACATGTTGAGCCAATCTGTATGTTGGAGTATCTATTTGACTTACAATAGGCCGCAGAGGAATATCAGTCTTATGAATTTTAGGCAACCCATACAGTTTAGGCGGTTTTGCACACGTAGGTACTAATTGTTGTACATCTAGACTTAAACTTTCACTGTGTTTTTTCACTAAGTCGCTAGTTTTCTTTAATATTTTAGTTGTTTGATCGGTTTTCACGCGTTTGTAGGTGGATTCGTCCGACAGCAACTGCGACATTTTAAGTTTGTAGTCCGATGTATCCATTACCACCGTAGCATTTCCCTTGTCCGCGCGTAAGATTGTTAGTTCTGGTCTCGTTTAAAAATCCACAGCTCTTAAAGATGATAACATAATATACAGACATATCGGACTTACAGCCAATGACGGATTTACATTTTATGTACTATATTTAAGTAACGGTCATCAGATATGGCGTGTATTAATATCTCTCACTATGTATGTGTGTTTGTATTTGTGTGTGTGTGTGTGTGTGTGTGTGTGTGTGTGTGTGTGTGTGTGTGTGTGTGTTTGTGTGTGTTAGATATTACTTTCACCAATTATTCTTAATACCTCTTTTCGAAAACCACTTTTTGCAGTGTGAAATATATTTGTCGAGTGAAATTTTTGGTTGTAGCTTCTGTGTAGTCTCGGAACGAGTGAGTTATGTGCGTAATTTGTGAGTGTTTTTGTAACTGCAAATAACTTAGTATGCCTTGTGCGCTTTTTCGGACAACAGAAACTCAGAATTTTGGATGCAAGTTCAGGGCAATCGATGTTGCTGTTACAGATACCATGCAAGAAGGCCATATCTAAGAGCGCTCGCCTATTCTCTAGCGACGTAAGGTGATGATGTATCATCATGATCATGATCATTGACATTTAATGTAACAAAGAATCAAGAAGAAATAAGGTGGCGCAAAACGAAACCTACTACGCAGGTAAATATTTATTACAAAAAAGTTTATAGGCGTTGGAAGACAATAAAAGCGTATACTGACTATCAGGGTAACCGTCCTCTTGGCTGCCGAGAAAGCTCAAGTTCGTAATAGCAGAAGTGCTCATAAACTCGCCAAGATGGCCGAGAGTCACTCGCGTTCCGTTTATGTAACCCGATTTTAGCTTCTTCATCGTGGTTATCATCGCCATCGGGATCTTGCCTTGGTCTGTAATATTACAAAATTATTTTATAGAACAATCCTTTGAACAGCCGACTAAACATTCAAATAGCTAGCAAGCACGGCTATAAATATTAGTTGCGATTTGTAATATTTAATGCATTGTTATGTACCACATAATCAGCTCATAAAATGCAAATGCGAAGACTTAGGACTTTTAAGGATATTCACACATTACGCCGTGGCAGCAGCGTTTAACGCCGTGGAGGCGGTGCCGCTATACTTGAATTTGTATGGATTGGTGTAAGAATTTTACACGCGCGAGCTTTACGCTAAAGTTCCTTTAATACTAGTGGCGTAATGCGTAACCACCCAAATTTTAATTATGACCATAGGGCAGTGGTTCCCAAAGTTGTCTAGGCTCGGAACCAGCTAATGCAAGTTTAGAAACTAGGGACCCACCTCTAGGTGATCGCGACCCATACTTTGGGAAACCCTGTATAAGGGCATTAAGGTCATATACAGGGTGTTGTTTTCGTCAGCGATGAGCGACTCAGGTTGTACAAACGTGGGTGGTGGTGTTTTATTAATGAAAAAAACCCCCAAAATATTTTTTTCATTACGATATAGAGGGCGAGGCAAAATTATCAACACCTGAGGCCTTACTTAGTTACTTTACCTTACTCATATTAGTATGGCCTTGCGAGGGAAAGAGATGGCGGTATTCAAAAATCTTGGCCAAGTCTCAAGAGTACGGCCCCAGGTCGCCTACTCGTAGCTTACTAGCTACGCAGCTACGGCGTAGTATTTTGTAGAAACGTGCGAGTTTCCCTATTCATTTTAAATTTTTTTAGAGGTTTTCACTTTTCTCTTAAAAAACTTGCATATTTTTATTTTATTTTAATAAAAGCATAACTCATAATTATCATCCCTGAGTCGCTCGTCGCTGACCAAAACAACATCCCGATATGCACATCCTAAGCTTTAAGCATCCCCGATACATGACAAATGCGATGATGAATAAGGATGTTTGTATAACTCAGATGTTTACCTAACAGATTCTGCGTGGCAAGCAACGTGATCGTGGGCCGGCCGAGCATCTGTTTCCAACTCATACCCAGGAAAGCGACGTTCGCAGTAAACGTGCTCGCGAGCAGAGCCGGGTCGCGCGACATGTAGTATTCCTCGTAGTCGATGTTCTATGGCACACGCATGCGGTAGGTTAACACACCAATCGGGGGTACACTACCGTTATGGTACAAGGGGCTAATGAGCAGTTTTCTCCAATCGTTTTACAGCATTCACTAGATGGTGTTAGGGTCACTTTAGGAACATTTTTTTCACGTGTTGGTGGAAAACCGTAGACAAAGAAAAAAAAGTGCGAAAGTAAGTATAATATTGTAAAATTCGTTAGTGAATTAAGTACAGGTTAGGATACTTATTTTTTGGCATTATTATGTACTATATACTAAAGGTTCACAATAATATTGTTTTAATGTTTATTATTTACACTGGCCAAAACCCATTACCCTCTGCTATAATTCTTAAATAAAGTTTAAAAAGTTAGTTCCTAAAGTGACGCTAGCGCCATCTCTCGATAATATAAACATATCTTGACAAGAAAACTGCTCATTGTGAGGGACTGCTACATTGAAATACTACTACTGACTACTAGTGGCTGACTTTCTGATATAAGACAGTTTTTTGATTCGCAAATACCACGGAAAACACACAATTATAAGTACGAGTATCTAGTACTTGAATGACAAACAATGGTGGCTAAGACCTAAAATGGGTACTGCTGGGTAATCATGAAAATTTCCATACCACATATGGTTCTAAGATTATAGATAAGATTGAGTCAAATAAAGTAATATAATAATAACAAAGCGCTATCACATAGCCACCTATACATAAGTAGAGCTGCATATGTATGTTGTGTCAACCCAGAAAAAAAATGTTGAACGGATTTATTTGGCATTTATGATTCTGATACACAGTAGTATTGAATAAATACATAAATAAAAAGTCGTAAAAGCATTCCGCATAGATACAAGATACAAACCATACAACAAATAAATGATCCTAAAGAGCAAGCACAAACCAACAGAAATAAAATAAAAGAGTACCTATATATGTTTGATTCAAAGTCAATACAATAAGCGGTCGCCCGAGTAGATTTTGCCAAGAGGACTTCAAGAAATTAATTTCAGCTTTGAGTGTGTCAACCATCAGCTCAGAGTCGGAAGCAATGTAGAAACGTTTCATATCAGAAAACTATTGAAACAAACAAACGATTAGTTAAATGTAAACGAAAATATAAAGATTCATTCAACAAGCAAGGGAACTACACAAAAAGCAAGGGATGAGAAAATAAATAAAGATTATAGGACCACCGCATGTCTACCTACAACTCGCAAAGAGCCAAAGACATTAGATAACACTGCAAAATAAGTGTTGAAAATAATGTGCAAAATATAAGTGGCAAAATAAAACTCCAGGTATGCAAGTCAAACTCATGCATACATGTCATAATAATACAGTATACAGGGCAGCCTGTCCACCGAAGCGGAGCGGGCCGCGGAGCGGAGAAACGGCGAAATATTAACCAATAGGATTGCACAAAATCTCCGCCTTCCACATCCCATTGGTTAATATTTCTCCGCTGCGCGGCCTCACACCGCTCCTCTAATTGGACACTATTAACAATTTTAATATGTAGCTAGCATATTTATTAATTTCTTTTTAGACATAATGGTCCAAACAAACAAATTCCAGAAGTACATAAACATAATATAGAGTGAAATATGAAAATTTGAATATAATATAGTTAAGTTAAGAAAATTTTGTAAAAATAAAAGTAGAAAATTACCTGTGGTGTGAAAGCAAATATGCGGTCATTTAAGGAATACAACTTGCTTGTACTAAGAATACCAACATCACGAGATTTTCTTCCTGATAATCCCAGCTTTTTGTTTCTCCCTGTAATTATCAGAAAATAATTAGTTTCGTGAAATTGAGTCATAGAGTTTAAATGTATGGACAACAGCATGTCAGTTAACCCTTTGGTATTTTTTGCAGTTGTTATAAGGGCTAGTTTGAAACGAAGCAAAAATGTGCAAGAAATATAAGCAATTACCTACCAAGATATGTGTAGAGATGGCTCAACACTCTAGCTGGTTGAACTTCTATTGGTGCCACTTCACTAATAGTCTGCACATGAAGGTCATACTCAAGTAATTTATCTCTGATCTCATTATCTTCAGCAAGTATCACAATTTGCACGACAACATCTGGTTTTTTCTCAGAACAAAGTCTTCTGTTCAGGGGGTCTAGCTCTCCCACTGCTAGAAAACCCTGAAATAAACAAAAAGTAACAAAGTTATTGTCATTCTTAATGAAGGGTAAAGAGAATAAAGAAAGAATTTTACCTCTTGTAAAAGTTTTCCTAAAATATACAAAGACTGTGCCCAAATAAATGGACATCTACCAAGAGGTATGCGCTCCTGGCTTCCAGGATCACTCTGCTCTAAGTCCGCTTTATCAGCGGGCACTGCATATAGCTCCGGTACAAGCTTTATACCATCATCTTTCTTTATCATGACCCTCTCTAATCTTTGCATGTAATCATACACATTGGTTTTATCACCTTGGAAACAGTAATCAAGAATAAGATAGCAGAAGAATAAAGGCCATTCACACTCTATGTTCTCAAACATTCTAAGTTCCCAAGGTTCATAGTAAAGCCTATTTGGATCTTCTCTAGGAGTTTTGTGTCCATCTCTTAAAAATCTCTTGCAACCAAATTTACCATGTAATTTTGTGACAATAGCATCTCTTGTTTTTGCTATTAGCTGAGGATCATCCACTGCAAATGCTGGGTAGCTAATAATAGACAACAGCCCAGAGTCAAGTTCCTTGCTGTTGGACTCTCTTGGCAGCATGGACTGCAACACTGCCTGACATTTTTGGGCTTCATCAGCTAGGACATGAATAACACTGGAGGGGCCACCACGAGCTCCAAACAGGTCAAGCTCATTCATGGCTTCAAGGGCAGCCTTTGCCATTCCAATTGAACTAGCATTAAGCTCTGGAAGGCCATGGTTAGTTTTGTCTCCTCTCTCCCAAATACCATAATCTGGTGTGCAGTATGCTGATTCAATATAAAATACTAAGTTCTGAATAAAAGCTACCTCATCCAGAGAAAAAACTATTTGTAAACCAGACGCAGTCATCTGGGCAAGTATGAGTAGGTATAAAGAGATTGCATCAATCTGCAAGTGTCCCCACTCATTGTCTTTTACTACTGTCCTGCCAGTAGTTGCAGAGTACTTAGCGTGAAGAGAGTCTAAAGAATGTTGTGTACTCTTAAACTTTTCTACTTTCTCTTTTTGCTGAATCATAGCCATCAGGAGACCTAAAATACAAGTAAAATTTAATGATCCATAATGTGATCATTTATAATTCAAATGATAACATGATAAAAAAATAGCATTGGTACCTCTCATGAGTTTTACGCAGCTTTGCTCCAACTCATAAGTTTTGGCTCGATCTTCATCTTGGTCAGCGATTTTCTTGAATGCCATCGACAACCCCCATACCGCCAGTATACAATACAAGTTGTCTCGGATCCACGCGTGGTCATTGTGTGGACTTGCTGGAAACAGACCTGTGACCGGCTGTTGATGATCTAAAATTAACTTGTGCACCACTCTTTGATAGTAATCCAAGCGGACCCCAGAGTTACTGCGGGTCCTCATTATGATGATTTCACTGTTTGTTAGAAAGTGCTAGCAATGTACAACATTATAAGGAACACATTTATATTACTGTTTACTAAGCACATTTAGTAGAAAAGGTAAGAAATCAAGAATTACATCAACAAAACATAATTTTCGTAATTCATTTTCTGGATCAGCTGGATGACATTTGAAAGTCGCAAATGTCAATGTCACAATTAATCAGCAGCATATTTTTTTGTAATTTGTAAATGAACTCGTTGGGCACTTGATGCACTTCGTAAAACGAAACGTGATTTGTTTTAGAGTGTTGGCAGTTGGCAGTTGGCAGCACGCGAGCACGAGCGCGGGAACTGAAGAAAAAGTTGTAAAGGTCTTTTTGTGTCAGTGAGTCAATGAGTAAAATAATACCGTGAAGAGAGAGAGAAAAAAAATACCACTACTGACTGAAGTGAGTTTTTATTATACTAGATAGTTCAATGATTTTGTAATAGAATTGTTCACCATTAATAGGAAAATATATGCAGCGTTTAGCATTTTGTATATATATTTCCAAAGTATCATTCAAGAATCACTTTAAGTACCCATCATCTTAGCGAATGACCTACTATTTTAGCTAGAGGGGGAGACGCGAAAAGCCTGTATGTTTACCACTGTCCAGCCCAGCACACATTGAGATTTCATCCCTATCTGGGTTCCACGTTATCTATACATATAATAAAACTGTAAAATAGGTGAATTCTGTACATTGCATATTTAAAAAAAAATGTATTGAGGGGGCTTCTTACACGTAATAGATACCAAACATATTTTTTTTATTTTTTTTTCTGTCTGTCTTTCTGTCTGTTTGTTCGATCTAATCTCAGAATCTACTGGACCGTTTTGATGGGGCTTTTTTTATTTGACTCAGCATCACTTGGAGAGTAAACTAGGATAGAAATAATCACGCCAATAGACTTAGGAGGTAGGCAGAAAATTGAATCTCAGCAACTACTGGACCGATTTTGATGGGACTTTTTTCATTTGACTCAGTGTCACCTGGAAAGTAAACTGAGATATAAATAATCACGCTAATTGACTTAGGAGGTAGGCAGAAAATTGGATTAATAAATCTGTAAAGTAGGTGAATTCTGTACATTGCATATTTAAAAAAAAATTTGCATTGAGGGGGCTTCTTACACGTAATAGATACCAAAAAATTTTTTTGAATTTTTGTCTGTCTGTCTGTCTTTCTGTCTGTTTGTTTGAGCTAATCTCAGAATCTACTCGATCGATTTTGATGGGGCTTTTTTTATTTGACTCAGCATAATTTGGAGAGTAAACTAGGATAGAAATCGATGTTAGTGTCGGTGTCTGTGATTTGACCTGGGAATCATTTTGTTTGCTGACCGTGTCTTTCCTGGGTAGGCTTTTTGCAGCGGTAACCGACATCCACGCGGGCGGAGCCGCGGGCGACCGCTAGTAGTATATAAGATCTATCGAACGAGCCTAGAACTACAATTGATGATGGATGAGTGTAGTAGGAGCACTGAATAGATAAATAAAACTTTATATACGTATTCAGTGAGTGGGAGGCACTCTTTTGGACATCAGCTTATTTTGTATGGAAAGAAAGAAAGCGATATTTCAGCTCGTACGTACCTATAGTAAATGTTTGGCGAATCGGCAACTGGTCCTTTGCGCCTAATTGGTATAGCAGCAGGGCAGGCAGCATATGTGCCTGGCGGTTTATTCTTCAGCGTCAACGTCGTACCTACCGTCTAAGAGCGGCTGGCTGATGATCTGCTTCGGTTACGCGCTTACATGCAAGCGTTACTGCTTACATACAAACTTCTAAATTAGGTACTAAGTTTAGGTTTATTTCGACTATTCCACAACTAGGCGAAAGGAAGGTGATTCATAAATTGAATTAACGGCGGTACTTAGATACTCTGGGCCCCTATTTTTGATTCATTCGCTTCAAGATGGCGAGTGATTTTAGTTCGACGTAGTGTCAAAAGTCATAGAAAAAAAATCGTTTTCGAACGAAAATCACTCGCTATATCCAAGCGAGTGATTCAAAAATAGGGGCCCTGGAGCCCTAATTTTGAATCACTCGCGTCAAGATGGCGAGTGATATTCAATGATTAAAGTCGAATTTGGAATGAAAACCAGTTGTAATCTACACAAAAAGGATTTGAAAAATCATTGCTCAATTTTGTGAGTACTCGCGTCTAGATTTCGAGTGATTTCCGTTGATTTGTAATGTGTTTTCGAACGAAAATCACACGCCATATACAAGCGAGTGGATATGGCGAGTGATTTTCGTTCGAAAACGATTTTTTTTCTATGACTTTTGACACTACGTGGAACGAAAATCACTCGCTTGGATATGGCGAATGATTTTCGTTCGAAAGCGATTTTTTTTCTATGATTTTTGACACTACGTCGAACGAAAATCATTCGCCATCTTGAAGCGAATGATTCAAAAATAGAGCTCCAGGGCCCCTATTTTTGAATCACTCGCTTGGATATGGCGAGTGATTTTCGTTCGAAAACGATTTTTTTTCTATGACTTTTGACACTACGTCGAACGAAAATCACTCGCCATCTTGAAGCGAATGAATCAAAAATAGGGGCCCAGGAGGCCAATTTCTCGTGCAGTTCATAACATACGAAAAAAGTTCACCGATCGAATTTTCTTTTTCAAAGAAAATACAGTAATTGCTTTAATCGGGTCAAGATTTCTATCCATTTTGATTTCTTTTGTGCTGTAGTTTTTTTACGTGGATATAAGTAACACTTCATTTTCTTCGGTAAAACAGTGATACTCATAATCGAATTACCACACGAAATAAGTTCGATCATGCGAGAATCGGCCTCCTGCCTTTCGGATCGGACGGCGGACGGCTGCTCATCAATCGATCGATAGGCAGCTAGTGGGTGATGAATTGATGATCTTGGACCATGCTTTAGGGCACATCCTGATAGATAACCATTTATTTTATTTATATTTTGATGTATCTATTGAATAAATGAATGAATATATAGAAGAGGAAGGGACAAAAAAATAAAACAGCACATTTTCAGTAACAACATTTATTACCAGCTTGTGGTTTTAAAATACAAGAAGCTAGGAAAAATATTAAAATCAAAAGATCAAAAAACAAAATTGTATTCTTGCAAAGTTTTCATATTTTAATCAACAAATTCGAGGAACTTAATGCAACCAAGCAAGTGGAAATAGTGTACAAATTGCTAGCTAACAAATAGTTCATTATTCTAAAAAGTATAAAGTATACTTATAAAAATCATGAGTAAATGCAAGGTAACAAATGGAAAAAAACTTAAATAGCCTATGTTAAAATTAAACAAGAAACGCCTATAACAATATAATATCAATAATCCAGCAAAATGCATCTTTCCTACTGGGAAAAGTAGTACCACCTCTCTACCACCATGGCGCTACTATAGATGAATTTCAACAATGTATGTGGACATATAGATGTATATCAGAGCCCCTATTTTTGAATCACTCGCTTGGAAATGGCGAGTGATTTTCGTTCGAAAACGATTTTTTTCTATGACTTTTGACACTACGTCGAACGAAAATCACTCGCCATCTTGAAGCGAATGATTCAAAAATAGGGCCCCTGATAGAAGATGTGTATTGAATCCTTTTTTTTATAAAACCTTTTATGAAACAATGACACAAAATATATTTCTAAAGCATTTAAATTGATTCAGTCTACACGTAGTAACAAATCCTTTAAAAACAGCGCGCGGAATATTTGAAAAAACCTTGCAGCAGGTACCATTGAGGACACACCGCCGACTTACCAGCTTTAGTGCCAAAACTGCTTGCACCTCGCTTCGCTTTTTGTTTGACGTGACACCCGTGTTTTTGTGGCCACGTTTGTGCATGCGATTGTCGTTTAAAATGTGGTAAGGCGGCGGTATCCTCGTCGATCGTACCTAAAAACTTTTTACCCAGAGTCATAATAAAAAATATGAATGCTAATGCTGATGGCCAGAATGCCAAAATTGGCGTGAGGCAAGATTAGCCATTTGATTTCAAAAAAATTTTTAATCGTAGTATGTAGTACTATTATACTCTATTCTATTATATTATATATTCTCTATCTATACTATAATATTATAAAGCTGAAGAGTTTGTTTGTTTGTTTGTTTGAACACGCTAATCTCCGAAACTACTGGTTCGAATTGAATAATTCTTTTTGTGTTGGATAGTCCAGTTATCGACGAAGGCTATAGGCTATATAACATCACGCTACGACCAATAGGAGCAAAGATAAAGTGGTAAATGTGTAAAAAACGGGAGAAAGAACTCACTATTCCACGCGGACGAAGTCGCGGGCAAAAGCTAGTTATACTATATATTCTGTGTTGTAGTAATGATGTTACGTTGTTAATGGTACTATTTTATTTGTAGAATATTCCTTAGTAAATTTATATATTTCAGGGTTGAAAACAGGAAGCCTTTTGTTTACTTTTTTCTAATACACAAAACAGATTATTTATTAAAATTGTATTTACATTATTTCTTAAAATATTAACCATTTAAGGTTAATTTTAATAGCTTCTCATTTATTACACTTTGATTAAAATCACATATCTATAGGTACCTACAATGAACATCATTGGGTACCTATAATACCTACAAATAATAAGTGATACACCAACCAAAATAATTTTGTTGCATTCACTCACAAATATCACAATAATATCATAAATTAATTATAAAAATACATACATAGTCCATAACATTTCTTGTAAATAAATCTTAATAAAGTTTTGTAAAGGAAGACTTTAGTAATTTTATATTAATTCATAATTTTAGTTTACAAAAATATTTTGTTCAAAATTTTCCACAAACAACACATTAATTATATAAGGCACATTATGAGCAGCACCATTTATTGCTTACTTTTTTAGTAACTGGTTGAATAATTTTTTTACAAAATCTAGCTGAGAATACCTTGAAATCATTCAATGAATAAAAGTTCCATGAATAAAAAATAATTTAATTACACTTTTGTGGTTTGTAGTGGTTTCATTATTTAATAATCGTTTTTCTCAGCCAGATTATTTTAACTACAAAAATATAGAAAAATTGTCACATTCATGGAATATAACTTTTGCAATAAAATATATCTATTTATAGGTAAATCAATGGTATTTTTAGATTATGTCAGAAGCCAACAGCTGTATTACCATTTAAATTGTGTAAATGTTTTCTATTTTTTTTTAATAAAAGAACTGAAAGAATTGTTTTTGAAAATATGAGACAATAGAAGCTATTACTTACTAGAACACATATTAAATGTAATCATTAAATTGGTATTACATTATGCTTGACTGCAGAAGTTGAAATTTAATCATTATACATACCATCGAGCAAAAAATCCATTCTTTTATAATGTCTATTTTTCCAGGCCTCTTGTCCTCTGCGTAATGCCATATATCCCAGAACAGCAAACATAGGCACCACCAACATTGTTATAACAATCGGCATAACCATATCAGGATGGCTACTGTGACTTGCCGGCTCAAACTTCACACTCGGCAAAAGCAGTTGATCAGGAACAATGGACTTGGATGAACTTTCAGTCTTTGCTTTCTCCATCTGAACTCTTTTATCTGTTTCACTTATTGCTTCACTTGATAAAACCATTGGCTTCTTATGAACTACTGGAATTGTACTTTGTATACTGGCTGTTGATGACTTATTGCTCGTTTTAATAGTTGAAGATTGCATAGAAACTGCAATACCTTTGTCCTCTATTATTTTGGAGTCATTAAGAGTGCTATCTATTCTCTCTTTTGTATAATTGAAAACAGTGGATGGATTATCTTCCAGAGAATCATAATGCACGCCTTTCCGAGGAACGATGGATTTTCCTTTAGACTTATCAATATCCTTCTCCAAAATAGCCAGATCTGAATGGCTTTCTTTGGGTAGAGATATCAAAGGCAATTCGGGCACAACAGAACCACCTTCAGTGTTAATGGTTACTTTGGTATTATCAGAAATCTTGACTGGTGCTTCTGTGGATGTCGAGCTGTTGTTGTGGTTGCTGTTAGTCCTCAGAAGAGTGTTCATAACCACCTTACCACGTATATGTGGGATTATCAATATAAGGTAAAAATATAATAGTAAATACATTTTACCAAGTAGGTTTTGATGGAATAAGAATACTGCAAAACACAAACAAAAAAATAAGTTTATAAAGCAAGAGCCAAGAAAAATAAATACCTAAAAAAATGGACTAGACGAGATGACGTTGACGGTGTTTGTTGACTGGTGTTGACATCTGCTGTCATCTGTCATTTTGACAAATTTGACTTTAGCATGACCTTTTTGAATACCAAGGCCCTCCCTTACTCTTTCTTACTAATCTGTGCTGTGGTGTATGATGTGGAAGGAATGGATGGTACAGCGCGTTCGCCAGCACATCAGACTATACATATTTTTTTGTTGAAAAATAGCCCATACTCCAACAGCACAAGATACCGCAGCGTTTAGCTTGAAGTGCTTTCGTCCGTACATGCATGCACGTCGCACCCGAAGATTCCTTTGCTACGTGTGAATAAAATAAAATGAAGTGACAGACAACAAATTAGCGCTCATGTCAAATGTCAAGCTGCTGTCAAATAAAACGTAGTGATGTTCCCACATAGAGGAAGGAACTTTATTGCTACTTACTTGATAATCAGTCATTTATCAGCAACATCATACATACGTTTGATAAATATCAATAAATATAAATATGCGCCAGACAGACAACACACCAATTATCTGATTTCGTGGTATAAGGAATTATCTTCCTAGTGTTACAAATGTTGTTCCAAATATTCACAAATAAACGTTTTGAGTTTGAGTACGAAATACCAGACAACGATTATGACGGGGGCGTCTCCCATAAATACTTAAATACACATAACATCACATCCATGATGATTTAGGTACTACAAATGTTCGTGCTCATCACACAAACTTTTGCCTCGACGGCCGGCTTTATAGTCAGGCAGGCAGGAGCGCTAACCAATACACCAAACGCGTCGTCAAAAATGATAGATGGATAGATATTGCTATTTCTTATTTTCGCTCGCCATTAGAACGGAGTAGAAAAATGTTTCTTCTTTTGACTGTTTTAGTTTTCTAATTAAACAGGAAACAGTCGTACGTAATTGTTTCTTATTTAATCAGTCAGGTATCAAACGACTGCCGGGAGTCGCATAATAATGGAATTTCTATTGTGTCTCGTTCACACATACTTGACGAGTGCTTTATTAATAACAAACAAAAAAAAAATAAGTAAAAAAATAAGACTACCCTATTCAAAAACGAAACCATTTTCTTGTGGCAAGGAGGCTATAATGCTGGCTGCGTTGCCGCGTTGGATAGCTATGCTAATCCTTTGAGCTAGGAACCAGCCAGCTTTACTATCGGCTGTAACAGAATTTAGTTTTGGCGAAATTTTTCTAAACAGCAATTTAGCCGAAGGCCCCAACGGCCCAAACGTTTCAACGCCAAACGGCGCAAATACATAATCACTTGCAAGTGAGCCGTACTTGCGACGCTTGGTGTTTTCAGCCAACTCCGCTGCTGCTCCAGCTTTAAGGGCTGATTCTCTGAGATGGGAGGGGGCCAAAGTATCGACACAAGTTGCATCCCATACTAGGGCCCGACCCCATTACCAGGGAATGAGCGTGAGGCCATCGGGTCTCTTGCCATCATCACGAACCAAACCACGTGGTTCCAACGTGGAAGGAACATTAATGGTGGCAAGAGCTCTTCTGATGGCGTCATTAAGAGTGCCGTGACGGGCGAGACGCCCAGCGCTTTGCTGGCAACAAAGGCAGTGGAGACCAAATTTGTCAACCTCCTTGCCACAGGGATACGTAAAAATTTCACAAATAGGAGTACCAAGGCGAAGACCCACACACACCCGGAAAGACTCACTATCAAAGAGAGTGCCCAGATTTTTTGATGGTAAAGCATGAAACCAGTGGCCAGAGTCTTTGCAGGAAACTGCCAAGAGCCTAGCGCGACAACTATCACTGACGGAATTTTGAAGTAAAGTATGACGAGATAAATTTGTTATTTTATTACTGCTGCCGGAAAATAGCTAGCCAACCATACTGTCTTAGATAACGGTATAAAATCAAAATAAAAATAAAACTAACCAAATGTAGTCGAAGTCTTTAAACCAAAATCACATCATTAATTTGATCACTTGTAAAATCATTTGCAGAGGTAAGTATATTTTTTGTTAGATGGGATGGGTCTAGTGAGTTGTTGTTACTACTACGTATAGAGAAATTATGTATGCCAAGCAAAAAATGTGTCGCAAAAACCACACATGTTGTAACGTTTTCTTTGAAAATTTGAATTTCGAATTACTTTTGATTTGTACTACGAGTTGATGTTCGTGTCATCAATTAAAGAAGCACAAAATTTGTTTTATTTGTGATGACAGTTCCAGACGCTAGTAATTGTACTTCAATAGATGACTCATTCTATTTTTTGTTTTTTGTATGATTTAAAATGACGTAACGTTTGTATGAAATTAACAAAGCTGTTATCATTTGAATAAATTCCTGCTGTCACTGCTACAAAAACATCACGCATGACGAATAAAACCAATCCACGAGAGCCAAAAAAAAAATGGCTCAAAAATTAATGCTTTTCTAGTCATCTTGGATCCTACGCTGAAATTGATGAGATGAAAAATTGCTATGTTTCAGTTCCCATCAAGACATGTAGATTATTAGGAAAGAAATATTCGTGAATGTGTGTTTATCAAGCAAAATAATCGATTGTTCAAGACTTCCAAGAGTGTTCACTGAAGTGTTTTAGCTTGTATTTAGTGATTGTGATTGTGCTTTTTGAAGACTAGAAATTGTTTAATTCGGTTGATGTGTGTAATGTCATGATGGTAAGTACGTAGTGAAGTCCTATCCACAATATTAATAGTTCAAATACCTAAAAACATTTTGTAGCAATTTTGTAGACATTAAGTTGGAAAATAAAGTTTTAGAATCTCTTACCTAGTGCTCTCAGTCAGTCTGTATTTAACATTCTACGGCTGAGTATTAGTTGATATTGAAGTAATTTTCAGTGGGACACTTCAGGCTTATATAAAAAAAGGAATTTTAATATGTCCTTGTTTTTCCTGATCATCTATAAAGATTGTTATATCTTTCTTTCTACACAAAAGTGTTTTTTTACTACAGACTTACTATGGTCAGCATAATTCACATTAAGAAATGGCTGCAAATATGAAGTACAAGAGCTAACAATGAGTGTACCAAGTGGGTGTGTTAGTTGCAATGAGGGCTCACAGCAATTTGACATCAAGCATGACCCTGACTGCTCAGAGGGTGAGGACGCCCAGATCAGGCTGGCACCACATGTCCAGGCATACTTGGCACACAACAATCCCACCACCAATTGCTGTGGACTAGCAATACCCATTGCTTTTGAGAGAGCAGCCACTGGCACATGGTGGAATCCAAGATTTGATTCTGAAATTCTTGAAGGCCAATACCGCAGCAGTTCCTTTAAGCAAATACGATTAAGATTCAGGTGAAACATACAAAAATACTAACCTATGCATGTTTGATTTAAATTTTAATATTCAATATTTGATGTTTTTTGTTTCTTTTTCAGATTTGCACTTTTATACATTTTGATATTTTCTATATCCTGGTTTGTCTACTTTGTGGGCCTTGGCTTGAACGGTGTTACAGTAAAATGGCCATTCCTTTGTTCTATGTTTGGTGGGGTCCTCTTAATTACATCTGTTATGCTGTTTGTCACATTTACAAATATTTATAAGGTTTACACGTTTAAACTGTCCCTGATTATGGCACTTGCTCTATGTACCCTCAGCCTATCCCTTGTGACACTGACCACCCAGACAGACACCACCTCATCTCAGGTGGCAGACATAAGCCAATCAGGACACTTCACTATGTGTATAGAGATACTGCTAATCATATACACATTAACTCCATTGCCACTGTATGCCTGTGTCATCATTGGACTCCTATATTCCATAGTATTTGAAGTATTGAATATTGTATTGCATTTAACAGAACAGCAATGGCAGAGTCCAGGAATGTTTGTGAGGGTGTTACTTCAGCTATGTGTACATATAATAGGTGTACATATTTATTTAATGACATTTGTAAGAATGCGTGGGACATTTATGAAAGTTGGTCAGAGTCTACTTGTGAGAAGACAACTTGAGATGGAGAAGCAGTTAAAAGAAAAGATGATTCACTCGGTGATGCCCCCAAAACTGGCCAGTTGGTTGATGGAGGAGCAGGTTTTAGAAACAGAAACTGTTCTCAAGCCTCGTGACCCACTGCAGCCGAGGGTCTCTAATCCAGGAGCCTCGGATATAAAATCGCTATTCAGACCATTTAACATGAGCTCTATGGAAAATGTTAGTATTCTATTTGCTGATATTGTTGGTTTCACAAGAATGTCCAGTAACAAAGGTGCTGATGAATTAGTCAATATATTGAATGATTTATTTGAAAAATTTGATGAACTGTGCCAAGTTCACGGATGTGAAAAGATTTCTACACTAGGAGACTGTTATTACTGTGTGTCTGGTTGTCCTGAGCCCAGACCAGACCATGCGACATGTTGTGTTGAAATGGGACTGGGTAAGTTCTTCTGAAATCAGTCGCTAGCACATCAGACTAAACATTTTTTTGTAAAATAGCCCTTATTCTAACAACATAAGATACCGCAGTGTTTAGCTTGACGTGCTGACGTCCGTACATAGCAACCTAATAATGAATTACGTTCCTCGAAAATTTTGTCATATTCTCTTTCTTATTTATTTATTAATAAAGTGTTTCATATTGTCTGTTTGTTCAAGGTATGATAGACGCTATTCAAGAATTCGACAGAGAACGAAGTGAAGGCATCAACATGAGGGTTGGTGTACACACTGGTACTGTTCTTTGCGGTATAGTTGGTACCCGCCGATTTAAATTCGATGTATGGAGCAACGACGTAACATTCGCCAACAAAATGGAGTCGACTGGAAAGCCAGGCAGGGTCCATATATCTGAAGAAACCAGCAAGTTTCTTGGTGGATCTTATGTCTTGGAAGAAGGAGAGGAAGTATTCGGTAAGTTACGTTCCATCCTCCGCATTCCTCTGATCTGTAATGAGTTCCTGTAGTATCATTAAAATATTGTATGTTTAGGTCACAAAACCTACTTCATTGAGGGTCGTCAGCTGTATTCCCCGTTCGACCATGATCAGTGTCTGACTCCTTGTAACCCTGTGAACTTACGCCTTATCATATCTCCCGCAGTTTCCCCCCAGTCCGCTCTCTCATTCACCCACTCCCCGCCTCCTACTACCCCAAGAGACATTGACATGAGGAACGACAAGCACAGCCCAAGGGTGCCCGATGTCAACAACTTTTTATCACCGAACCCGTTCAATTTTCGCACCAAAGCTAGTTCATTGCCGAGTATACTGGACTCCGATGT
This sequence comes from Pyrausta aurata, assembly GCA_963584085.1. Classification (NCBI taxonomy): domain Eukaryota; kingdom Metazoa; phylum Arthropoda; class Insecta; order Lepidoptera; family Crambidae; genus Pyrausta; species Pyrausta aurata. The sequence continues at coordinate 5,574,405 of OY757255.1, read as the reverse complement.
AGAATTGGACGAGAAAAGGGACAAAGGTTTTACGGAAAGAACTGAAAACTCGTCCAAAAGTCCGACGTCTGTAGGTGAGTTTATTTGTAGATTTACATCTACAAACTGTCTATCATTATCACTAATGCGAAGTAATTTTCGAGGTAAAGAGGTGGATTTTCTCTACCACCATGACATAAAACAGTAAATACGGAAAGGATTGATAGAATGATTCACTCGAACGCTTCCGAGATAATCTTCGGCAGCAATAACTCATCTCGCGCATGTGTTAGAAGATTTGTGTGTTGATGTGAACTCTATATCTGTTTCGTTTGTTTACTTAACCATTCCGATATTATAACGAATTGAACTGTGGAAAAGTAGTATTATCAGCGCGGTACATGGCGCAAGTATGATAAGATTAAACGTTGACTCTCGTTGCTCGAAGGTGATGATTTCTGTCACGGAGTTAAGCTCAAATTAGAATTATATTCGATGCTTCCACAGATTCACGGCCTTACCACAAATAAATAAACAAGGTTTGAACAACTGTTTAAATGTTATGCGGATAAAATGAAATGTATGTCACCCTCATGTCATTTGACGTGATTGACGTTCATTTTATACTAGCCATATTATATTTAAACAGTGTTCGAAACCTTGTTTATTTATTTGTGGTAAGGCAGTAAGTTTTTGGATGATAAAATGTTTCGTTTAATACAACATTGCTTTCTTTTCGAATATAAGAAAATTATTCTTCAATCATCATTCATCATTTTAACGAACGTAGGATTTTCGCCCATCAAAAGCAGTTTTTTTTAAGAGAGCAAGAACTTTTAAAAATGTTTAGCCTTAAATAACTTATTAATTATGCTCGATATCGAACGAAGCAAGCATTAACTTTAGCATTTTTTTTTTCTTCTAATTAGGTTCGAGAATATGCTATAAAAGTGGTATCTAACATACATGCAGCATTGTATGTTTAAATGATGTTACCTTTTTTATAAATTATCACATACGTCTTGCTTTAACATCTCGTTAGGCAAGTATTTATTATTATAACAAAATCACACGTCCAGTGATAACTTGCTAAATACTTTGTAAAGTAAAACATCTCAAACGTGGTGTATATAGTTTACAAAATAAACACGGTTTTCTCGTCATCGCGCCACTATTAATACGCTAGTATAGGATGTGGTATTTGAAGTATACAAAGCCGGGATTATATAGCATGATCGTTATTTTTACTAAATACAATTTTCAGGGAGCTACGGAAAGTACACTAACAAACTGAAAAATTGGAAAGTGCCCAGATTTTTGAGAAAACATTCTGACACTCCACTCCATGAGATCAAAAAGCAGGATTTTAGCGATAAGACTATACATTTTCTGGAGCGGGGTGACGGCGCCGGTGTTCAGTCGAGTAATGGTTATCAACAAGTGCCTATAGTTATAGAATCTCAAGACAATAAGAGTGGCAGGCCGGTTCAGAGCATTAGTAAGCTGAACATCCCGCAGATCCATGACGTGGGCTCGTTTGAGCGGGAGATTATCGACATTCGATCGTACTTGAGTCAGTCAAGGAGCAACATGTCTCCGTTCGCGAGGAGCAGCAGCTATAGATCGCAGTACGGGAGACCGCACAACAACATCGAGGTGAATATCTATGAGCAATGTTGAGTTTTTTATCTGCTTTACTGTAGTTAGTAACAGCAGCTATTGACTTTATAAGACGGACGCCAGATTACATTTATCGCGTATTTGGATCGTCTGTATTTAAACATGCCAACATCATTGAAGCAAACTGTGAAAAACCTTACCCCTCGCAAGAATATAAGACAACAACTTAGTCATCTTATAGTAGACTAGCGGTTCCCTGTGGCTTCACTCACAAACTTTATCATCATGAATTATAGCTTACGTGCTATTGCAATGTATGAGCTATGTTATTGTAAAGTTTCATCAAAATCCGCTCAGTAGCTTTTACGTGAAGAAGTAACAAACATCCATATATCCATCCTCACAAACTGTCGCATTTATAAGAAGGATATTGCTGTAGGAATGTATAGGTAGAGTGAATGTGTTTAATTATATATTTTTTATTGAGCATGAAGTCATTTGTTTCGTGAGCATGCAGTCCGAGTTAATCATCCGGTCATCAATATTGCCGTGATCATAAAATTATCTCGATAAATATTCAGCGTCTAGCTGGCGCCGTTTTATATCTATTGTTGGCACTGTTTTAATTTTACAGCGCGAATACTGTTTTATATGATAATAATACGTTTTCTAACAATTTATTTACAAACAAGGCATTTTTCTATTTGCTCTTTAATGCATACAATTGCATTAGATTCTCCGATAACTATAATAGTTTACCTAACTAAACACATTTTGAACTCGATTTTTTCCAAATGGTGTTAATAAAGTAAGCAACGCGAGGTCCACAGATCACAGAGCTATTAGAAAAAGCTAATTTAAGATTAACGCATGGTGAAAATGGTTTTGAAAACATTGCCATCTTAGAGGCATTACACCCATAAATTGCCATCCGTAGCCATCACTTCAACTCTACCTATGCAACTTGATAAATACGGATTATATTGTGGCGATGCACATGACAACTCAACTGCATATAATAAGTAATTCACACATCCATCAAAGCAGATAATCATTTTTTTTATATACAATTCTTACTATCAGGTGCCAGTCTGCCGCGCTCGCAGCTCCACAATTACCGTTCAAGCGGACTTAATGCGGCCTAAGGAGCGCAAGCTAAACCTGCCGCTACCGGCGCCGCTGCCGTCGCGGGCGCAAGACGATGCCGTCAGCCTGTGTCCCTCGGTCAACAGCCGTAAGGACTCCGGAATTAGAAGCACTAGTCGCCGGTCCAGCATACAGCAGCAGGTAATAAAACTATTAAATGTCATATAAATTGCACTTGTAAAAAGACAACTGTGAACCTGTGACAGACGAAGAATTGAACCCCGTGTCTTACGCTATCCGGGCGTATGCCTATACCACTCGGCCACCGTCACATTAACAAGCCTGTTGAATTTTTGCAAGTGCTTTTTAACGCGTAGGCTGCATGACATCATCAATGTTGCGAGATTGCTCTCACAATATCTGAAAGAAAATATTTTTACAAATATTTTAACAATCAGTTAAGATGATGAAAGCCAATTTATAGTTTATTTATGTTTATTAAGCAATTTATAGTTTATTAAGTTTGTATGGTGACAAAACACTATAAAAACAAAAATTAAACTTAAATGTCAGGTATAGTATGTCATATAGTCTGCCGCGCTCGCAGTTCTATCATCACCAGCCAAGGGGCTCGTCCGGCGTGAGGAGCGCAAACTGAACCTGCCACTACCGGCGTAAACAGTCGGTAGGACTCCGGTTTCAGAAGCAATAGTGGCCACTACAGCAACAGGTAGTAACTATTAAATTACAGAAATAGTATATCGTACAGTCTGCCGCGCTCCCAGCTCCACAATAACCGTTCGAGAGGAGTTAACGCGCCCTAAGGAGTACTAGTTCAACCTGCTACTACCGCCGACGCTGCCGCAAGGCGATGCAGTCAGCTTGTGTCCATCCGTCAACAGTCGTAAGGACTCCGTTATCAGAAACACTAGTCGACGGACTGTATACTGATACAGCAGCAGGTAATCATGTTTTGACATCATGAATGAACTCCGTCAATTACAAGTTAGAAGAGAAAAGCAAGATATTCTGTCTTCAAAATAGAGAAGTAACGTTTCTATGGAATCGGATTCTTCGGTAGAACATTGCAGAGGTGTTTACGTGTAGGCCTGGGTAGACAACTACTTAAATACTGAGCATTGGTGTCTCCTTGCGCCCTGGAGCATGACTCGCGAGTGTCGTCTTTTCTTTAGGGTATATCTTCCTTTACCAATGACCGCTCTATTATGGCAGTGCGGATATAATCATCAAGCCCGCCCTCTGATAAAATCAAATCAGTCATAGGTTTTCCTTTACGAGAAACAGTTTATCAAAAAAGTACTAAATGCATAAAATGAGAGCTATAATAGTTCCCATAAATAATCTTTATTTGAGCACACCGTAATAGGTTTTCTGTTATTTCAACATCACATAGAAGATCATCAATAACGAATATTATTTACTTAGTCATAAAATAGTTATTTTATGATTAGACTAGTGTTGAAACTAGACTAATGTCTTAATCGTTTACCAGATAATTTATCTCAACTCCTATTGGTATTTACTTGAGCTAATCAATTGCGTCAACGGAACTTTCCGGTCTCTTCTCTCTACGCATTAACGCTTTTTCTACTCGCATTACCTAAGTATTTACTGTCGAAATTGAAACCTCCGCCATTTTCGTCACTCCTAAAAGACAAACACGCTTCAATTCCGATCTGTATTTCTTCTTATCTTTACGTCTTGTCGATCTTTATGTTGCTTTACCATCCGTCTATTTCAAACTCAAGACCGGCTATGATAATAAAAAACTGCATAAACTTTTTACAAGTAATTCATATAAAACAACTTTGCCAACTCATTGAATGTAAACAAACAATAAAAATATTCGAGGCCACTGTAATAGCGCCGGAGGCATGTGAATACGTAGTGTCATAGTGTTACATAATAAATAATATGAAGTCAATTGAGTATGAAGAGGTCAGAGTATATTGTAAACAATGGCATTCGCATCATTTATTGGTTGTTTGAATCGCGCAAATTCTATAGTGATTTACTTGTTGTTTTTTGCGTAGTGGGGGTTTTTTACCCAGTTAAATTGCCATGAAAAGCATTTTGCGTAGGTTTGGAGTGATGACAGTCTGGTATTTCCATATGTAGCAAACAATGACTACGACAACATTTAAAAGTCGTTTTACCTAAATTCATACATTCGTAGGAAAATAATTATTTTACTTTCTAGAAATCAAAATTCTTAGGCCAAATATACTATTTTCGATGAAAATTAGACATAACGGGTCTAAACACGAATTACAAATATGAGTAGGTAAATGCTCACTCACTGCTCACCGTTTAGACCAGTTATGTCCAATTCTCATTGTAATGCAACGCGAAAGTTTACAATTTTAAATATTCATTCCATCCTATCCTACTACTATTATAAAGGCGAAAGTTTGTAAGTATGGATGTATGGATGTATGGATGTATGGATGTTTGTTACTCTTTCACGTAAAAACTACTGAATGGATTTGATTGAAACTTTACCACAATATAGCTTATACATCAGAATAACATATAGGCTACAATTTTTGAGGTTTCTAATGTGAGGTCGTAAAAAAACACATTTTTTGCGCTACTAGACGGGACGAACCTGAAGTCCACGCGAACGAAGTCGCGGGCAAAAGCTAGTTATATATAAATTACTTCCTATTTAGATGTATACTAAGAACATAATAAACATACAAAGGGCCTGGTTCACCACTATGAACCAACAAACAATTCTAATATAGAATGTCCTTTCGTATGAGGTATCTGCCAGAGCAGATAACGCCAAACTGAAATTATTAAGACATTGTGAAACAGGCCGGTAACATCATTTCCGTTTCGAAGTGGACATGGACATAGACAGAGTAAATCTCGTTATTCTTTAAACCACTAGCGGTTCCAGCGAACTTCGTTTCGCTCCCAGCCCCGTTTTATTGATAATTCTTTGCTATAAACCTCACGGAGCCCGAGACCTTTCCAACGAATTCAAAACCGTGGAAATCGGTTCGTGCGTTCTGGAGTTATAGCGTCAGAAAGGAAAACCTGACTTATGTTTATATAGTAGATTACTGTATACAAGTGGATTAATATTGACAACTGATTGTAACAATATTTTATCTACCGACTAGGAAATAACGTTAAGTAAATAATGTTTATTTTCTTATTTCAGATATTTGCTCTAAACCACACGGCGCTGGCGACTTCGCAGGCGGACATGATGCAGCATCGCGTGTCGGGGTACTACACCTCCAGCCAGTCGTCACTCAACGAGCCTTCCACCCGCGCGCGCCTCCCCGCACCCCTCAGCGACCAGCAAGTGCAGTCCCTCCAGAAACTACGCAAACAGTCCGACCTACAACTCATCCGCTGCGTCCAGGACAACGCCCGATCAGGTATCAACTACTTCGTCCAGCGCCCACTCAACAGATTCACCCTCTCTTTTAAATCTAATGAGATGGAAAAACACTTCAGGGACCGCGCGCACCGCAGCGACGACAGCGAGGACTTCCCCCCCACCCTCACCACCTCTAGATTCAACACCGCTCTCGACATACTTGTCTCCATGATCATTTTCCTCGCTGTAACCGTTTCTATATTCGTACTGTACGGCGGCTGGCGATTTACCGCGGGATGGTTCGCCTTGTTAGCTTTAATAGAAATCACCGCACTGTCCCTCTGCATATACAGACATTACCTCAAGTGGAAGACGAAAAACGAACCGCACATGACCGACACCATCAGAAGATCCGTTAGAATATTTAGAAAACTATCCAATTGGTACCCGTGGCATTTATCCGGCAGTCTATTGATAAGTCTACCCATTTTAGCCGTCCTTATTAATTTCTCGTGTAAGAATACGACGTTAGTGATCCTGAAAGGCGAGCAGTCTTTCTACGTTTACCTGCTGTGCCTGAGCATAGTGCACTTTTGCAACTTCACGCAGATGTGCTGGCTCGTGAAAAATACTCTAGTGACCATTTACGCCGGTCTGTTCCTGTTTCTCGCCGTTCTAGGCTGCCATGAAGTTAATACTCAAATTATAGGTGATATTATGAATCCGAAGCTCGTGAATTACAATTTCTCAACCTTTGTAAATATGTCGAACGATTCCGCCGAGTTTTGGTTCCAAAGTAACAGCAGCAGCTCTATGGGCGGGCAGCACGAGTTGCATTTGACGGAACTCTATTTAGATGTCGCTTTGTTGTTGATGTTGGTTTGGTTCTTGAATAGAGAATTCGAAATCAGTTATCGATTAAGTTTCTATAGCAACGTAGTAGCGAACCGAGATAAACAGAGAGTGCAAAACATGAGAAACCAGGCGGATTGGTTGCTCCATAACATTATACCGCGACACGTGGCCGATCAACTGAAGAATACCGCTAAATATTCTGAAAATCATAAGGATGTCGGTATAATATTTGCGAGTATAGTGAACTTCAACGAGATGTACGACGAGTCTTATCTAAAGGGTAAGGAGTACTTGAGGGTGCTAAACGAGTTGATAGCTGATTTCGACGAGTTGTTGGAAAGGCCCGAGTTTCAGCACGTGGAGAAAATAAAAACAATAGGCAGCACGTTCATGGCGGCCAGCGGGCTCAACCCGGACCTGAGGCACGACTCGCACGACCCCCACGACCACTTGTACCAATTGATGGAGTTTGCTTTAGAGATGCAAAAGGTGGTCGATAACTTCAACCAAGATTTGTTGGAGTTCGATTTTATACTAAGAATCGGCTACAATTATGGCGACGTGACTGCCGGTGTGATAGGCACTACCAAGTTGTATTACGACATCTGGGGCGACGCTGTTAATATCGCTTCAAGAATGGACTCCACTGGCGTGGTTAAAAGGATTCAAGTGGGCGAGTCGTGCATACCAGTTCTGGGCAATAGGTACGAATTCGAGCAGCGAGGCAGCGTCTATGTCAAAGGCAAAGACGATATGAACGTTTATCTGGTAGCCGGCAAAAAGGATACATAGCGAACACGCCCGCGCTAAAACATACAATCTGTGATTTATATTTTATATATATTGTATTGATAAATGTAAAGATACCCCTATTTATTGTGTGCAGTGCATTATTGTAGAAGTAAAAGCTTGAAGTAATACTCTTGTGTTGTAAGGCTACTATGAATATTATTAACTTATTTTTACCGTAGCGAAATAAGAATAGAATAGATGTAATTATTGAAAATTTCTGTACGTAGTAAAGATAAGAAAAAAGTGCTAAATCTCCTTGCCTATTTGATAATGTTAAATCTGTGACCAGTGCTCTAGTCTCAATTGAAATTTCCAAGCGGTGGTCTAGTTTTTCAATTAATTATAAAGTAAATGAAGTTTAAACTTCCATGTGGCAATGTAAATATCATAATAGTTAATATGCATGAGAAGGTAGTGTTCAAAAATATTAAACTATTATTTTGAAAACATTAGACCACCGCAGTGATTTGTATATTCGAATATACACTTTCTGTAAATTTATTAACAAAAATATATTTTGTATATAAAGTTAATATTGACCCATTTGGGTATAGCAAATTATATAAGTACATGATTATATGACTAGTACATATTTATTTATACATTCGTATAAAATTAAATGTCATAAACGAAGACATGGTACTAAAATTCTGTAGTTAGTAGACTTTGACTAACAATGTATTAAGTACGTAATACTGTGTATCGTTACACTAATAGTGTTTTTAAAACTATGACCCCGGTAGCAGTGCCCTTTTACCCTTTTCGTAGATGAAACAATTTGTGAGTAAATTAATTTTGTTTGTGACCAAGGTTAACATGTTTGATCATACTTGCCAATTCGAAAACATTGCTTGCACAAACATATTTAAAGCACAATTTGACGCTGTGAGATAGCAAATATTTATAATTACTCATTGTTCTAACAATGATAGTTAGATCACTTTTATTGAATGAATACCTTTGCTTTGAAACAATATTCAATAAATAATAAATTAAATGTAACAGGAAAACATAATTTAAAAGTAATTGAAAATGTAACTTGCAAATCTAGCGATATTGAATAATGATATAATTCCAAATAAATATGTAAGTAATTGTTTCTGATGTGAATGAAGATTCTTTTCTAATGAGACAATTGAGTTTTAACGCAATGATAATGATAATATAAGATAATATCAGGTAAACCAATGTTGTTAATGGTTGCTACGCATTTATAATGTACATTTTACTAACAAGCGAGAGTCCATTCAATGTATTCTAAAAAGTACCTACCGTAAATAGAAAGCGTTATTCTCTGATATAAATTGGTGATCTTCAAACTTATGATGAAAGCCTTATACATTCCACTTGTATTTATTAAACTATTGCCTTGAAATGTCTATTTTCTAATGTAGATAAAATTTTATAAAAAATGGCATATTTCATACAAATTGATACTATTTACATAATATTGGACCAAATCCGGTATTGTAATTTTAGCTCTCTGAAGTGTTTTCGCCATATTCCGATTTCATTTAGCCCTTTGAATTTATTTATATGATTTGTGATATCCTTTTAATGCATATGAAATAAATATAATATTTATTCACTTATACTAACTTACGAGTAAATATTATTTACTTCGCAATAAGTTACAAAATTTGTCTTGTTGTCAAAAAACATCTGTGTAGATTCTAATTTGGTAAGATTTTGTGATAAGTTAATGAGTTACTTTTGTAACAGCTTTGGATATTTTATATTTGTATCATATTCTCATATTTTTTATGAGTTATTAAATTTTTAATTATTTGAATGTATATAAATTAGCGGTTTTGATGTTTATTTATATCGAAAGTATTCGACTCGAAACAATAATATTGTTATGAAATGAATATGATAATATAACTTTTATTCTCAGTCTAATTGAGGGATATAATACGTATATTTATTTATAGTGTCGTAGTGTGCTTGCAAGTGACAGCTATGTGTATGTGTTGATTTGCTGATGGTAACTGTTCAAAGCTACAAGTTGGAGGTAGCCTTGTCGAAACAGTGCCATGTAAGACTTGCCCATTCCTATTTACCCAAACAATATTCCTACTCAAGGTCTGCAAAATGTTTTTGTAACTGTAAATATATTAATATCACAAAGAAAAAGTTTTGTAGAAGAGTTTAAATTAACATATTAATGGCCTGTGTGTATGGTAATGCATACTCATCGTTGATGTTCGATTAAAAATGTATAATTAAGTATTATTAACTGTAGTGCTCTTGATTGATCCGTGAATTTGCGAATAATAAATGAATAACAAACATACATCCATCCTCACGAACTTTCGCATTTATAATATTAGTAGGATTTTTTGTAAACTTCGTTACATACCATATGCTACGGCCATAAAATACATTCTTCAAAACTATTCATAGGCAAGTTATCTTCACATTCACTGTCTACTATTCTACTAAAATAGGCACGTATACTGTTATCAGCAATTCTTCAAAATGAATAGTGTTCCTTGGAGCTTACAGAAAGCTAATGTAGTTTTTTCTATACATGTATTACTTACCTTGCTCAACGGACTGTCTCTATTTCATTTTTCACTTTTTCCGTAATTAAAAACGAAATGGATTCACTACTACTGACTTTTATTTCTTGAAGTACTGTACATTTACATTCTAACCATTATAATTTATGTCACGAAAAATAGGCGATTATCCCTACGAAGTGGGAAAAATGTAGTATTGTTGAGTTGAGTTTCAAGCATGGAGATTTTTCTTCAATTCGGGTCAAAAAAGTCGGGTTGGGAAACAAACACATTGTATACCATAAAAAGTGTTTGCTTCATCTTCTCCTCCAATGCGAAAGAATATAATAACAATATATGACTTCAATGTGAAAGAGTATTGATAGGGTTGTCGCTCCACGCGAAGTCGGCGCTTGAAAACGCGTAGATCAACCAGTAGAACAAGTTGAGCAGCGCGAACGAGGCCGGGAATAGAACCCGGGCAGCTCTGTCGATGTGCGACACACTGTTTATGTGTCCGCGAATGCCTGAAAAGTCAAACAAACATAGTAAGTTTGTAGGTGCTGGCTAGCCAGTTCCTTTGATTGAACTTGTCTTGACACGCTGCCACATGTTTAAATTAATAGATATTTAAGCAAATGCCTTGTTTGATAAGGGTTTATTGTAGTTAATGGACGCTTAACGAAATACAGGTAAATAAGTTGTGTTATCGTAGCAAGCGATAAGTATTTACTCACCAACCACTATGAGAAAGATGGCTTATAAATTTACTGATTTCGTAAAAAAAAAGTATAATAGGATGGTATGGTTCACATACGTCGCAACCACAGTCCGCATCACAAAGATTAGCTTGTGATGTAAAAGCAGCCTAAATTAGTAAAAACTTCTTCAGGGAAATCAAAAGATGGAGAATATTTAACTCTGCATGAAAAGTGGTTTCAGAAAATGAAATCACAGGGGCGCGATACATCACTTTCGGTGAAAGTGGCTTAATTATGTAAGGTGGAGTAAATGAATTCTCCGTCACTTTGTTGTTTTGCCTCCCTATTTGTTTTTAAAAGATACCGACTCATATACCGTATTGAATTATAACGAAATAAAACCCACTAAAACTTTTAAATTGCTACAGTACAATAACTACCGGCAGCTCGTGACCCTGGTTTTGGTCTGCGTGCGCTCCGACGCCAGCCGCATCTATAATCTGTTGCATTAGAGCCCGTCTGAACCAAGAGTGTTCCGTACCTGCCTCCAGCTGCCTCTGTCGCCGGTAGCGGTCGTCACCGGCGAGGCAGTACAGCAGCTGCCGCCAGCGCGGGACCCTGGTCTCGGTCTGCGTGGTGCGCTCCATGGTCAAGCGTACCGCCCCTCCGCCGGGCTGGTCGCAGGCGGGGGAGGTTCCGTCGTCTTCACGGGAGTTGGCGGGGAGGGAGAAACTCTGAAAAATAATGATCTGTACATAGTCTTGGATTTATAGATTCGTGATTGGATGTTAGGGCCCTGGTTACGCTGCAGGCCTTGCAAGACAGCGACAGGCTTGTGCTTTAAAATATCAAACCAATAAAAATGCCTATGTTGTGGCTATGCTGCAGTGAAAAATTTTACTGAGCGTGGGGATGGTCAAGCGGTTAGGCCTATAATCAGTCGCGTGCACAAGGGTGATGGACAATTGGACACACACTGCGAGTCTAAATTTACATATTCCCTAAACGACTGACCTACTTAAGTTAAATTAAGGGTGTCGGCTAAGTGATTACGTAATTGGTGACGGAACGAGCTGAGCTGCGTCGGCGCACGGCTAGCTGTCGCGCCGCAAATGCGTCACCCCCCACTTCTTCTATCAGCTCCTCCCATTCAGCGTCGTCTATCACGATTTCGCCTGATCCAACCTGAAAGAAATAGCAATTATCTTTTGAAAAGTTTACACAGCTCCACTTCCCTAGTATTCCTACGGTTTGGACGAATAAACCACTAGGATAGGTACCTACTTGCTATCAAATGAAAGTGGAAAGTTCTAGGTACCTGAGTACCTTGCACCTATTTAAAGTTGTATTCATGTAGATAACTTCTTTGCAAGCGTATACAAGTAGGTGTTAAGAACAACTTCGCTTCCTAGTCTAGCGAATAAAGTTCATATTCTAAGATAAGCTAGGATGAAGCTAGTTAGCTTTGTTTCCTAGAAATTATAGCGCATCTGATGGCAAAGTTAGTTTATAATAACTGGTTCGTAACAAGTTCGTATATGTATATCGGTCGGCCTATCATTCAAGCCACCACCAACTTATCACGTACCTTGGTGAAATAGTGCACTCCGGCGAATTCCAGCAGAGTAGCGATGCAGTAGAAGAAGCTCATCAGTAAGAACCAGTCTAGGGCAGTGGCGTACCGCACCTTGGGCAGGTCGGTGCGCGAGTCCAGGCTGATGGTGGACAGGGTCAGCACTGTAGTGATGCCAAGGCCCACGCGGTCGGAGGTAGCCTGGTAAAGGAATGTAGAAAAGATATTCGAATTTTGCGAAGAGCATGCAAAAATGTACAGTTCACGTATTGTCAATGACTAAAGTTATAACGCAGGCCGATTCTGGCCGATTCTCATAAGCCACAAGATGTCTACTACCTACTGAATATACAAATATACATAATACAAACTGCTGTACTTTAGATAGTGAAAATTATAGTCATCATAACTTACATTAAAATCTCTAAGGTACTCGTATTTATGTCAGTTGAAAAAAACAAAAACTATTAATAGTTTCAGTACATACTTAATACGGCTTGATTTTGAAATACAGACTCCTAATGAAGCAATAAAAGAGCATTTTTACCTTAAATGTAGGTACCACAGTACCAATAGAGTTTCTAAAGGCGTAACGAAATCGAAGCTCTCATTATACTTGCATTGTACTCACCTCGCGATGGATCCAAAAAGACACCCAGGACAGCACGACAATTAAGATGCACGGTACGTAAACCTGGATGAGGAAGTACCCGGTGTGTCTTTGCAGGTTGAATGACACCTGGAGCACCGAGAAGTCCCCTGAAACAAGGTGTCCAATGCCTCAATATCGAAGGACGAGTGAAATTTCCACTTCACGAAAATAAACGTAAGATGATACGGCCGACGGAAAAATCTGATTATTTCGTTTCAAAAGAAATGAATTTTCCCTCGTCTTCTCACCACTTCGCTAACATCTTTAGTACTTACTATACAGCGAGTAATATGATTTGTATTGTACCTAAATATGAAGTTCCTACATAGCTGCTTATGTACATATACATATAAGCTACAGTTTGACATACAGGAAACTCAGTCCTAGATGTTACTAGTAGATGTGGTTTTTCATCGAGGGAATTTTACTTAATACACTTAATCTCTACTCGTTGATAGACAGATATCGATTCGTATGGTTTAATTATTTGAGCGAATAGGCATGTATTTTTTTTATCTAGCGATTCTATTTTATCATTAAGCTACGTTTATTTGTTACATACATATATACAAAGCTACAGGAAGGAATAATGTACAACAAATTATGATGAAATTCAAGCAGCGGGCGGTTAAGCATACTCGTAGATGTTGGACATTATGTGAATAAATATTGTCTTATTTATTTTACTTTACATACCAGTTACTTCTATCTGGTACCTCCGATAAAAAACCGTTGACCATTTCTAAGACATTCACTGAACCGTTTGGGCAAATGTTGATTTCTCATGCGTAAAAGCCGATTTGTGTCATCGAGTCAGACGAAGATATCTGTATCTACTTACTGTTTGTCTGATATTGATTTATGTGCTCCTGGCGCGAAAAAGGCAAATCATATTTGTGGAGGAAACCATTTGAGGTCTATTTCAGGAGGCGATTTGAGATAAGCACGATAAATGTGACGTAGGAATTTTTCGATAAACGACAGATGTTAACGTTTCTTGGAACACTTCTTTTCAAATGCTATAAATACAGATAGATTCCATTATAATACTTTGGAATATTTTTAAGACTAAAAACTTAAATAAGGTATACTTTTGGACGTTGCATAATCAATTAATTATGCACAGAATAATTGATAAAAAAAACCGGCCAAGTGCGAGTCGGACTCGCGCACTGAGGGTTCCGTGCCAACTTTAACTGAATTAGGGATTCTTACTTCCACTTAGCCAAAATACCACAATATTTTGTTGACCGCAAATATAACTTTGTTTTTCATAGTGTTTGTATGAAAGACAAAGTTATATTTGCGGTTGATAAAAATGTGCTGTATCTCAAAAACTGCTAGTTCGATTTCGCTCAAACCAATTTTCGTTGAAAGTTTATGTTGAGATCTACATTACATATTTTTTTCAAAATTTTCACTTCCTTAGTTCAAAAGTTAGATGGGGGGGACGCCCATTTTACCACTTTGGAAGCGTCTATATCTCAAACGTTAGACTTTTAGAAAAAATGGTTTTAAGAACCTCAATGTCATTTTAAAAGACCTATCCATAGACACCCCACACGTATAGGTTTGAGTAAAATAAATTTTTTTGGTTTTAGTTTCATGTATGGGAGCCCCCCCTATAATATCATTTTTTCAATTTTTTTGTACCTGAATCGGAAAGCGGTAAAGAAGATACACCTACCTACCAAGTTTCAGCGGTGTGATGCTAATAGTTTCAGAATAAAGTCGCTGTGACATACGGACGGACAGACAGACAGACAGACAGACAGACAGACAGACAGACAGACAGACTTGACGAAACTATAAGGGTTCTGTTTTTTGCCATTCGGCTACGGAACCCTAAAAACAGTCATTACAATTATTTTAGGACTGTTATTTTGGTCCATACCAAATTAATTGTGAAACTACTCTAACACAAAGCCTGGTATAAGGAGTTGGAAACATCGATACCTACTCTTAAGATGAATCCTTGACAGTTTATTTTTGTTCAAGTCTCCACTTACAACCTATGCTATGTTAAGCTAATCGTTCATGCGTCTCTTTAGGTTTCTCACTCTTCTCGTAACAAAATTACGCCTGCCCTCCAATAAACAAACAGATTTTGGTAATATTTTCCATATCTGGGCGCGTATGTGGAAAATCACATTAAGCGGTAAGCGGATAAACCCGGGGCCCGCGCTTGTGATTAGTCGAGATGAAAGCCGTTATGAGAGCCTCGGCGTCGACTCGAGGGCTTTTCGCGTCGCCTTCAATATTGATAGCGTTAACACATTTTTCAAGTTTTCTCAGAATATAATTAAGAATATTTCGGAGCACCTCTTAGGGATGCGAGCACTCACGAGTGGGCATACCTTAATTGAATTGGCCAAACATTTATCCAGTGTAAAGGTCTCCTTGTTCCAGAGTCGTGCGGTTGATTGATTGCGAGTTTGAGATGATTCAATGACTCTATTATTAGGTCCGTCGTGCCCCTGTGTGTCGTAATAGGTACCAGTATGTATGTACATTTAAGTCATGAAATTAATTGAATCCTATAATAAACCTCCACGGTAGTTTGAACAAAATAACTACCTGAGCTAAACAACAAGTAATCAAACTATTACTGCTTAATATAGGAAAAATAAGATAAAGCTACATTTTACCCATAAAAGTCCTACATGTCCATTCTCTGTTCCGCTAAACATGGACAGAGACATAACTTAACTGCTTTCAGTTATTATGAAACTTTAGTCAGAGTAAAACGCTTTATGTATACTAAACCTACTAAACTAAGGACATTTTTTCATTCGACAGTCCCGAGTGCTATTTTGATGTACAAGACGAAAAAATAAGTGACTTATTTCTGTATCATAAAACATATTATAATAATTACCGCTACCATAATTACAAGGCATTTATGACAAGGCGTCCAAGAGGCATGATGAGTAAGAAAAAATACAAGTTGTTTGTACAGGCGAAGTAATAATGGCGCTTGGTTTTGTTGGCGTCGGGCAAACTTTCTCGCTAAATGAATAAAACTTCTTCGTAATTAATGTGGTGTTGGGAGAGTAGACGGTCTATTAACCCGGACACATGTTAGAAGACTAGTCAGTAATTAGTGCTTATTTTTTGACACGCAAGAAACTTAATATTCGTATATATAACAGGACAAACTATAACCCTTCGCGTCACTAAAATATAACTTAAATATGATTTTATCGTGTCGTGATTAAGCTTTTTGAAATAAAACATATTATACATTATAAAGATATGGATGGTTGATGTTTAAAAACTATGTTAAACTAATTAGCTACCATTGTAACAGCGAATTCTGCCACTGAAATCGACAGCATAGCCGATCTAGTAGGTTATATCATGTTATGTATCTGTACTTAATAAACTATTTATATTGTAACTTTTTTATAAGCCAAACAATAAGGTCGTACTTATTTGACCAAGCCGCAAGGCAAACGTATGCATGGAAGCATTTCAATGTGAACTGCTTGGATACGTAGCCGGCGTGGAAGCCAGGCCGTGCCAATCGCCAAGTGAACTAGGAACCACACCAATATTATCTACTTGGTTACGTAGCTGGCGACGTCACCATGACGTCTCAATGAGGTACGGCCCTCATTTACTATATTTCTTTAAATCAAGAAGTCTATTTATGATTACCTCGTTTTAAGTGATAATATTTAAAGGACCGATTCAGCACAATAAATTAATCATTTTTTGTAGACTACACTTTGGATTTTTATCCGCTAGTTTTTAAGAAAATTTGAGACTAAGGTAATTATTTTTTTCAGATTTTATTTTTTATTAATTAAGGCTAAGATTAGAGAAAATGAAGGTTGGGGCACTGAATAGAGAGAGGCGAAGCTGATGATGTAGATAACTTTTTCAATTGTCAGGGTGCTTATAAAAAATGATATTGTCTATGTTAAAGAAAATAATAAAAATTTAAATCTCGATTTTTCAAAAAAATATGATACTGTCCTGTTTCTATGATGTATACAAAGCCACTGTTAAAATATTATCACTTAAAATGATTTAACCATATATGACATCTTACTTACCTTCTCTTCTAGTGAAGGTGAAATTTCTATAAGGGTAGCTGATGAGGTCGAACTGTGAGAGAGTCATCCCGGGGACGAAGTTGACGCTTTCCGAGTTCTGCCATTGGTACATTAGCTGCTGATTCGAGTAGGCGTCTGTAACGAAAAGATCATTTTAAAGTCTTTTCGATCGGAGTTAAAGTTCAAATCATGGTTGAAACTATATTCAAATGCAAATTAAAATACTTTATTTGCTCTTAAATAGGGTGGTTACAATAAATGTTGATGGTAAAATGTACAGAACATAGTGCACCTATTTAGCCATATAAAATAGCATGCAAATGAAAACTTTAATATGAAAAACATTAATAATACATTATTGAGTAAATTATTAAAAACATTATTTGAACATAATTATTTTTGATTTCTAAAAATTACAAAAAATTTTCATGATCCGAACGTAACGAAAACGAAACACTTTAACATTGTATTGAAGTAAGGCTAAGTTCACTCATTTATAGTAAGTACTAGTATCTTCGATAGCATTGAAGTTAAATCGAATACTTACCTATCTTTACTTTAATAGTTACATCCGAAGCTACAATAGCACTCTACAGCATCTATTATTTAGTTTAAAATTAGTTTGTACTAAATAAAAATGAAAATAAAACGAAAGTTTCAAAAGCGAATAATTTGTTGTTGTGTGTTCCTATTGATAAGTAGAAACATATGTGTCATGTGCATCATACACATATAAAATGCTCGCTCGTATAAGAAAATTCGTAAGATATTTTTATACAAGTAGGTACTTACAGCTGCCAAGAATAAGAGGGCAAGACTGCCGGTCCATGGGGAAGTTGCGAAGCTCCATCGGACACTTCGCTTTGATCGTCAGCCTGCAGACAAAAACAATCATTTTTGTTTTTATTTCAGTATGGAGGTCAAGGAACCGCGTCTAGAACAATGATAATCACATAATACTTGGTTGAATGAAGCACTTTTGTTAAGGCTTTTCGATATTATTTTAATACTTTAAAATACCTACGTACCTATTTTAATTAGGTTGTTATATATAACAACCTAATTAAAATAGGTAAGTTTATAAACTTTGCTTCATAAGTATTTTATTTCATTAAGCCAGCAAACATTAATTTATACCCTAGCGAATAAAACCATATCTATCTCTGAATGATTAAGTATCCCAAATTCTTGTCATATTTTAAATAAAAGATTAGATCCCATGGGGACCTAATGAGGTTTCAGTTAAAAGCAAATCAAAAATGATATTTACAACGTTATTTTCTTAGCAAATACATTACTTTAGAACGTCATAATAATTAATGTGGATAAAATACTAACAGTCTTTTATGTTGTTAAATCAGCATGCTAGGAACAAAACGTGCTACGTGACTCTACAACGTTTGCTACGAAATCCTGTAGCAGATTCGTAGCTACGAGAATATTATTTGACACCAGATACTACATAATTATGAGGAGCTTCGCACTCTTTTTTGTTAAGGTTGCTGAACAATAACATTATTTGTACGTAGATAATAATATGTAGGTAGCTATAGCTTTCCAAGCCAACGAAAAACTCCCAGTAGTATGTACGAAATAATAATAGTATTTCTCACTATAACGGCCTGTTTCAAACTCAAAAATTATTCGGACAAAGTACCTAATAGGTTCTGGTTAGCGTTATCTATTCATGCCCTGTTAAGTTAAGTTAGCCTGTAGTGTCCCACTGCTGGGCAAAGGCCATACTTCATACGACATAACAATATATTTTTGAATTATTCGTTGGTTAGTGCTCATTTTCCAATGGTGAAACAAGCCCTAAGAGTACTTGTACGGTGAGAAAACGCCATCGTGAGGGATTAGGCGCGACCGCGTTCTGCTCAGCGTTTAGAGCGAGCGATCAGCGCCGAACTAAACCGATTAACAGCTGATTGAAACTTGCACTGCGCTAAGTGATGCACGGCTCAGTCTAGTCTGGAAGCTTTGTCCTAAAACTAGTTTACTGTTACGACACTTTCGTCTCACCTTAGCTGAAAAGTTTTTGATTATTCTGTTTTAATTCGAGTTGTGATTTACTAATGTAGAACTCATTAAAGAAAGTTAAAAAAATGCTTGATATGAGGATGATGTGTCACTCTTATTGTCTAGAAGCTGCTGATACTAGAGTTCAAAATCAGTATCTTGTTATAAGAGCAAAAATTACACACACATTTAAACAAAAAGTTACCTAAAAAGGTTATTTTCACTTTGAAAAGTTATCAATTTGTCGTAAGCTATCGCAATGCTACATGCAAAGTTGTAGCGTCTATCTTTACCATATCTCTACAAATATACGGTACCTAACGTTTTTGTGCACACGTCGTTATAGATAACGGGCTGACTATGAGTGCTCTTTTATGTAGCAAAGAGTGTTTCAGCAGTCCCTCTTCGCACTCCGAATTTGTGACTAAATCTACGCTAACCTCTATTCTAGGGATGTCAATCTTCATTTAACTTACAAAATTGATTTGCATACCATTATGAACGGTGATCAAAAGTCTATCATCATTATTGTGATTAGCAAGATGTCACGGCTTTATTTCAGAACTTTTAGTTGTTACAAAGAGAATTTAGAGCTAAGATTGTTGAGTCAGACTATTTGAAGTTTCATAATTCCGTTTGAGCTCGGTTGCGTCATTTCGTTTTACCAATAAGAAATGCCAAACTTACAAACTTAATACAAAGAACAAGACTGATGGTAGAGTTAAGTTAACATTAAATAAGATGGTGCAATGATCTTGAATGACATTTAAAACGTTTGCGTTTGTCATAAAATACAAGACAAAACGGCTATTCGTTTTCACATTTATTACTTACATCTTGATTAATATCACCAATTTATCACAAGGCAAGTGAGTGAGTTGGTTGTTAATTTAAGAATATCCATGGCAATTTGCGTCCAATGAATATCAGGGCTTGGTAATCGGAGCGCGCATTTTTCACTCTGCCAATTAAAAATGGGGGACTCCGTGTTTGTGCAGCTCTTCTAAAATTAATGAACCTTCCCTCACAAAACATTTATTGGGTAATCACTCCTGCAAAATTGACCACTGTGCACACAATGCAGCAAATTAACAGGGATAAGTTTGGGCTATTTTTTGTTAAATGTATTGACACCATAATTAACACTATCCCAAAACTGTGTACTAGATACCTACCACGGAACGGATGAATACAACGAGACGAAAGTTTTTATCAATTAATTTTATGCCTACTAAAAAGTTTAAAATTACTTAGCATTCACTAACAGTGAAAAGCATCCGACTCCAATAAAACAAAAGCATTTTTAAGAACTTTCCATCTGTAGGTACGTTTATTTGTTAAAAGATAAAAATGCCTTTACATTCTCCTTCCTACATCGTTGAATAGTCATTTATGGAGATTAGGTCTGAGGAAGGCTCTATGCTTGTATATTAATAGTTAGGTATCACTTGAGAAAGGAAGTTTAAAGGTTACCTTACTCTTGTATATGTGCAATGTGGAACTGTAGTATACAACTACAGTACATAAATCAAGGAGCATGTTTTCACGCATTCTCGCATATTGTCCCCACGTAGTTAGCTCCCTGACACGATTTTCTTTTGTTTCTGCGATTAGCCTCAGGCCGCGTCTTTGCTACACACTAAACAAGAGGTTTTAAGTGTGACAACACTTCCTTATAAGTAGAGATTCAAGACACATACTGCATTTCATAAGATATTTATGTAGATTTATATTAAATCAATATGCCATGAAATTGCATCCTGAATAATAACTTACCTTGTGCTTAGTCAAGCAAAAGCATGCCTATTAATTGATGTTTTGCATATTCTAATTTTAATTATCTGTCTTGATTTTTCTATGCACAAAATACCCCTTCCTAAACTCATGTTTTTACCCAAACCAAAGGTAGTCTGAAAGAGATCGCTTATAGCGATAAGACCTTAAAAATGTTACATTTCCTATAAACAAATTTGTAATTTACCTAGATGTGATGTGCAATATAGAGTTATCTATCTGGCTATTTATATATAAAAACTTATAGTCATGTGATTGTTGTTAAGGTAGAAACTGTGACAACAAAGACACCTTTTCAAAAATGGCCGGCCTTAGCTAAGGACCAAATTCTTTTATTTGAAGTTAATTAGATACTTTGACCTCGACTCGATCGCACCTGATGTCAGGTGTGGATGAGGTCTATGGTGGTGCATATCTGCTTAGTAGCAACCTAATCACCATGAGCTCTCTAAAACATAAAACTTAAGATTTTTTACATTAAAACTTACCTCATAGAATACAGTATGTCGCCATGCTGGCTGATTCTCAGCAGCTTGTTCGGCACGGTGATGGTGTGCACGTACGAATGTTTCCCGTTGTAGAAATACGTATCGGGCCGCCAGATGCGTTCGAGCATCTTAATCGAAAGCGACAGTGAGCGGATTGGTCCGAGGAAGGAGAGACGCGTGTCGCGCCAGTATTGCCTGAAGTAGCAGTCCATTGAGTAATCCTGCGGGGAAGGCGTAATGAAAGGGGGGGGGGTTTTAAAATTGTTGTGACAGTTGTTTACGGTTGCAAGTTGTTATTTGTCGATAGAAAATACATTGTGATGCTATTGGAAACTGAATACAGACATGATGACTTTGTTATAATTTCCTTGTTATTAATAAAACAAACAATCTAAGTTTATCTAATCTACATAGAAATATTTAACCTTTCATGATTTCTAGATACTACTGACAATAATATGAGGAACACTCATAAACTTTGACTAAAAACAAAAAAATATGGACAGGTCACCACAATCAAGCAACGGAGATAATTAAAGATTTTGTAAAAAAAAACAGGGCAGTACCATGTCTAGCTCGGACACCGGTCCCATGCTCCTTATCAAAATGTTTGTTTGCACCACTGTTGGGTATCCTGAAATCAAAACAAAATGGAAAAATTTTACATAATCTGCCAAGTTGTCCTCATGTTAAATGTATGAGTAGTGTATAATTGTAGCGGTTGACTGGTAGAGAATGCCCGTGGCATGAAGTCTGCACGAAGAATTATACATCTTACAGTGCAATAAAATTAAATAAGTAAATAAATTGTGTTGGATAATATTTTTTCTGAACATACCTTTTCCATGCGTAGGCAGCTGAGAGTTTTCGTAGTTCTTCAACAGATTCTCCAGCACAAGCGTGATGTTTTTCGACACAGCGTCATTGATGCTTCTCTTACTATTCCTCCTCCACACATCAGCCGCAAGAACATCATACGTGTCATTTATGTAATTGGAGAGCAAGAGTTCCTGTGAGCTGTCGTCCCAATAATCATCTCTATCAGACGAGACACGCGAAATGTTTTTAGTGCTGGCAACCTCAGGAGAGCCAACCGCTATAGTGCCGTCGCGGGATTTCAAGGATGTCAGCGTTATTGGAAATGTTCCATTTTTAGTCGTCAAGTAGATTGCTCCTTTCGCGTCAGCTTCTAAAACGCTGTGGAACGTTGAAATGCTATTAAAAAGTTGCATTGCGTTACTATCTAACAGGCCATTCATGAGTAGGCACGTTATGTGCTTATAGTTATAACATTTTCAATCTTATTAAGGTATGATCATTCCCATCATTCATCATTCCATCATTCATTTCAGAGCATGGTCAAGGTCATTATAAAAACATTATTTTCACTATTGATGTAATAACTACTTTTACTTAGCGTTAAGTTTTACTTAATGATGTATGAGTATGAGACGACTTCCCTAAGTAAATAAAACGTAATAGTAGTCTGTTGCCAGCAATACCGAGACAAAAATTGACATTATTTCGAATAATAAGAGATTTCGATTCTCCACCTGGGAAGATACTTTCTTTTTGGAATAGCTATTACACGTTGGCACATTGCCGATACCGCTGTTTTTGTTTTCAGTTTATGATAAAAAGGGTTCCGTAATAGCGCTATGTTTCTGAATACGTCATTTTTATTCATCGCAGGCCCGAGCGTTTTATAAGAGGCTTACAGATCCAGAAGGATTTAAACTCCAATATTTGGAGTAATGTTTCAGAGATGCCGTAATTGGTTTCATTTCCGACGTTTGTGGATGCTCCCGACGGGCGGGGACACGTTTTGGGCTAATCCGGGTAATCAGAAGCCGCGTCGTGGCCGTTTCTAGAGGAAGGTGTCTAATTTCCTACTGAGATTTCGGCAGTTGAATTTTGATATCGGAAAAGGTCGGATTTTGAGTGATACGTCCGCCACAGCGGCGTTCGGAACATGTCGACGGTTTGACGCTCTTAATCAAAGCGGAAAACTCTCCGCTGCTCCGATGTATGCCGGTCTAATTGCAATCTGACATCCGATGATTGCGCCTTCTGTGCGGAGTGATTTGATTGTGAGATGTCTCTGATCTGGGTCGCGACTTACATTCAAATTTAATTATCAAACTACGAGATAACTATACCTATGCTTCTATTCAGAATATTAATAATCACGACAACTGTTAAGCATTCATTGATAATTTGTAGAGGAGCATTAGGTTAGTTAGACTACACGTCCGACTTACGGCCATTCCCTATATCCAATCTATCTGTGGTTTAGGTTCTACTAGAGATAGAAATGGCTATCTACCTATATTTTTAGTCCCTATTGAGTTCAAGATTGATTGATTGATTTATTTATTTTGATTTCAAGAAAAGTACCCATATTCACATAACTTACTAACGACCAAAGAACTCGGGAGGTGCGAGTTCTTCTTCCATTCACTAGTTTAAACATACTTGTTTTTTTTCAGAGGTCAACGAAAAAGTGTCGTCCTAACTCCTAGTTACATCGCTCCAAGGTTTTAAGGTTGTGCACAATATATCTCTATCAAAGAGAATACTGGCCAGTCCCGTACAGAGTGGGTAAATCGATATCTCTCGCTATTTTATAAGTAGATAAAAATAAGTAAGTCTTATTGACGTACCTAGCTCAAGGTTGAGAGAAATACCTACTTATTTAGGTTGAGTTTAGATCTGTTTTGAAGATCAGTATTTACAAAGGCTACCTACTTTATTTAGCTGTATTATTAAAAATATATCATTCTGATGATCACATAAATATACATCATTCACGAGTAAACAAGACCTGCAAAAAGGCATCAAAGGTCTCATCAAACCCATCATAACCCGAACCAAGCCATGTTAAACCAAAGGCCACTTAATTCATATGTAGGTAATGTTCATTATTTACGTATGAACGAAATTAAGTAGGTTAATTCCGTTTCTCTACCGTTCCGTAGAACCATCTGCGAGCAAACTCATCTGTCTGTAGAATTGGCAAATGGCTCTTTTCCACGACTGTCCAGTTAAGCGGGCTTCTGCATTGCTGAAACCCGCAGAAAAGTATGGTTCGTTCACACGACAGTTTTTTGCAGGTACGGTTATCCGTCAACATAATCCTGTCAACAGTCTTCTCACTTGCACTTACCGACAAAGCGGTAAAGTTCATTCAACTTTGCCAGTCGTATATCGTAAACAATCTTGACATTTCTTTTTAACTTACAAATTCATTTAAAAATAAGATAAACACAAAACTAAAAACCTGCATACGAAATTAATCGTTGAACACTAAGATCTTTAGGATTCAAATAGTTAATTAATTATATTCACTGATATTATTTTAAAAGTGATGAAAAGATTGTTTACAATTTTGGACTAGCAAAGTTGAACGGACTTTACGCTGTATATTCCTATCTTATTAACCAATCTTTCATTCTGACTTTGTGCATACTGTAATTCTAGAAGTGGAGCTGGTTCAGTTTAATGACAAATAAGTAAAAAACAGTTATCGGTTATTTGCGGGTCACTGCAATCGAGATGTCCATAAACGCGTGTGCTACCAAACGGCATCCTGAAAAATACGGAATATCTCCGTGGAAAACGACTCCTTCAGTAAGCTAAGCGAATCATTGGTTGTGTGTAATAATTTAATTTGTATTGAATTTGCTTTTTTTAATTTCTTAGTGTTAGTCTAATAATTAATATTACCATGTATCTGGTACATCTTTATTCTTACTTCTATATACAGTTTTGTTATTTATAAACATCGTCATTAATAAACATAGCACGCGGTGGCCACCTGTAATTGATAATACAATTCGTTCTTAAATATTGTTGTGTCAGATTGCTGTTCCATCGGGCTATGAGAGTGAAAGGAATAGAGAGTGCACCTGTGTTTGCGCACACACTTGTGCACTATAATATGTCCCGCGCAGTCGGTTAGTCGTTGTGACTGGCCACCGTAGTCGAAATCGGCTAGGGGGACTATTATTATATTTTTATTTACGAGTTTTATTTTATTTTATAAATAAAATAAAATAAAATAAAACTCGTCAGTAGGACGTACAGGCTAACTTTACTTTACTTTTACTTCTGCGTGGAGTGATACCCATCGTCTAATGGAGTAATGATTTCGCGTCTTCGACCCTCGCTGAAGGGACAGTCCCTGCGACACGCGACCCATTCCTCGATAAAATACTTTCTTTTCTTTGTATTTTTTTTACTTTGATATCTTGTAGGTCACGTTACATAACTATAGCTGCAGGCTTTTAGATTTTTTATAGACAATTTCTAAATAGTTATATCTTTAAGCTGATAAGAATTTCTAAGAATACTTCAAGTAACCTATAAGGAGGTACCTAAATATAAACGGTAAACCTATTGAAGTTAAGACCTTAATGTCATTGGCAACAGTATAGGAACGCCGTTACATTTTATGCGATTCGCGAGGTTCTGAAACTTTCCTGAGTGGCAGCGACGTAGCATTTTCAGTCTTTATCAAGTAGGAACTTTGTGACATTATTCCGTTACCGGCTAAATGGTCCAGTATTCTCAGAAGCCATTATCCGGATTAATTAGCTGCGACAAACTAATTTCAATTAACGCCAGAAACAGCCGACGACGAGATGACTACGCAAAGCATTCACGTGTCATGTCGGCTATACCAAACGAAATGCTGTCCACTTTTCTGTCGTTATGCTAGAACATTTTCAGGTGAATGCCACATCAGTCACTTTGCAGCATTATTAGATACATCCTGGGAGAGCGTACTCCAATACATACACTAACGAAATTTTGTACACGTGCTTGGAAGCCTTGCTAAAAGATCAACATACTCAAATATTATGTAATTTCAAAGATATTACAACACATTCATACGTGTCGAATTTTTAACCTCCATTTTTTTAGTGTGTAAAAATATAGCGACATGTGCAAGGTGCCCTTTTGCCTTATATGGTTCGAAGAAATACTAGCAGGAAACTATTATAAATGGAAAAGTTTGTGAAGATATATGAGTGTTTGTTACTCCTTCACGCTAAAACTACAGAATAGATTTTGATGAAAATTTACAGTTTTATAGCTTATAAATTGAAATAGCACAAAGGCTGTGATTTTAAAATTATATTTTGTAAATACTATATAAACGCCGATGAAGCCACGGGAAACTGCTAGTCAATAAGTTAGGTAGTAGACACTAAATATATTGATAAAAGGAGCAAAATAACCGACTGATAATTACTTGAAGCGCAAAATATCTTAAAAGTTCAATCAAAAAGCCTTTCATGGTTGTTACTTTTCAACGAAAATGACCAGAAGAAGGGTACCTTCAAATTCTTCCACTCTAAATCTTTCGATATTTTCATAGCAAATATTTAGTATACTATATAGGTATAAGCGGCTGACCACCATAGCGTGAAAAAGTGGTATACGCTGGCCCCTGCGGAAAATATTGCTTTTCTGTTTTGATTCATCACTCCTAATAAGAGTACTCGTAAATTGATTACTTTGCCTTACATTAGCTACGTAAAATATGGCTCTCTGAAATAATTCAATTGGCAACTATACTAACAGAAGCGGTATACAAAGCTTATAGTTAGATCTAATCATAATGTATTTTCTGATATTAGTTAGGAATGTCGAAATACCAGAATACGAGATTGAAAGTATGCTGATACATTAATCATTTTGCCACTGATGTTAGATACTTCTCAGCTGAACAGTACTAAAAACCGGTTAAGTGCGTGTCGGACCCGCGCACTGAGGGTTCCGTGCCACCCTTAACTAAATTCAGGGTCCACTTACTTTCACTTAACGAAAACATCACAATATATTGCGACAGCAAAAATAACTTTGTTTTTCATAGTAAACACTATGAAAGACAAAGTTATATTTGCGGTTGATAAAAATGTGCAATATCTCAAAAACTACTGATTCGATCTCCTTCAAACCAATTTTCGTTGCAAGTTTTTGTTGAGATCTACATCATATATTTTTTTCAAAATTTTCACTTCCTTAGTTCAAAAGTTAGATGGGGGGGGGACGCCCATTTTACCACTTTGGAAGCGTCTATATCTCAAACCTTACATTTTTAGAAAAAATGGTTTTAGAAACCTCAACATCATTTTCAAAGACCTATCCATAGACACCCCACACGCATAGGTTTGAGTAAAAAAAAAATTTTAGGTTTTAGTTTCATGTATGAGAGCCCCCCTTAAATATATTTTTTTCTTATTTTTTGTATCTGAATCGGAAAGCGGTGAACGAAATACACCTACCTACCAAGTTTCAGCTATGTGATGCTTATAGTTTCAGAATAAAGTGGCTGTGACATACGGACGGACAGACAGACAGACAGACAGACAGACAGACAGACAGACTTGACGAAACTATAAGGGTTCCGTTTTTTGCCATTCGGCTACGGAACCCTAAAAAAGTAGGTGAATAGAAATTACAAAGAAATCACTTAAAAGCTAGTTTACTCTTAAAAGGTAAAATTTAGTATTACTGACCAATGACCATTACAGGGGCACCCAAAACGCGTAATGATCGCGTTGTGAATCATTGAGCCCAGTATACGCCATCTATTTTCCTCGCCCATTAATTTGCTCACACAGTAATGAGACGAAAGCCTTTTCCTAATTCCCTCATTCAACTAGACACCCTCAATAAGTATTGCTATTAATTGCCTGCGATGATTTATGTTTTCGTTACTTCAATGAAGACATTAACCATAACACAAGTCACGGTAGTATTTTATGATATTTCTATTGAACTTTTGTCCTTTAGTTATCGGATTAATACCACAAGTCATCCATCATTTCATTTAAGTCAAGAGACATAAAACTTTTACAATTAGATCTCGAAGGAAACTATTGACTCAGTACATAGTAGCGGTCAATAACTCGATAGACAATGAACTGTTTCTACGAGTAACCCTTAAGTAATCCTTTGTAAACATCGAGTAGCCATTATTAAGCCATCTTCATTAAATCACTGCCCCAATAACTCCGCGATATTGAACGATTAATACCGCCAATAGATAATCTGGTTCTTTATTCTCTTTGGCATAATTGAGAAAAACGATCAGACGATCCATTCACTGGACGCAGACTGAAAGGCTGTATATTAATAAGAGGCTTGTATCAGAAAAGTACAGGACTTGTTCTTTGTGGGAAGGTTTCCTTTGAAGGTGAAAAAATATTTTTGAAAATCGATCGCCACTCCGATTATTTTCGTCTGAGTGCCTGACAATGACGCGGAGCGGTCTAACAAGATCCGTCGCAATGGGTAACGAAGTTCCTTATCAAGTGACCTCTGTAACGTGTCTTTGTGGGAGGACAAAGAGCAGCTGCGAGCGGCCTCATCGGCGCCCGAGGGCCTTGAGAGCGCTCTCCACTCGTTACAAAATGTGTCAAATTGTCAACTCAGGATTGATCGCACTTCTGATAATGTAACGCCCACACTCAGTATTTATATTCGACCTTTAAAAAGCTTCATGACAATATGTATTTTTTATAAAAATTCGCAACTTCATCTCAAGTTTTTGAATATGCCCTTCAATATGCTTTTTTCAAATACATTCATATGTAAAAAATATTTCAGACTTAACTTCATAGTTAAGTCTGAAATATTTTTTATTATTTTATTTTTATTTATATACACGTGTTTATCATTGGTTAGTAAACTTTTTCTTGAGGGACTCATAACTTTAGACCTTCTTATGACTCAGCGAGAAATTGAGTGGGTGAGTAAACCATTAATTTTTTATTCACCCTAAAACAAGAGTTTGCATACTCATTTGAGACGAGTTTTAATTATCCTGTGCTAACATTATCGCGTATCCAATTAAAATTGTCTTATGGCTTGTTACCCGGCAAAATATTGGCTTGCTTTTATTAGGTAAACATTTAATTCATATAAGATGATATCCTAATGTCATACATGAAGTAGCACATAGAACTAAAGAGAGCCCTCACATATCGCCTCACCCACCGTTTTACATTTACACTGTAAAATTTTCAGTAGAGTCAGAGAGAATTAAAGCAACAGCAGTTTAGGACGAATTCAGTATGTGTTTATTTCCTTTCACATACATTTGATTATTAAAAGTGTGTATTACAACATCGCTGAGCGTTTGATCACCCCATATATTGGTCTAGTTCGTTTATAGAGGGCACATCATATTCCAACGCAACAATGAAGTCGTACAGGAAGACTAGGATGTTGCTGATCAGAAATATCAGGTTGATGAGCTGGACGCTCGGTTCCTCCGGGGAGAGCGTGCGGGGGTCGGAGAGAACGCAGAGATGGCCCACCAGCACCACGGCACTGGGCACCGGCGGCTGAACACTCTGTAACTGCTCCAGGATATAGCCCATAGCCATCATAAAGTGTCCGAGATACGGCAAGTACACCTCCAACAACTTGTCCAGATCCAGCATTTATTTGTTTCATGTTCAGCCTCTACGGAACATCCTTTGCAGCTCCTTGTATTCCCCGATTATCATCAGGATTTTCGCGATCACAAAGTATATGTTTACGCTGAAATCATGTCTGTCCTGCTTAACGTACACATCCTCTATGGCTGTGAGTGCGTCCGTCAGCAAAGCGATGGCGAGGCCGAAGATATACAAGAGATTCGCAGGGAAGAAAGACAGATGACTACAGAAGATATTGCCCAAGATGTACCCGAGGACTAGCAGGCAGTTACTGATGATTTCGAGATATAAATCGGCTGTGGATATAACAAATTTGGTCACTGCGGATGGGGTTGTTATTTCTTCCGAGTAACCAAATGATAGAAGGAATTTTGGTCTGCTGATTATCATTTAGAACTGCCATGGAATTACCAGCCTGATAGGTGCATATTTTGTGTGAAGTTCTGGCGGGTTAATATTCTATCTCGTAGCGTTATCTTGCTCTCCATCGCTGCATCTGTGAGTACAGTCTTACTTCCATTTTTAATTATTAATAAATAACTGCATATTGTGTTAACGATTATTGAACAATAACTATTATTTTTTATACAAAAGTAACATAATTAAGACTAATCTCGTAGTAAATCACAGACCGCATGCGGCCGCGGCCGCTTGTTATTTTGACGCTGTCAGTCATTGCTGAAGGCAAAATGCCACAATGATGTCTGAAATCATTATGACAACGTACTGAAAAAGGTCATATAAACAGTGCAACAAGGATCTTCTGGCCAACGGATGACATTGTCAGGAGGGCACTAGCATTCAAAAGGGTAGCCAGAGCAAGAAAAACTCCCTTGACTCAGGGAGTGTATTATTTATTAGGGTCTTTTTTTATTATCTTTATATTGTTTTCTCGATCAACAAGACAAATGGGACCAATGGGAACGGTAATGGGAGGCATATCAGGTATATCATGTATGTTCCATCGATTTTAGACGCAAAACATTTGTAGTAACAATTAGAACCGTTGAAAATTATAACTTTATTTGAGGAGTTTAGCTCTACGGTATATTAAAACAATCATATTAATAGTTACCACAGAATACACACGAAAATAAAACAAAAGGGAAAATCGGAAAATCTCTTGTTAGATTTGGGAGATTTCACTACACTCGATCTGGCAACCGCATTTTTGAATTTGACAGAGTTCCGACTGTCACCGTTGGCCAGAAGATCCATGTCGCACTGTAGTTACTCTGGTTGTTGAAATTGTTAAAAAGAGGATAGTAGGCAAACCTCAACCCAATGTGCACTCCTATTTGGACCCTTTCTAAGCCTCTCCATCACGAAATTAGCTTTGGCACCAGCCCCTAAAGTCCAATTTCTTGATCGATAGATAATTAAACTAATGGTTAAAAGTCGTTACCAGCGGTTCAATAATTACGACTGTGCATGTTTGAACTTGTCAAAGATACCTTAAATAATTGGCGAAAAGACTATTATAATGACCATTGGTGTTTCTTTTTATGTTCACAGCAGATATTAATTATTCAAGGCTTTATGAAAAAAACTGAGAGGCAGGGTAGAGCCGATGAAGCCAACCGAGCTGCGCGTTTAATGCACCGACATTTTATAAACCCTAGTTGAAAAGACACTGCTGGCAAATTAATGAAAAGATTAGGGTTAAGAACTTTAGTCCGCTTCAACCAGATACAGCTGAGTAAAACAAAACAGAAAGGTAACAAAAATAGTCATTTCGCGAAGAAAGCAGCGCTCGTAAGTATTTTGTTGTACTCACCATAAATTTACTAAATAAATACTATTTACTTCATGCCATATTACCATACTAATATAATATTAATTCACATTAATTCCTGATGAGTGATATACGATTAGATAAAATAAAATAATTATGCTATCTAATATACCTAAAATTGCTTTAACAAAGTTAAATAAAGACGAACCATCATACAAGTACTGGCCAAAAGATCAACTTTTGTGTAAATAATAAAGAGTTTTAAAGCTTAGAAAATGGCATGAAAAAAGTTTGTATTACAAACCGATGAGAATGAAACGCCGCAAGTACCGTTGAATTCCCTCAGAGATATAATTGCACAGTTGAATTGCAAATATGGGTTGAACCCTCCAGCCTGTCTCATTCATAGCCCATGAATTATGTAGCAAAGTTTTAAATCTTAACCGGCAGGCATTTACAAGAAAGAGTATTCAAAGTATTTCACCCTTTCATTTTCTCCTAATGACTTCATTTTTATTGCAACTTTGACTGTACTGGTGCTAATATTATTTGACAAATCACATACATGTAGGAAATGGATGTGGAACGGAAACTAAGGAGTAAGAGATGAAAGAAGAGAGAGAGTCAGAGAAGTCAAGGAATGCATTCCTTTATCTAATTCAAACATTCTTCTCCTTTCTCACTCTCTCTCGTCTTTTATCTCTTACTGCTTACGTTTCGTCCCGCTTCCACGTCCATATCCTACATACATTTTCCAAACTAAGAAAGTTTTAAGCACTTGTTTGGAAATTTAAATTGGAAACATCAGTAAATAGGCTCGTATCGATCGAAGTTTCAGTATTCACTGTGTTCGCATCACAAATTGAGAGTGTTACGGAATCATGGAAGCATCGCAAATATCATTAGCGGGATTGGTTATCGTGGAAGATGAATCCTATTTAGTTACCTGTAGATGTACAAAAGCCGTATATCTACGTGACTGACGTGTAATGCTGACCATACAGATTGGTAAAATGTAGAGAGTATATCGTAGGTAGAATGTAGAAAGTTGTTCATAAGGTTGAATAAGTAGCGCTCTTGTCAATTCTAAATAGTAAACCCACTTTTGCAAATATTGTTTGGTGTCCACAGTCAGAAAACAAACGTTAAACATGAAATCGTTGTAAGTATAAACTTGTTATATTTGACACATTTTTATTAATTTTTACGGCTTGGAAGATAAAACTAGCTTGTCACGCACGTGCACAAAGGTATAGTTAGATTGTTCACATCAAACTCAGAAATGCATACATCATGTCCTGTTCCAGCGTGCTGACAGACTTATTTCCCTTCACCTGGCTTGTGCATATGCCATTAGATGTGAGCGAAGCGGCAAATTAGACCGCTTGTAGACGCACGGCCCTTTATAAAAACAAATGAGTTTCAGCTTCAAAGAAGCGGGCTTGGGCCGGTCTCTTGGGACGTTTTAGGTTCAGGATTGAACATAGCCCACGCGTCTCTTTTGTTTATGTAAAGTACCGACGAAACCGTTTGTGAACGTTTTATCTTAATCTAGCTCTATGAAAACGCCCTAACATCTTATTTCCTTGTTAACATTTGCATGCATGCTCTCAGGTGTAGGGAAACTTAGTCACGATACACTTTGGAGATGTAAAGTGCACCGTTATATCACAGCCTTTGTCAAATGCCGCAGTTATTGAGAACTCTTGCACTATGTGCTCAAAATATTGTGGACAACGACCCGCGAAAATACAAGTAAGAACATTGCTTTGGTCGCAAAAGTAAACATTTTTCAGACTATTTCAGCAGATACAAAAAAAATTGTGAATTGTAACTATTTTAACAAAAGAGAAAATGTAAATTTATTCCTAGTAACCTCAATTCGCTTACCTTACAAATAGAAATAGATGCAAATCTACAAATTATAACAATACGTAGGTACGTGTGTTATTTGGGAGAAACCTTTCACTGAATATTTGGTAACAAAATGTAGTAGAAATTTCATGTTATGACGAGTAAGGTATGTAAGTAAGGTAAGTTTATACATAACTAACGTTTAAATATTGGCATAAAATATGTTAATCAATACTTAACAAGTGCTAAGAGAGTACGCCATACTTTTACTTAAGCCATCAAACCAATCACATATGCTCATGACATGGTTACGGAGTCCGCAAGGGCGACAGTCTTGACGAGTTGCCAACTATCGACCGGCGACCACGACGGCAATGTCAACCACCACTTGTAGACCAGCAGTGTGTCATGAACGCCGCACCCTTCACGACACAAATAAACGATATAGAGATTAACTACTTTCCGCTTACTGACACAGCGACTGATTTTGATGAAGCACGCTACAAGAGATAGAGTTTTGGTTTTCGAGGAATAGGGCTTAGAACATAATGTGGAAAGGTATTATGTTCTAGATGTAAATTTGGACGCTACTGGCTGTAAAAAGTCACAATTTAACATTACAAACTACTTTATCAACACATTTATCTTTATATCGGAGCAGCAATGTCTTGACCTAAAATGTAAAGCCCCCAACGGTCGGTCGTGGTCCATTTACCTAAAAATACGACACAAACAAAATGTTCAATTTATGACCCTGTTCTTTCATACGATTTGTCAGCGGCTCGTCAAGCCGGTGTCGGAAAAATACTTAAAGGTCTCTCATAAATTTCAATACAGTTGAATGTATAGGGTCGAATCTCTTGAAAGGCCCTTTATAAAAACTCTGGGTGCGATAAGCACGCGTGGAGGCTCCGATATTTTCTGTAAACGCCCTCCTGAAGATAACGCCCCAGGCACTTACCGAATTCGTATGCAACGCACCAGAGGTACGGGTATTCTTCCGTACACAAATCACCGCTTTATAAATTTCACTACCTACCCATATGAGCTACGTGCCGACACTTCACGAAACGCAATAAAATCGCACCGATTCGATCAAAATGCTCCGCTCAGGGCCCCTATTTTTTAATCACTCGCTTGGATATGGCGTGTGATTTTCGTTCGAAAATACATAAAATATCAACGGAAATCACTCAAAATCTAGACGAGAGTACTCTCAAAATTGAGCAATGATTTTTCAAATCCTTTTTGGGTAGATTACAACTGGTTTTCAATCCAAAATTCAATTTTAATCATTGAATATCACTCGCCATCTTGACGCGAGTGATTCAAAAATAGGGCTCCAGATGATGAATTCCCGATGTAGCATTTTATCGAAAACAAAAGAAGAATTTCTGTTTTCTCCAGCGTGAATGAATATGATTAAAGTTCCTTTAGGTGGGTACTATAATAAATTTATTCTCAACAAACAAGAAGTTCAAATACTCGTTAGGAAGTTAAAAAATCTTCTATTTTTATGAAAATTACTTCCCAAGTTTTTAATTTAGTTACACGTATTTTTATCCTTATTTTCTAAACCGACTTACAATGTACTGCAGAATGATTAATGTTGGGTTGATGTGTGTAAAAAATGTGTAGGAATTTGGGAAGGAATAAATAAGAATAAGTTTATTTATTATGCTATTTTTTTATGAATTGATGATGTTATCTTATTTTATTGAACACCATGTAGAAACAAAATGTATGGGTGAATATTTTTGCCTGAATAAAGATCATTTTAATTAACATTATCATATAATGATATAATGAAACACGATCGGTTGATAAACCAGAGCTCCTAAAGATTGGCGGATATATAATTGGGTCATCAACAAAGTGATTTAAGGATTCACAAGGATCAGACTCCTTTTATACGTTTCGCCGCACAAAATCCGGTCTCTTATGAAGGTTATATGAACAACGAAACCTAAAAATGTCCGATCGAAGAGGTTATTATTCGCTAGGTAGCTGTCGCGCAACTTTTGACAGGGGACATGTGTATGTGCAGATAATGTTATTTCCCAATCTATCACGTTGTGGCGTATTGTGGCACGGAGGCAGGAAGTTCCCTGTCTGGGTCAGGCTATGAGCGATGGATGAGATCAGCAGGTTTTTTGGCGCCAAATTTTTTGCTAAGTGATACTAGATCCTACTTCACGAATTGTACCGTAGAATTAGACCTAAGGACCTAGGAGCCGAGTCTTGTGCAGTATTTTTCCGTTTAAATGGACAAACTCCTTATCGAATCACCACGCGAAAATTTTATTGTCACGAGAATCGAAGCCCAAGACAATCTTAAGCTTTTGAAAATAACTATTTTTAAATTATATCAAAATATTATACATCGAATTAAAATCGAATTGAATTGAGTTAAGTACCTTACGGGTTTGCCTACACGTCGAAATATACTATTATGTTAATCCAGGATCTATCCAAATCCCCTGAGTCGTTGATGCGTGATTATTGCGGATCAAACAATGGAAAACAATGTTTTGTTTAGTGGGATTCTTGAAATACAGGGTGTAAAAAAAAGTACGAGCGAAATTCAAATTTTTCAATAAAATTTCTAGACGCGACTCTTAACCACCCCCTTAAATTTGGCTCGTACTTTTTTTTTACACTCTGTATAGTTGAGAACAGCTACAGTCAACCTGCGGACCGCTGAGGATTTTTGAGTGAGACCCACCCAAGACTCCAAGACTTGCAAGAAATGGAAAAAGCACTCGTATGTAAAAACGCAAAAACTGCTCGCAGCCAGTACGTTTGCCTCCTTATGTTTGAAACGTACAAACCAAAAAAGGAAGGAGTATCACTCTTAAAACGTCTCTATGGCCCTTTAAAAAGCAAGGTTGAGTAGTAGTAATAGTTAAGAACTACTAGTCTACCTCTATATGTTTCGCACCTACCTACTTATTTTGTTTCCAATTCTACGCACGCACATCACGCACCGAATTCAAATAAGTTTGTTTCTCCTATTAACGTTATTTTAGACCTTTAAGCGTTTTTTTGAAGGCGGTTATATTTTTATTAAAAATCAAGTTCACGCCTTCTATGTAACAAATCATTTTTTCCCCTTTTTTACACAGAACTTGACATAGTACCTACGTCATCCGAAGAAACAGAAAAGGCTTTATAAAATTACGTACGATTTGTTTTCAAGTCATGTACGCATAATTTATTTCATTAGTTGGACGATTCAAACGTAACGGTCGCAAACAACGAAGTTACATGGCTCCAAGCCTCAAAGGAAACATATTTTATTACGTTGGGTTTACGTTATTTTCATTTAAAGTGAATATATTCTTGCGGTATTTACCTTTTTCTAGTGTCGTTCTCATTGCTTTTTACGACACGACACATAATAAGTAGTACGTTTCCTAGAAGTACATGTTTATTTAGATTTAGGTTATCTATTACTTAAATAAATAAATCAATCAATGTAAAACGTAACGAACTAATGATGTAGAGTTCTACCTAACTACTTAACTATAACGAAATGTTTGCTTATCTATTATTACAATCTCTCTGCATGACCTAAAGGTATGACTGGGAGAGAATGCTTTTAGCATTAAGTCCACCTTTTGTACACTTTTATTTGTGCAATAAAGTTTTTAAATAAATAAATAAATATTATATACTTCAATATGTATGATAGGAAGGAAATAATATAGAGTATGAAAATATGCAATTCATGTTTGAGTTTAGATCCCAAACAGATAAACTGAACACCGTATTTAAATTTACAATGAGCAATGATTTTAAAGTTAGTAAATTTGTTTATTGGTTATTAAAAGTTACAAAATGCTTCAAAACACAAACAGTTGCCGAGCCAAAATGATGTAAACAAGAAATGGCTGATGAATTAATACGAACAGCTGTTAAACAAATGAGCTAAGCTAATGAAGAGTTAATATACTTAGGTATTTAGTCATAAGTCAAAATTTTATATACAAGACACACAATGGTAAATTTGAAATATTTGTTTGTTATTGCTTGTTTGTCAATGGTGAAACAGGACCTTAATTTATAACTTTGTACCTCAATCTATCTATACTAATATTATAATGAGGAAAGATTTGATTGTTTGCTTGTGATTTATAAGATAAGTCAGATAATGTCTACTAATCCATATATTTTACAGAAAGTAAAAATAAAGTTAGTTGGTATGTTTCGAATCATGCAAAAAAGGCTAAACTAATTTCGATAAATTCGAACAAATATATAATTATATTTTGTCTGTGTTTAGTTATAGTCTGTATTTTAGCTATACAAGTACATAAAGTAATAAAGTACTGCGGTTGGTACCATTGACGTGCCTTTGTCTTCAACAAGAGGTTCAGACAGCGATATCCCTCATAATGAAATATTGGA
Organism: Pyrausta aurata; assembly: GCA_963584085.1. Lineage (NCBI taxonomy): Eukaryota > Metazoa > Arthropoda > Insecta > Lepidoptera > Crambidae > Pyrausta > Pyrausta aurata. The sequence goes on along the minus strand of OY757255.1, from coordinate 5,536,468 downwards.
ATTCTAAGAAATAGGATAAAAGGGCAAGCCGGACTTAGGACTAAGAGGATGGCATGTAAAGAATTTGTGGGGTCTATGGATACACATATTTAAGGTTCAAACGACAACAATGCTGAAACTATAAAACGGTATTTAGTTGTCAAAGCAGGATGCTTGAGGGATGAGAAATATGTAGAAATTGCTTGAATTTTTATTCTTCCTGCTTTGTTTCTAGCTTATAAACATGCTTTTATAATGCGTGTCTTCTTTCCGAAGCTTTGTAGAAATAAATTGTATATTTTTATGAGTTCATATCACATAATTTATAGTAATATTATTCAACTCTTTGAATTTACAAATAGATTTGTTGTTTGTCATCATTACACTGTTTTCATTTTATTTCAACTTATATGAGATACGTTTGTCTCACTACATTAAAACTTTTTAACTACCTATCTATTGAGATTCAAATTGAAAAGTAGGTGTGGAAACTTAGAGATTCGTATACAGGGTGTGAACTGTAATAAGAGCAAAACATTAAAATGTAGGCCCTTTAAGTGACGAGTAATCCATATTAAATGGTTTAAATTTTTTAAATTGAAAAATAAATTTATTGATATTTTCCAACAAAATAAATCGAACCAGCAATGAAATGAGCAAACTAATGAATGAATACCAGCAAACAAATGAGTCCAATCATAGAACTTGACATTGTCATTTAGTACAACGAGATAGCGATTTTGATAAACATTGACTAGAGATTATAACTTTGGATTACTATATCTTTTAGTTAAAGCATTTTGGAGCACTATGAACAGGTCAAGGTAACTACGAATACCATGTAGAATCATTGATTAAATTTTTGGCTCTTTACAGGCCACGCGCTGTACCTCTATACTCTATATGTAGAAACCCGAAGTTAGTACCAAGACCGACAAGCCCGACTCATTTGCTCGGATAAATTCAGACACCCACAGGAAACTATTCCGTTCCCGTTTCCCCATTTCTCTATCGACACATCCACGGCCACATTAAACTAAGCCGTGTGTTCTCTTAATAGTTTCGAAAATAGCAATTAAAAGTTCCCGTGTTTCAGTTAACCCGGTAGGCACCTGGTGGGAAATACTTCGCGAATAGTCGGAATTCCCGCAAACCACTTTGTATCAAGTTGTGTTTTGCATTCCTCGGGAAGGTTACCCACTTGCTTGTTAACAGCTGTGTTGAGATTTTGTGCGGGTTTTTCACTTACATAACGAGCGTTTGATGTTTACATGATATAGATATAACTTTTGTTTTGTTAAAGCGAGCTTGATGTTGTAAGTAGAGATTGTTTCACAATGTCCTAATAAGTAAGTTAACGTAATCTGTCCAATACGTCATACGAAATAACGTTCCATTTTTGAATTATTCATTGGTTTGTGCTTATTTGTCGATGGTGAAACCAACCTTATTGATGTTAACACCCAATAATATAATGTACGAAAGTACCTATGCAATTGTGGTCCTTATTTCAAAATGGCGCTTGAAATAAATTGAAGTTATTGGAATATGATCACGAAAATAGACTGAATCCTGATAAAAATACCTGAAGCGAGAAAACTACAAAGCATTATTGGTTTATGATGTCAGGTACGAAGCTTTTGTTACAGATTTTTAACTCTCGCAAGGATTTCCGCAGTGGGAAATAAGATGGAGTAGGCATCACTTGGGATTTGGCGTTATAAGATCGCGGATGGATAGAGAGACGAGTTTGAATAAAAAAGGAAGGTAGCATTTTTATTGAAAAACGTGTCACACGATAAGTAGTCACACAGGAAACATCCGATACTTGACAACTTGACGTTTGGTGTGGTGGTTCATAAAGTGATGATAAATGTTGACCATGAGACCACATGTGTTAACAGTGTTTCACGAATCACGTACGTGGTCAAGAGTGTCGTATTTGTAATTGAAAGTTCATATAGAATCACGTTAAGGACGTTGATTTAAATCTTCCAGGGTGCGTATTGCGATGCAGTTTTGACAGGTAAACAGCTCTGCTTTACTGTCAAATTAGCAATTCTTATTGCAATTTCGCATTTATTGATAATGTAACTTTAATATAACAATATAAATAGTAATATTCATACCATTGTAGTATTATTATAATATTGATAATATTCGTTTACACTGAGTGGGAATTAAACTGCCTCGGAATTGAACGCATTAAGTTGAATCGCAATACGCCCCTGGGCTTAAAAAAATATATGAAATCTACGCAAGTATAAGAATGGAGCATATTGATTAATGTGTAGCTAAGTATTTATTTTCTCTATGCTATTGATTTGACGCATCCTGTATATTACAATATTTTGTACGGTCTAGGTCTCTGGCGCGTAACCACTTTGAAACAAAATCGCTTGCACACACGACACAATAACGGGAGTCACTTTAAACTAAAGACGAAAAGAGGTGCAAGTAATTTAGGTTCTTAAGGTGGTTAGGCGGCGTTGACCTCAACAGTAGCCACAAAGTGTGCTTTTAACTTTTTTTTTTATCAGTCCGTATTCTCTGGTTCTGACAAAGATTGTGCGTTCAAGACGCATTATGAGACGTCGGCACTGCGTGACATCTGACAAGGGTCCTTCGTTAAAAGAAAATCCAAGTCGTTTGCATTTATTACAGTAGGCAATTTGTTGCCTGCATGTTGGCCAATTAAAAGCCCGACGGTACGATTTGTTTGGTAGCTGGTTTATCAATCAGCTTTAGTGTGTTTAAGTGGTTAAATGTTTTTATTAAAGTTTAGGTAACATCTGTATTCAGATTTCAAGAGTCAGTTCTGAATTCTTATATTCATAATTCAGCGTTGATACTTGCCAGTTCATTCATTAATAATCATTTTCCTTATTTATAAATGATTAAGAGTTCATAAATATATCTAACAACATAAGTCACCAGAAGTCGCGTACGTCTCATATAAAATATAGTAAATTTAAGTTGAATTCTAGTAATATTTTACCTAGAGATTTATAAAAAAACTCTAAATGTGTCTATCAATGTTGTGGACAGTTCTTTTTAACTGGATTCATTCTTAACTGGAAATTATACGTCTTACTTGAAACAGTTACCTATTTCTCATCCACAGTGCAAAAATTTGAGGAGATTTCTTTCAGAGGTAAAAGGGTAAACATCAATAATAATTATAATGACGATAATTCTATCGCTCTCTAAACTTTAAACTTTTGATACATCAAAACAAAAACATGGCATTAACCTCCAAACCAAATAATTAAAAAAAAACTCACCAAATCACAAGCAGCAACTTCTTGATAAGCAGCATCATCAAGTTTCAACTCCAACTCATATTTTCTTGACTTACGAATCGCGTGCTAAACTTGCGTATGTGGCGCCGCGGCGAGCAACGGCGAGTTGCGAAGACAGCGTCGCGGCGTGTTGCGAACATTCCGAGTTGTCGCTTCGCGCATGCGTTGTGCGTCTCCGATCTCGACAACCTCAACTTTCCACTCGATGGATGTAAAAAATGTAAATTGGTTTTTTATGCGGTTGTTGAATTGAAATGAATTTTTTGGATTATTTCGTTGGCCAATCAAGACCAATAAATTGATACTTACACTCACAAAAACAACTTTAATGGGTTTGACTAATGAAATAACGAGCTAAAGTACGATAAAAAAGAACATTTTTAAGAATCAAGCTAGATGCTTTTTTGGGACAGACTACGGAGATTGAGTTGAGTTAAGTGAAACAATAAAAAATATTACCAATCAAAGTTACATAGTAGGGAGTAAATTTTTCAAAGTTTGTATCATTTTGCGTCACCTCTGACTGCACATATTGAAATCTACAATACAGAATGTCTTATAAGAAGTTCAATCATAAATTAACTTCTCAATAAAAGTTTGTAATGGAGGCGACTTTTGAAAATGTTGTTTGCTTTGATGGTGTAGGTATATATTTTAGGGTTGTTTGCTTTGATGTGTAGCAGGTAAAATAATCGGTGCTGTTCGAAAATACCCAAAAGTGCCATAACTATTTACTCAATTTACGCGTACGTATAGGAACTGAACAATCGTTTTTTTATCGGAAAACAAGCAGGCGCTCTATATTTTCCGCGCGCGTTGTTGACTCCGGCGCCTTCCGACTGATTAGAAGGAGCGCACACTGATTCCCACGACACCGCTTCGCAGGCTGGGAAAATAAAACTCAGTGTTTTTATACACACACTAGGAATCTATGCAAAAACGGTTAAGACCATTTTTATTAGGGTTCCGTAGCTGAAAGGTAAAAAACGGAACCCTTATAGTTTCAAGTCTAGTCAAGTCTGACTGTCTGTCCGTCCGTATGTCACAGCCACTTTATTCTCAAACTATTAGCATCACACAGCTGAAACTTGGTAGGTAGGTGTATCTTATTTACCGCTTTCCGATTCAGATACAAAAAGTAAAAAAAAATACATCCCATACATGAAACTAAAACCTAAAAACTTTTTTTTACTCAAACCTATGCGTGTTGGGTGTCTATGGATAGGTCTTTGAAAATGACTTTAAGGTTCTTAACACTTTTTTTTCTAAAAGTCTAACGTTTGAGATAAAGACGCTTCCAATGTGGTAAAATGGGCGTCCCCCCCTATTCTATCTTTTGAACTAAGAAAGCGAAAAATTTGAAAAAAAATATGATGTAGATTTCGACAAAAAGATTGCACATTTTCATCAACCGCAAATATAACTTTGTCTTTCATAAAAAATAGTGTTTTTATGAAAGACAAAGTAATTTTTGCTGTCAAAAATATTGTGATATTTTCGCTGGGCGGAAGTAAGTGGACCCCGAATCCAGTTAAGGGTGGCACGGAACCCTCAGTGCACGAATCCGACTCGCACTTAGCCGGTTTTTTCTTTTGACAAGGTATTCGTTTTTTAATTTTCAAAAGCGATAACATAACGTGCTAATTAATGACGCCTGGGTGGATACTATGCATATTTTGTGGTGGTATCATGGAAAACAATTCTTGAGTTCTGAATTATGTTTGTTATATCCAGTTTTTATCTAATCCTTAATTAAATCATACTAAATTATCATTTATATAAAGAAATATACTAACTTATTGGATATTCACTATTATACTTGCAACTTATTTACTGAGGGAAGAATTCCGTAAAAAGTATTCAATGTGTTCCTAATTAACATCATGAAGCAATGGTCCCAACAATTATAATTGACCATTGAATAGCGTCATCTAGCGTAATCCTTGATAAAAATTGCGATGGGTGTAATGCGTACCTTACTTATCTATTCTATTTATTCGTATTATTCGTCGATATTCTATGAACGACAATGCTTTCAAACAGTTAGAACTAGAATTTAAAGGAAACACTTTGGATTTAAAATCAAACTAAGCTCATGATTTAATAAAGAGAGGTGGGTGTACTGAGCGAAAAGGAAAACTACATAAATTGTAGTACGATGAAGTTTACTTGGAGCAGTCAAAGCGGGAGTTTTTAGAACAAACTTTTTACAGATTACGTAAAACCGTCGGTAAACTCGTATTTGCCCGAATTTTCTCTTTGACTGCCGTACCTTTGATTTTGGTTAGTCCTTTATATTTATCTTTGATTAGCCGTGCCATTTTCGTGCATTTGCCTCTTTTTGAAGCATTGCGGGCGTGCTTGTTTTGAGAATGAGATGTTAGGCTATTATTTACACCAACATTAAATACTAATCAACATTGAATACCTACTAAAGTACTCGAAAATCGTATCATACGGAAAAAATACATTATGTAGTCTGCTTCAGATTGGTAGAACAATATACTCTTTTTAAGACCATGACATTAGCAACAGTGTAATATCAAGAGATATCATAAGTGGCGATGCGGTTTATATCACCGCTTAGTTTGATAAATGTTTCAATTCAAACATTGCAATCGCAACCCAACCTAGATGCAAAATATCTGTCTGCAAAACAATGGGAAGCAAATGCCGTGATCCCGACGGCCCGAGCGCTTCCCTAATAGAGTCCCGATCCGCAGAGTGATGCTCGCTATTAAGAAAATCCCTCGGTTCGAACGTGTTTAGCTATATTCCGATTGAGATACCTGCTTCGGCGGAACTCACAGCCGCATATTTGCTCCAATAATTTTCAACGCGAAGGTACCCGGTAGACTTGCTCGACATCATTAATAAAATAGTTCGACTTCATTACCGAGCTATTACACTCGATCGAGTTAAGTCCTTGAGTACTCATATTTATATAAATGATATAATCGTATTAATGAAATCTGGAGGGTCAAAGAGATAGGCTCAGGGCAATTAATACAAATTTGTATTTCACAAAAATCTCTATAAAGAAAATTCATCGTCGTATCTCCCACTTTTGTAGATCAGAAAGATTGATTAAAATGGAAATTTCATTACATTTCACCGTTGAAATTTTATAGTTTAATGTTTTTAATCCCAATATTAGAATGATGAATGACAAGAATAAGAATGTTAAGTAAGTCACACAAAAGAACGAGTACAGAGTAGAGTAGATAGTGAATAAATAAGTAACAGTTTTTTGTGTAAAGTTGTGACTAGGACGGAGTGGCTCTATCGCTATTCATCTTATAAACGAAACGACCCTCGTAATCCGACCCCATAGTTTAAATGACCACAATATCACTGGATATTTTGTGCCATAAGTAAGGGTCATATGTTTTATAGTGCCCCGGCTATACTTATTTTAGTAGGTGTTATATTCACATTATGTAAGTTTATTTATTTGACTTTCCAAAACGTAAATCGACATTTAGTCATACAGGGCTTACGTGTATCTCCCATGTGATTGAGTGTCTGTCGTGGATATATCAGGGCCTCAATTCTCATGCGGATCACGTTTGTAAGAACTTTACCGATAAAAGTTTATTTTTTAGGCAAGAATTGTTATTGCTTTTTCAGGGTCACGATTTATATGCATTTCGAATTCTTCTGTGTGGAAGTTTTGTTACGTGTGGATATATTACTACTTGATATTTTCGGTAAAACGGTGAATCACTTGATCGAATTACCACACGGTAAAAATTCGATTGACGAGAGAATCGGGACTTTTAGCAGCAGCGTCTTAGCCCTAATGTGCTTTTGTATGTAAATTCCATCGGAGGCTCTGGAGGCCCTTGCAAATTGTTTCAGTGCGTATGGCTCATACAGCCGCTATGAATACATTTATGAGACCGTCCGATTCTCATCTTCATTTAGCGGTATTCAATCTTCTGCTAGTGGACCATGTCAAAGCAGGGTTTACATGAGCATGGTGCAGGAATTTGGATAATGAGTAGCTTTGACAACGGACACTGGGTTGCTTCTATAGAAATATTAATGGAGTTTCGTCCGTCCTATCTATGTTTGTCAGTTTTGTTTGTTTATGTTGCTTTTTTGTCTTATTTCATCTGTTTTTTTTTCATTTGTGTTCAAAATTGTGTCTGTTATGCTGTGTGTGTGTGATGTCCTTGACTATAAATGTATTTTCTTTCTTTCTTTCTTTCTTTCTTTGCCTTCTAATGATCACAAAATTTTTATCACTATCAATTCTCATGAAATAGCAATGGTTTATGTAATTTTACTATTCGAGCAATATAATCATGCGCTTATGTGCTAAGTGATCTTCAAAAACAAGCGAATAATAAATTGGATCTGTCAACTTTCTAAAACTTAGGGATCTTTCAAGATACCTATTACCAAATCACTTATTTTTTTTTAACTTTGAGAGATATACTTAGCCAGTTGCTATGTTCATTAGAAGCTGATTGAATATGATTTTTAATTTAGTGACGTCAGACATTAAAATTAAACGAGAATACAAATTAGCACTTTAGACAAACGAATCGTAAAAATCTTTTATGTTACGGGTATGACGTAACAATATTATGCACATTTTTATGCCACGAGATTTCAATAATAATTGAAGATGTACTCCGGTGATCCACTGTGCATTTGAACAAAATTACAAGGGTATGAAATACGAAACCTGCACGTAGGAAAGTAATATGCGCGAAGAGATCACTCCATGCGCTTTGTAGAATACAATTGTGACATGTTTGGCGAAAGAAATGCATCTTTTATGAAGTACGCTGTGGTGAAAATGCTGAAACAAAGTCTGCATTTTCTGTCCTTACCATTTATATTTGTTACTGTTATTATAAATATTGCTTGCTTGATAAATATTGTTTAATTTAGAGTTTAGCTTTACTTTTTTACTTTTACTAGTAGTCAGCTTAATTTTTTTTGCTCCAGACAGTCATTAAGTACTTCTTGCATTTCTGAGATTTTAAACTTTCGCGTTACATTACAATGAGAATTAGACATGACCCGTCTAAACGAGCCAACTGACTCGTGACCACGGCTGTTGCAACGCAGCCGAAACGTCGAGCAGTGAGTAGCATTTACTCATATTAATATTTCGTGTTTAGACCCGTCATGTCTAATTCTCATTCTTGCATTTCTCTCAGAAAACAGTATGATAATACAAGTTTGACACGTGACTTACAGACGCGACCGCCAAACGACACCCCATCAGGACGGAATCGGCGCCTAATGTGCGCTTTGAGGACGATACGACCTATAGTACTATTGAATTTCGAAACCCAAACGCGGTTTTCTTTAGCAAAGAAATAAAATTTATTACAAAACTAGGGGGCAACTGCGTCTGCGTGTTTCGAGTTTACTTTCTTCCCTCCCGACCATAGAAGTACTATCCCCCATCCAAAAGGGATAATAATTTTACTCTCCCGACGTAGCATGATGTTTTAAAGCCTATATCCCTGATAAATGAGCCTGTGCAACACAAAAATATTTTTTAAAATCTATCTAATAGTTCCTAAAATTATTCAAACAAATTCTTTTATATACCTATTACACTTACTATCTTTTATTATACTGCTAAAAATAGTGCAGATACCAGTGTAAGATTTTTGAACGACAGATTAGAATCACTTGACACCACCTATTGTTGGCAATAGTAATTGTATAGATACGAATTACGAGTATGCTGCTGAACAAAAATAACTCTCTTGGCTATTAATGAATTCTCTGAAATTAAGGCGAATAAAGAAGAATGCACTCTACATATCGCGATTTAATTGGAATCGGTGAAAGCTTTGGTATTACAAAAGATGAAAGCTATCGCCGCACAGTCAAGCCTGCGCGTGACACGTCTTTTTCAAATCGCGTCGTTACTGGCCCAATCTTGAACGCGAAGCCTTATGATGTGTCTTTCAACTCTTCAAAGAACGTGGACGACGACTAGTTTTTTTTTGGTTGTTGTAAATATTTATGTAAGTTCTTTGTGTACAATAGTGAAAGCATTTGCTCATTCCCTCTACGAGCCGTAGCATCCGTAGCTCGTAGCACGACTATGCAATCGTAGCGGCCAATACTACGGTGGTGCTACGAAATTGCTACGACGATCTTAGTGGCCAAATCTGAGTGGTGCCACTCGTTTTAATTGCGGCCGCGGTGTCATCGAGTCGAGGCACTCCGGAATATTGTTGATATGTAGGGTGCCAACACAAAGGAATGACATTTCTTTTTCCTTGACGCTCTTAACCTATCATTTTGCCTTAGGCCACGTCTTCATAGTGTCGTGTAAAAGATAAAACAATTTTCGTGTACAGTGTACACTTACGCTATGAAAGCAGTCGAAATAAGTATTCTTAGTAGGCATTAAGTTAGTAAGTTTATTAGGTAGAATAATTATATCAATAATTGTAATAACTACTTAACTTTTCTTTTTTAAATTATTACGACCTGTATTTTGGTTATACACTGTACTGTAGTAGAATAAATTCCGTATGTATAGTAGCGTTGGATCTTGACCGTACACAAGATCTCAAATCCTTGTTCGATAAGAAACATGGCTCCGTACTTCGGAGGGCATGTCATGCCGTCAAAGTCTGATTGAGGCATATATCAGAGACCTAAGGAAGCTTCCAAGACTAAGTTCCGAGTTATGCACTCAAGTAGTTTATAATATGAATAAATGTGTAAGGTCATGTGTGGGGTGTCGCATGATAATCAATGCATCCGATTGCCATGCCGTGCCTATAGGTAGTTAGACTATATTTCATACCTTGAGAGGATCACAGCCAAGCGTGGATTTACACGTACGTTGTTTGTAAATGTTTATTATTATCTTACTAAAATCGTGAGTGCGTGCCTACGAACGGGTCGCAAGACGCAACGCATGGATCTGTCTATATGGAAAGCGCGACTGTCACTTCAAAGTCACTTGTGGCCGTGGCCTGTGGCTGCGGCACTTCTTGCCAACTATGTAGAGAATCATTTAGACACGGAATACGGATGCGTAGGATATTGTATCGTGTAGTAAACGCTTCGCTCTGCGCGCAGCCTAATCTGCGGGCGGAAGTGGCGCCGGGACGACTTCCGCACGCCGATGCAGTTTGCCGGGTCACATGTGCAAGTTCGTGGCTCCATATGCGAGGCGTGAACTTGAGCTTACTGCGGTTTGAAATATAGGGCACAAACTGAAAGTTTTTAAAAAAACCCTTAGCATGCTTTTGGTGGTTAATTGTTTACTTATTTATTTGTTTGGTATTCAGTTTTAGCCGTGTTAGTTAATCAGTCACAAAATATCAATGACAAAGGTTCTGAATGAATAGTACCTATTTTGAAGTTTACCAGGTAGTGTGATCATTATAAAAGTTTTTTTAAAGGTTGCTCTGCAAAGCCGGGTCTAAAAAGTGAAAAAAAAAAACTTTTATGTCATTCGTTTGCTCGTCAAAAACTTAAATAATAAATGTTTTAGATAAAAATGTATACAGATGCATTCAGAAAACAATTTAAAAATATTTTATTAAACTTTAGTAAGACTACCTTCAGTTTATCCAGAAGAACCTACATCAATCCGCCGATTGTTAGCTGTCTCCTAGTCAGTTTCGCGGCGTAAAACTCATCTCAACAAATCCAAACTGTGCGAAAAAGGTACGCGTTTCGAAAAAGCGGAGCGTCCTTATTACCGAGTCTCGTGCGAGAACGGAGCGCACGCGCGACGACATTCCGCGAATCGCCGCCGCCGCGGCCGCTCCTGCCACGCGATACTGAAAATACCTACGCGATGTTATCGGAGTTGTGAAGTCGACGATGGTGGTCACGGTGAGGGTGCGCTGAGCGCGCGATGCGCCGCGTGGCGCGCGCACTCGCCGCGCTATGAGCGCGCGCCGCACGCAACGCGCGCGACGCACGAGCCAGCACGCGCATAGGGTCGCGCTACTTGTGCTGACGGGTGTACTGATCGCGCAAATACGGTGAGTTTAGAAGTTTGAAAGTTTGGGATAGACGTAAAAAGTTTTCAGACAAGTGTATGTGGAGTGTCGGCTAAATATTATTTGTTTCTGCACTCAAGTTTCACACGTTTTACATAAATGCACATCAAATTACATAGCTAAAGATTCATTATGTCTATGTTCTAAAGATTTATTATGTCTATGTTGTAAGTAAAAACAGCATTTTGTGAAGTTTTGTCAGTTTCAAAGGTTCTAACTTCTATGTTAATGTAACGTTATTTTCAGTTTCCCAGTAACTATATTTTCAGTAAAAGTTAAGTTTAACTTAAATCTAAGGTTTCATGCCAAAAAGCCTACTCATTTTATAAGTTCACATTGAATCCATATAAGCTAAACATGTAAAAGGCACAAAGTTCTGCCTCTTATTCTGTAAGTTGCTTTATAGTACTGATTTTTACTCGTTTAGAATGGCAAATACTCTAACATAGTAGTTATGACAAGATATTTGAGATTTGGAAGGCTGGTAGCGCTAACCGCAAGCGAATAACTTGGCGGCAAAGACATGCCGCGGCCGACGGCAACTGACATCCAAGTACATTCTCAAATGCTTACATAGTTCGCCATTGCATTGTTTGGAACACTTCGCTATGTTTTAAAGTTTGTAACATTTAAGATTTACAGAAGAATGTAGTAATTGTAACAGAAAAGTGCATTTATTTATTCCGGAAACGTATTAAGCTACGTACTAGCTAGCTACTCACAGCGCAATAAAGTTTAAATAATGTAACCGTAAAGTGAAAGTAAAAATATGAACTCAATAGACTCATAAGAACTACGAGTAAGCAAGGAAGTAAACGATAGAAAGGGGGAAAGCGCCATGTCATAAAATATAAGCAGTTTCTTCATTCGAAACTCGTAACATGATGCTCATGCAACCGTCTAGATCACATATAAAAATACCACGACAGAAATGTAAACTAATTACAAACTTTTAGTAATAGGAAACTGGTGAAAATGGTCTCTACATAATATTAAGAACTGAGTAAGTATAGCATCAAAGATGCCGACATTTTTTTCGGAAGGACAACTCGAATTTCACTGTAATTCATGATTTGTAGTTTTTCTATGTTAACAGCGGTTATTAACGTAGAAACTTTTGAAGATAGGATCTTGACTTGAAGATACTCCATTAAAGGCTAAGGCTTTTTATTCATTTGAAAGCTGTACTAAACTAGTTTCACAGTTTTAAGGATAGCAAAATTCTCTGGTAAGTTATGAATTTTGTCGCAGAGGCGATCGTGTGTCTGCCGTGGACCGACTGGAAAACGTTACACACACCGTCACTCGCATACTCGACGGATACGATATCCGTTTACGGCCCAACTTCGGAGGTAAGCCACTAATAAACCACAGATTTTCTTAGGTGTATGTTACGTTTGTTATCACCTCTGATACCCGTACGTATAGCAAGCCAGTTTTGAATACCACCGAGCTTTTTTGATACTTATTGTGAGGCCTAAACATTAAGAATAAGAGGTAAGCTATATGAGCGCACGGTAAGGGGGCTGATCAAACACAAATTGACTTCTGTGAAGTTCTGTGACTGGTTCGCAGCAAGCATAACCAAAATTATTGGCATCTTTTGATCTAGATGCATACCAATAGTGTTAATTAAAAGTACATATGCGTCTAGATTTCAATATACAAGTATACACGCTACAGTTTTAAATCTTCACCATGATTCTCTTTATTTTCGCATTAATTTAAATAACATCTAAATGTCTCGTACTCCAGTATATTAATATTAAGACAATCGTAATATTAGACAGATAACTGCACCCAGAACACGTTTTGATGTCATCATAATATGCTAAACTATATCTCAGTAAATAACCATTAGACGATGCAGTGTACGAAATGCACGCGAGCAAATGTTATTGCAGAGGCAGAGATTTGGACAAGTATGTGAAACGTGCCCCAGCACGTTATTGCAATCCCTCAACCATAAAGATCCAATATTGTATCGAATTTAGTAGGCAAGCATGATTCGTCAGCGGTTCACTTGGATGCATAAAATGTTATTGGTTTCAGGCGATCCTCTCTACGTCGGCATGGATTTGACGATCGCGAGTTTTGATGCCATATCAGAAGTAAATATGGTAAGTTGTATTATAGTGGGGCAACATAAAATCACATATGCTAAGGGCGGAGATGATGTTTTTAAATATGCTCCATCATACACTACGTATGTTTATCAAGCGATCGACTCGTGTTTTGTAGCATCAGATTAGCCGTAATCAATCAAGACGGCTGCCATTATCCTCGCTTACATTATTTACCGGTCCACCTACCACATCAGATTTCTGGCATGTCGAAGCAAGCAGAGATCGGAGTGTGATGGATAGCGTTGTCATGTCATCGACCTTGGGAGTCAAGATGTTTTCGGGTCATCAAGGACGCTTGAGCAGGTCGTCGAAAATTATTATGCTTTTAATAGCATCGGAAAGAGAGCAAGGCCGTCACTTGACACACATCGAGTCGCCGGTGCCGGGGGGCGGAGTGCTGACTCGCCAATCGATGGTCGGCTTTCCTCCGCGCCGCCACTCGCCTTCGCTCTCAGGTCGCCGCCCACTCATTCCACTATGTACTCGCTTCTTGGTCTTACGTACATAGAAATGTGGACCAGTATAAAATTTACCTTAACAGCCGCTTATTTATTGTTGATCCACAAGATTCGCTTCCCTACCATAAATAAATTTAATTCCCTACCATAAATAGATTTAATGAAGCAAAAACTTCTTAAAAATTGGTTCTAAATCAATATTTTAAGATTACACTCAGGTTTATATGTGAACGAAAATATGATCATAGGCATTATTAGACCACGGTTCAATATTTCGTCTAAGTTGTACTATTGCTATGCAACACCATCGCTCAAAATATAATACTTACATAAAAGTATCAATAGTCTCACATCTCACGATCAAATTAATAATCATGCAAAAATCATATTAAAGGTAAATTATATTCTTAAAAGCCGTGCCTCTTTCAGGATTACACAATAACGCTCTATCTGAATCAGTACTGGAAAGATGAGAGGTTGGCCTTCGGTCTTCCGGACGAGGTACTGACGCTGTCGGGGGACTTCGCCGATAAGATTTGGGTGCCTGATACGTTTTTTGCTAATGATAAAAATAGGTGAGCTACCAAACACCCACATTTTCTTTAATTTTCAATTCGTTTTTCAAAGAAGTTGTATCGTAAGATGAAAGGTTTCATACGGGATTACTGCCGGGTACGTGTATGAAGGAAATTAGTTGTAACGCGTGTCGACCGATTTGAGTCGTAAAGAGGTAGCACCTACTCATAGACATACACAAAACAGACTAATATAGTTAACTATTAAAACAGGTGCAATGTACTAGTTATAGTGACCACGATAGTGAATAGACAAACTCTTACTAAGAACTTAGCATTTTCTCTCCATTGCACTTGACTCTACTCTCGGTTTTGAGCGAGCTACTAAACACAAAAATGATCACCACATCTTTTCTTACCCAGTAAATATCTTCCAGTTTTCTCCACGACGTGACAGAGCGCAACAAGCTGGTCCGGCTCGGAGGCGACGGGAGCATAACCTACGGGATGCGGTTCACAGCTACCCTCGCTTGCATGATGGACCTGCACTACTACCCGCTGGACAGCCAGAACTGCACCGTCGAGATTGAAAGCTGTGTGACTCTTACACTTGTAACAGGAGGCCGCTACCGCTTCCGCTTCAGCCTTTGCTTTGGACACGATGGTTTCGACACATCTGTGCACTCATTCCATTCGTGTTTGACGCACCTTCGATCAATTTTCTACGGATATAAAAGATAATGCAAAACATACCTTTTGAGAATATGATTGTTTTGCACGAGATCTATTTCAGTTTTAGAGTCACTTGTTTTGGAAATTTTGATGTACCATTTTATATTTTAATCTGAACACTACTGCCCAAGAAAGTTTAAAATAACTATATTCTGAATACAGGTTAACAGCGATAGATCGAGGGTGCGAATGTAGTTAGATCTTATTATGCCCTTGACATTTACCAATAAAGATACTGTTGCCGACGAAAATTGCACTGAATACGTCTTAGTTTATTTTTAAAATGTGCGTAATGATGTTTCCGCTATGACTCGTGGAGCTATCGGATTACTCCGCGGGCATATATAAGGAATAATTTAGTTTATTGGTTGTTTATTGTTGGTTGTGGCGGTTCGTTGAATGATGTAATGTGAGTGCCAGGGGTATAACGCACGAAACTAAAATAACATTGATATTATCCTTCGTTTGACATTACCAGGTTGTGCTTCTGCTTCGTTGAAGATCAACAAATGGCAACACCGCGTACCTACCTATCTCAGTCGAGCTTCAAAATTTAGCATTATCATTGCAAACAGAGTGCTTTGAAACACCGACAATGCTTTGCTTAAATAGGACTCCAGTCGAAGAATTTACATTTCGTAACCATATTCGCATTACATATTTGACATTGTACAGTCGCCAGCACATTAGGTTGCCCACCTTTGTAGCAATCTAGCCCTTATCACAACTGCATAAGATGCCGCAGTGTTTACCTTGACGTGCTGTTGTCCGTACATAATACCACTGAATAGATACATAATACAACATTGTTCAGCACCATAAAGTCGAAATTAATGTTCCCTGCATTTTAATTTCATTATTTTCGCATCTTGTATCCCGCTTTTCAATGTTTACCCTCAGCTTATAACTTGATTTAAAGTTCATCGTAAAAGTTACAAGACACTTTGTGCCTCGTAATATTAAAGTATTTATGTAAGCCAAAACTTTATAATATAACATCGCGATAAAAAAATTTTCATTCATTTCACACAAAATATTATTGATCATGAAATACAGTTTAATTCAGTATATAAGGTTGTCACACACTATCAACTTGGTTTATCTATGATGTTACTCAGTCATAATCATTGTAAATACAGGGTGATTGGCGGAATAATGTAGATATTTCTGAGGTCTATAGAGGACACCTATGCGATCATTTTAAGTCATGTATAATGCGATAAGTGCGATATATTTTAATTTAATCGCCAAATTTCATTTGTTTAAAAAAACGCAAAAACGCTTTTTACCGTAACACACATACTTATGACATAAAATGGCCGCATAGGTGTCCTGTATTGGCCCCAGAAATATCTACATCGCTCCGCCAAACATCCTGTACCTGTAAGGCTCTATAGCGCAAGTTAGGTTTCACAAACTAACTTAAAGTTAAAATGGTAACGTGAACTTCTGTAAACTGTTCAATAATACATAAATCAATAAAAGCCCCAAAATGAACACACTATTGTGTTCGCGGAAGTAAACCGCTAGCTCCGCGAGCTCGACATTCCCATAGTCGAACAATTAAAAAAAAAACATCAAAGAAACTGATGAAAACGGAATGGATTTAACTCAGAGCTAAGCTCATTCATTACTGTTACACAACCTCCACAGAAGTTGTGCAAATGAGTAAGAAATTATAAATAAATACAAATTTGATAATTACTAACATAGGTTAGTCCTTTTATAACTAACAAATAATGAGCTGCTTGAATATTGTTTTCAATATAAAATTATATTATTTTTATAAGCTGACTCAATCTTGCAATATAGGGCCTTACATGTAGCAGCTATAACGATTAACCACAATTAAAGTTGCTAAAAAAAGAAATGTGTGACAACCTTAGCCAGACTAACGATATGCTAACGTGTCCCCTCTCCGCTACAGATGGGTACACGGTCTCCGACGTGGTGATGTACTGGAAGGAGACCCCAGTGCGAGGGGTAGAGGACGCAGAACTGCCCCAGTTCACCATTCTGGGACATGAAACTAATGATAGAAAGGTATTTCCGGCGTATTTTGTATTTATTTATAGATCCTTGTCGTTAAGTGAACATTACCACGCTTGAATAGTTGCACAAAAAATATATTATAGTAACGAACACTCAGTTTTTTTCAGTTGTTAGTTACAGCACCGTATATAGTACCGTAGTAAAGTTTTTCTACAATATCTCAGAGCGCTTTGCAAATCTAGGTAAATCTCTTTCTAGTTAAACCCAAGCATCATACCAAAAATGCAGGTTCAACGCATTTATTGCAATATTGGAAGTCCCTAATTCAGTTGGCACGGAACCCTCAATGCGCGAGTCCGACTCGCACTTGGCCAGTTTTTTCTTTCTACGGACTGCTACAAAATAGCCGATAAATCACTCTTCCAATACTTGCTTCTAGACAAATAAAAATATAAATTAGCCATAGAAAATAATTTAAAATAGAAAGTAATAGGTATCTACATTTCTTTTTATTCAAAATGGCGCATATTTTATTAACCGATTGGCCATCAAAAGTCTATAACTAGTCCGTAACTGAGTCGCTACTATAACGGCTATATACCGCTTGATCGACCGATCAAATGTCGGGGGTCAGCATACTCCAGCTGCACTCGCAAAGTCCAACAAAATTGCCGATCATCGATACCACAAGTGTTGTGCAAAGAGCCCTTTATAAGGGGCAGTTTTACAAAGCTGTCGCGTTTCAGGAGAAATTGGCGACTGGCGTTTATCAGCGGCTGTCGCTGAGCTTCAAACTTCGGAGGAATATTGGGTACTTCGTGTTCCAGACGTATCTGCCGAGCATACTCATTGTGATGCTCTCGTGGGTATCGTTCTGGATAAATCACGAAGCTACGTCAGCTAGAGTTGCTTTAGGTGAGTTTTTGCACAGTAATTCTGGTACTTGTAAAACAAATTGCTAGTTTTAAATATTCATAACTTGTATTAATTATTTGTTTGTACCTTTTACACACTTACTTTGCCTTACTCAAAGTACGAGTAGGTTCTGTTAAATCAACAAAGTAGTATTAACAACTATTCTAACATGGCCTAAGCTGTTAATCATAAGTTTGTCGATCTTAAAAAAATGACTATTCGGTGCTTAAGGTTCAATCCATGAAAGTAAATTACATAAAAAGGCCCATTACGATATTCCACACACTTCACCATACACTTAAAAGTATACTCTATTCCCGTACAGGCATAACCACGGTGCTAACGATGACGACGATTAGCACAGGCGTTCGCAGCAGCCTTCCCCGCATCTCCTACGTGAAAGCAATCGACATATACCTAGTGATGTGCTTCGTCTTTGTATTCGCCGCGTTACTCGAGTACGCGGCTGTGAATTATACGTACTGGGGTGCACGAGCCAGGAAACGAGCGAAGTTAAAGAATAGAGAACAGATGTCTACTAGCACCAGTGTCGAGAAGGATCTGAAGTGTTCTACAGGTGAGGTTTTGGGAGAATCACCCAAACAATTTACAATAACTTCCTATCCCCCTATCAGTTCAGGTAAATTTTTCTTCAGTTGCGTTAGCGATGATGCTGACATTAGTCTAAAAAACTTTATGTGAAGCCGTAGTAGAGTACGCATATGCGTTAGGTATTCCCTATTGATGATAAGTGTATCATACATAGTGATGTAGAGTTCCCTATTCAGGCTAATTCGACCTACTTTTAAAATTAAGGTACATTACATTTAAATAAATAATATATACCAAAAAATTGGTAGTAGAAATTTAAACATCCTTAGTTCTCTTACACTGAAAAAAAATATTGATTAATACACATACCTTCCCAGGATCCCGTTCCCCCGAAGAGATAATAGCGCTCCGTGAGTGCACCAGCAGCACAGGCCGGGTGTCTCCCCTGCTAGGGCTTCGGTCCAAGCCTCTGCCGCCAGCCGCGGCGGCTCCGCCCTCGCTGCGACTCCAGCGAGACCACACGCAGTTACGATACCGCACGCGGCCGCATTCCAGAACTTCCAGAAGTGAGTGGTTTGATGTATTCGGCCTTTGCGGTTTTTGTAGTTTGAATGTTTGGACAACTTGCCAACTCTATGTAGTAAAATACATAGTAGTACAAGGCTAAGTGTAAAGTAAAGTAAAGTTTTTCACTACTCCCACTAGACAGAGACAGTTTATAACATCGTTACAGAGAAAACTTGCTACAACTTGTCATGATAGATTAGATATTGTCTAATCTACAAAATATTACAAGTGTGCAGCCTTTTTCATATTGTAGAAGATAAAAATTATACCTACTCGTAGTTTCAAACTAGTACTCAATAACATTACTATCTTTGATTATGTTATAAATAACTCTATCTAATTAGGTTCAAACCTGCATGAATTATACATGGTGTAACATGTAAAAGAGGCTTTTTCTATAAATTGCACTTGTAAAAAGCAACCGTGACTCTCACGGTAGCTTTTTACAAGTGCAATATAAATTATTAAGTTTGTATAGCGTCAAAACACAAAAATCAACTGGGCTTTTTCTAATATTTGGTAACGCTTTTTACCATAAAAAAGATTAATTTTACTAAAAATTTTTAGTAAAATTGACCTCTTTTTCAACTGACAGAATATTTATTCGTATTACAGATGGGTCAAACGGCAAGCCGAAGATGATCCACGCGTTACGTCGCGGGGCCACCGTCATCAAAGCGTCCATGCCCAAAATTCGCGACGTCAATGTCATCGACACTTATTCCCGGGTCATCTTTCCCGTCTGCTTTCTCGTCTTCAACGCGGTCTACTGGGGTTTCTATATTATTGACTAAACTACATAACTAACATAAGGATAACATTAACTGGATTTACTGAAATGAAATGGAATGACCTAACTATTGTTGTACTAATGTGACAACAGTCGTAGTAGTGGCCGTACCACTACAACGACTGTTGTCACTTTGTATCCAGTACCCCAATGACGAATAATTGCGTCAAATTATTCGTTTAGTAATCATTTCTATGAGAATTTGAAAGCGCCGCTATCGGACGTAAAAGAAACCAAAGATTTGACACTCGAATAAGACAATGTATTTCAATAATTTTAATTAAATAGATCGTTTAACTTGTTGCGTTAAGGCTTTCGAGCTTACTACACGATACGGGAGTGCTTCGTGCTGCCGATTAAAATAAACTCTCTATGATTACGTAACAAATACGTCAAATGTTCGTTGTTGGGGTACTGAAACAAGAAGTGATTTTTTCGTTCAGATTTGGTGGCCATGTTTTGAAAATTGCTGAATTCAAGTACTGTCGACTATGAAACAGCATTAGCTCATAGATAAGGAACCAAACAGCGTCTACATAGATAGGAAACAAATAGGAAAACAAAACAAAGTTCCAAACCAGAAACAGAAAAATAAAACAATCACAAGTAAAGAGCAATAAATAATGGCAATAGTCAAGTTAAACTTGTATCAGTTGCTTATTAAACAATAAATCGTATATTATTATAAGTGACTTTCGATCTTTACTGTGTTCTTTTAGTGTTGCCAAAAGCTTTATTTTAACTTAAAAGATAACAAATTATTTACACGAACATATAATGTCGAGTCCATGTTGAGCTATACACTTGTTTTTGTATGTATTAAATGATTTTTTTTTGTGATTGGCGAAAACGTGCCAAATGAGAGGCCAAAGCTCTGTATTACAAAATATTTTCGTAGGCTAAATGTTAGTAGATGATAGCTCATTGGATGTATAAAACTGCCAATTTCATTATGGAAGAGAGAATAAACGCAACAAAACAAAATGAATGCTTTCTTAATCCTTACTACGAGTATTCGTAACTATAAATACATACTGTCCTATTAGGTATCGATTGATCTTCGTAAAAATATTGATAATTTGAATGTGGAATAACTAGTGCTATGGTGCCAATTCTTTCGACTTGAAATATTAATTTTCAATAATATTATGTGTAAAAACGAATTGAAAATGCCAATCAGAACTTTTCAGTCTACAAGACATTCTTCAATAAGATAAGGGTACTTGAACTTTTCTGCAGAAAATACATTTGTAAACATTCAGGAAAACAATTAAAGAGGTAAACAATACCTATACGGTTCTATGTTTACAGTATATTTTCTACAGGAAATTGATAATAATAGCTGTTCAATTGTTGTAAATAATGAATATTATAGAATGAACGTATTAGACTAAGTGACGAGATACAATGTAGTTGAATTGATGTTAATAGGAAGATTGCAAGCCAATAGTTTATATTATCTAAGGAAGTTGTAAAAATAAAAGTTTACTATAGAAACTTTTTTTGTTTTCATATTTTCCCAATTCAGTTTAAGCTATCTTGAATTTATCAAACATAATCCTACTTATATAACAAATGTCAAAGTTTGTGAGTAAGGATGTATGTTACTCTTTCACGTAAAAACTGCTGGATTTTGATGAAACTTTACAATAATATAGTTAAATACGCCGGAATAACGCATAGGTTATAATTCATAATGCTCATTAAAGAGATACAATTATTAGGGCGGATGAAGCCGCAGGGAGCCGCTAGTTTATTATATTTATCTGCTTTATCTAATATCTACTACCTAAAACAAAATACAAACAAATACTTTATACCATGATGTACTACTTCGAGACACGTAGAGCCTGAAAGTTACACAGTATTTACCGTACAGTAGCGTCATCTGTATGACAAACTACTAAGCGTTTTCCCGAAAGCTTTCGCATAAGGTTCTCGGCGGTTCAAGCAATTTCAGGCGCTTTGGAAGGAGGAATGTGATCTCGCCATCTATCTTACAAGTCGGTTACTAGTTTTGCGTTATCTAATGCTGGTCTTGCGTTATAGAAACAAAACTTTACATGCTAGAATTTCGCATAGGAAGAATGGCTTATAAAAGTAAAGAAGAATGGATGAAGATGTCGTTATCAATTTTTTTTCTACTGCAATTCATGAAAAAATACGAATGTAATTTAACAAATACAAACCTTTACCAATTTGTCACTACTTTTTAATTTGTAAGAATAACTATTACTCCTTTTACCGCTGAGTACCTATTTTACGATAAAAACCCAACAATAGTTAATAATAAAAGATTATAGAAAAATAATTATAAGAAAATATTACTTTCGTGATTAGAATTTGCGGTTTTTTTTATAGAATCAACAAAAAATTGTAGAGCAGGAAGAATATCTGGCTCAGAAATTTTGCTGAATTTTGTTTTAAAACATACATTTTTGATCATTGTTTGAAAATATTAATTGACGTAAATTGTGTTAAATTCTAGTTATTTTGAACTTATAACAGATTTTCCCTTAAAACACCGCCGATACCAATCCAACTATATTTATTTATAACCAGTTCATCTATTTTCATCGAGCGTTATTCAGAGTGGCCGGTACAATAAATGTAGAAGATTGTTGAAAGGGATTTATATAGGGAGCAAGGCAGGGGCGGCTGGCTCCATTCATCGCGGGGCGCCGACGCGGGGGCGGGCGGGAGAGGGGCGGCGAGCTAAACCTTCCCTAGTACCGCTCCGGCCGCTCGGCGAATCGGCGGCTCCCGGGCCGCCATACAACCTGGACTTTCAGTGCTAAAAGTGGTTATAGAACTGAGTTTTATGTGGAAAATCAAGTGTGTGATCTGGAAAATGCTACTTTCCGCTTTGGACTAAGGTACGGGTGTTCTAAGTTTAAAACAAACGACGTCACAGCTTGGATTGTGGATTGTTTGTTGTTGTCTATCTGACCGCAGATTTAAAGAGATTAAATAAATATACTTTTTTATTACCGATAATTGTGAAATCATTAGAGGATGTGCAGTGGAAGTTCAAAAAAGCTGTTAGATGATGAAAACCCGTGGGCGGCCGAAGGTGTTGGGTTACAGGGCGGGCGGGGGCGGGCGTGGGCGCAAGCCGCCGCGCAGTCCAACCCGTATTGATTGCTTCACTTTCATACCTATTCGCTAAATTGTTACAATAAATAACATTACCGGTTTTGTAGAAAAACTAAAACGTATAGAGGTAGATTATTAAAAGGTTTTTGAGGTACCCTACATATTCATGCAAGGCAAAACGTCTCAAAATAAATGAGCTAAGCCCGTACAATCAACAAGCGCTGAATAACTTGGTCTCTTTTTGTATTTGGCTCGAAATTATTGAACTGAAACAATAAAAAGAATTGAATTATTGATAACCATCTAAAAGCATTGTTTATAAAAGGTAGCAGCTCTGCTACGAGGCAGGGTCCTTGGAGAAGATCAACTACGCACCAACCTTCTCGCCAAAACTGCGTCATCCAAACAACGTGTTTAATAACGATCTCATAATGTGTATAACATATTTAGTAAATAACCTAATGTTTTATAAATACGAAACATTACCTGACGATTTGAAATTACGGAATTATTAATTTTGACGGAATATTGTTTACAAAAAGTTAGATAATTGGCTATTGACATACTGTTTCTGCAGCCTTAAAGATTACTTTAATAATATTACGACATTGTATTTGACATAAGTATTGGAATAATAATCAATTTTAATGTTTGCATGCCTGCGTGCAGGCGGAATACACGCAGTACCATAATTTTTAAGATCAAACTTTTGTATACTGTATTCTCAGCAAATAAATGATTAATTTAATTCCTTTTGCTTTCTTTTTAAATACGAAACATACTTAATTATAAATAACACCAAGAATGTGCGCGTACATCCTAAGCCCATAAAATCAATAAATCGTTATTAAAAGCATTAGAACTGATTGATTACGTACACATCAGTGCTTGTTTTCAGACATTTACTTGATTGACGTCACTCAGAGTTAGTGCACCTGTGTGCGTTTCTCTCTCCATGTGAAAATAAATTATTGCATCCATTCTGATGGCAATGTAATAATGGCTCCGGTTGGTTAGAAGCCAATGAAAGAATCCTATGACTTGGTTTAACTAGCTAGAAGCCTGTAGTTGGAACGTACTGGCTTCTAACAGCAATACATTGAGGTACCTACCTCTATTCTCTACTGAATAGGGACGATAGCTACTTAAAATTCATTTCTACTTAACGTAAGAGTCCAATAGGTTTTATCTCAGCTACGAAGTGCGGGAAACATCATCCATTGGTGATAAGTGCTGTCATAACTCCCCGAACGTTAGTTAGAGGCCGCTGAAAGAATCCTATGTACAAAAATAAATTCGGCGAGGCCTCCGATTGCAAGTCCTAACTGCTTAGAATGCGCAGCGCGCTGCGTGGTGAATGAAAACGGGATCAACAAGTAGCTAGTAAGAGTCACCTGGCCCTGAAGCGCGCATGCGTAGTGTCCGCCATAAATCCAACATGGCTGCTTAAAAAGCTCGCCCTTAATTTGCAATATGCTTTAATTAATAAACGAAAATAAATCCCTTTTGAAAAGTGAAGTTTTAGTAATCACCGTAGTGAAATAAGCGTGAATAACTTAGTAGATTGTGAGGTTTAATTCAAAAGATTTAAGTTGTAACTGTGTTTGTGTAAGTAAAAATAACTTTAGTGCCCAGTTAAATCCAACCCAATGCGATTAGGTACTTATGGGTGTTAATAGAGCAAGTTGATCATCCTTACGGATATTTAAGTAGCTTTTTATAACTGGATTGTTGTTACTTTAACATCAAGCAACTATATCAATTTAAAGTAGGCAATGGATGGATGGTAGATGTTGAGACGCCATTTATATATTTTATTTTACATGTTCTTTAATAGTTCCTGTATGTTGGTTTCGAAAACAAAAAGAAATACCTGTTTATTAATCTGAAAAACATACTATAGAGAACAGTTTCAGATGCAAAGATTTTGATGGTGTGCTTGCATTAAACGTCTAGTTTTGTATTATGTATGACCTTAAGACTAAATAACACCAATCTGCTTTGAAAACTATGGATAAAAGTAGTAAAATAAGAAAAAGTAAAACTAAATAAATTGAGTAACAAGTAACAACAACAATAATCGCGAACAGGTCAACGACTATCGTACGTACTATCTATACGTTATCAAATAATAAATTTAAATAAATAATATAGGATTTTAAACTTTCGCGTTGCATTGCAATTACTTACTATCAGTTGACTCGTGACCACGGCAGTTGCAATACCGCCGAAACGTCGAGCAGTGAGTTATAGCAACTCATAAGTTTTTATTCGCGTTTAGACCCGTCATGTCTAATATTAATTAATTAATGATTATTATGATGCAGAAAGCGCATTGGCTAGCGAACCATGAGCCGGCGAGTGAGCGCAGCAGCGGCGCCCGCGCACGTCACTTAGGCGATGCTAGTGCCCGCGCCGCACACTCGCGGCCCCTCCACGATGCCAGCTCCGATAGCCGTCTACATCATCTCTGTCGCCCTCTTTTGGATATGTGGTGAGTCAGACAATAGGCTAGTTTACACTAGAAACAAACCACAATGTTGATCGTTTCTAGTGATTCATTATGTTATGTATGTGACATACATAAGTACGTCACCACTTTATTTACTTTATGTCCAAGATTTTCTCTAAACGCTCTGACCATATGATTAATTGCAACAACCATAGACTCAACGACCCATATAAATTTAAAGATGATTTTTTAAACACACACAGCCTTACCACAAATCACTTAAACAAAGTTTTAGGCACTGTTTAACAAGATTTTAAGAAAATCCTTACCACAAATCAGTTTTTGGCGCTAAAACACTCTTTCAAACAGTGTTTTAGTTAAACACCCTCCCCCCTATTTTATCTTATGTTTAACCTCAAAAAATTGACAGATTGACATTTGACAACTTGACTTTCGTTTCGCGGTAAATCAAATTCGTGCTTTCTTATAGAAAATATTATGGATGATTGATTTCACAACAATTTATTTATTGATCACACAATTAATTTATTAATCAACAAACCAACAAAACAAGTTTACTATTTTAGACATACTTTTGTAAAATCAAATTCCACTCAGCAACTCTATGACGGTTTGTGTTGGTATTCGTGTTTCTGTGTTTTACCACGTCTTTCGAACTTTCTATAAGCTGTACAAGGATATCCTGAAATAAAATAAACAATTACAATGCTATCACGTTTCCAAACCCCACATACGGCGACTATGTGGTAGTTATCCATTTGATTTACCTTTTCGTTTTTTGTCCAATTATCCTAGCGATCTTTCTTTTTTTGATTCATGTTGAAAACAAATCAGTCAATACACAACAAAATACGACTTTTTACAAATGAATTGAAAACGCGCTCTTTCTTTACAAACTCCTGTAAAAAAGTCAAAACAAATCAGATTCTTCTCATTCTGCTGTCATCACAACTTTTTTTTAAAGATTTGGGTTTTGATACTATTCAGCCATCATTTCAAGAAGCTTTTGTTCATTTACTCTGCATGTGTTGAATGCAACCTGCGTACTAGAAAATGTAATGAATGAACTGAGAGTGAATGAATGAATATTTGTATCTAAAACTGGTGTTTAGCTAAACACTACCCAAAAACCTATTTGTGGTACAAAATGTTAAACACTGTTTTAAACCCTTTTTAAATTTAAAACAGTTTTTAACTAAACATGACTTAAAACCAGTTTTAACGGATGATTTGTAGTAAGGCTGACAGTTTCCGAATTGAATTTTTTTTATAAATAAATGACACCAACGTTGGCCTTACAGTGTAATCCAATAGCACTGTAAGCTCAATATACAACGTGTATTTTCGAAACTTGCTCAAACGAAATGTGCACGAATGCACAATTAATGTACTTAAACGAAATATTAGGTGTAGCATCCACTAGATCCAAAATTATCGAAAAATACAAAGTTAAAAAAAATGACATAAAAAATGCCAAAAAGGCAAATTTTTACACAAATTTCAGAAGTTTTTCATTATTCTTTTTTTAGTTTTTTGTAAGTTATGGTTGTATTTTTTATCTTATTAGCAAAATAAACTGTTTAGCTTTCAAATGAGACAACTTTAAACAAAATACACCATTCAATAAAAAGAAACGACGAATAAATGAAAAGAAGAAATAATAATTTTAAAAAAAAACTGAAAAAAAATCTTGTCGATAATTTTAGGTCTAGTATCCACACATTTCGTTTAATCAAGTTTCGAAAATACACATTGTACACAGAATGACAATAACAAAAAACTTTATTCTGAAACTATTAGCATCACAGCTGAAATTTGGTAGGTACGAGTAGGTGAATGCTGTTAACCGCTTTACAATTCACATATTAAAAAATTACTCAAATCTATGCGTGTCTATCGATAAATCTTAATAATGCGACGACTGTATTTTCTTTGAAAAAAAAATCCGATAGGTGAACCTTTTTCGAATGCGAACTGCACAGGGTTTGGCACCCTGACCTGACCTTAGTTGGGCACTATTGCATTAAGCGTCATCCACACACGACGAGGTCAGTGTGTATCGACGCTTCATCGAATGTTTCAATGCTTCGTTCCCGACAGGAAATTGAATTGCTTGCACACGATAAATATAAACCACAATCAGGCCAGGGGTACATTTAGTACTAAGTTTCCTTGGAATCCTTACCCTCGCGGCTTAAGTAGTCCAGTCTCGTGTGAATTTAGCTTGGCAACTTTAGAAAACACAAGTATATACTACGACCTTTCAAAAATTGCAGGATCACGTAGGATGTAGAGGTAGGTCGCATATAATCGATCACTATAGTAAATAGAGTAAGCCTATGTATTTGGGAGGGATAAACTGCTGCTAGGAAGACGATGATGATGTGTACTCTATCTTTAAGTTTGCGCTTGAGGCTCTTCTGGTTGAGTAACGCACGTAACTAACGAATTTGCGTTTGTATTGTAACGTAATTTCATTTCATTTTTTCTATGGCATTAATAAAGGCATGTTCAGTAGAGAACAGATCGGGCTAAGGATTTTCAGCTGTACACATTAGGTAAACTATCAGTCGTTCCCAAACTTCCCAATTATGGATTGAGATTGATTCATTGATACTCGTATGTTTCAATCCAAGGTCGATATTAAGATTACTTGGTTTGTTTAAAAGTATGCATTGCATTCCGTTGATTATCTAACTTTACTTGAATACTTTTTAACCTGTATCTTCTCAACAACAGTGAGCACAGACGAGCCACCGGCAGCGTCAGCCCCTCGTCCGGCCAACGGTACGGTGGGACCGGCGGACCCGCGCTCTGTGATGGGCCGTGTGCCCCCCTACCAGCCGCCTGCGATGGGCAATGGGCCCATATCTATGCAGGTCCCGCCCGTGTTTCGGCCCCATAGCCCGTACACACGAGTTGAGGCGTGGAATCGTGAGTTTACTTACACATTACCCATATAGGCAATTGCACACGAAAACCGTGAAATGATTAGTGAAATACCAGCAGCACCATTTATGTAAAGTTAAAGAAAATACAGTGGTGGGTGAACCAAGAATTCATAACACTCCCACTTATTTTGGTGATGGCGGAAAGGGGTTTGCGAAGTGGGCTGGAGATATTTTAGTGCAAAACACGAGTGCACTTTTCTGATCTTCCGAGTATTAGTTGTTAGGTTTCTCAAGTATTTCAGAGGATTTATTTAACTGCAATTTATAATCATTTATGAACCCTTATAGTTGGTTACTTAAGGACAAATTGGCAGATCTGCATAAAGATGATTTTTGAACATTGTCCTAAATGACCTCAAAAATCGCAGACGTAATAAGTAACAGTAGTTCAGATATGAAATTGCAGTAGTCTGTAACAAAAGTATTGTTCCAGCACATCCACTATTCGACAAGCATCCCTTCGACATCGTCGCCGAAGGGATGGAAGACCACGACGAAGATGACGACGGCGGCTGCAACCAGCCGTGTCTCAAACAACATTTCTCGTGCCAAGTAAGTGTATCCTAAAATATTTTTTGAGAAAAATCATTTTTTAAAATTTTAAGGTTTAAAATCTGTAATGCTATCTTGGAAAAATATCTGATTCGCCATTAATTAATAAATAACTGCATGTAAATATTGTTAAGATATCACTTATCTTTAAGACAAATCTCTAATTGTGTAATAATAAAAACACAAAAATATATTATCCCTTTTCATTAAGCCATTCATTCGATAGGGTTTAACGTCGGTAGGCCTCACATATAAATTTATTTTAAATATTAAGAAATTGACAACAAAAACCTTGTCACAGATATCTTGCACGTGCATACCCATGGAGAAGCGATGCGATGGGGTCGCAGAATGTGCAGAAGCGGAAGACGAAGCAGGCTGCGCACGCTCTTGCGATGAACACGAGAACCGCACGATATGCCACACCACCAACGTGTGCATCGCGCTCGACTGGCTCTGCGACGGCGACAACGACTGCGGCGACTTCTCCGACGAGACGCATTGCGGTGAGTCAAGTTATTGCCATACTAAACATTAGAACCGCACGATTTGCCACGGCACTAACGTGTGCATCGCGCTCGATTGGTTCTGCGACGACGTTCTGATAATAAAAATTGGCATACAGAAATAGGTCTACCCAGAAAACCTGTGAACCTTTATATTACTAGACCCATAAATCTAATTACCTTATTATGCCATGAGCTAAGCTGCAGCTACCTGTC
This sequence comes from Pyrausta aurata, assembly GCA_963584085.1. Lineage (NCBI taxonomy): Eukaryota > Metazoa > Arthropoda > Insecta > Lepidoptera > Crambidae > Pyrausta > Pyrausta aurata. The sequence continues at coordinate 5,506,737 of OY757255.1, read as the reverse complement.
AGGCTCACAGTGTCAGCCGAATCCGACTGTGTAAACAAACTAATGTTCATGAACGACCGACGATTAATTTGATATAAGAAGAGCTTTATCGTCTTAATGTTTTTGTGCTCCACTATTTCATTGTTCATTCATATCTTGTCACGATGGAGCTAAAATCAATCATATTCCGCAGGCGAAGCAAACTGCACCGAGGAGCAGTTCCAATGCGGTAACGGCCTCTGCATCCACAAGGACTGGGTCTGCGACGGCGACAACGACTGCCGCGACAACTCCGACGAGACCAACTGCACCAAGGGCAAGTAAGTACATAACCTGTACCAGAATTATTTTTGGTAGACAATGTCCGAGTTTTTAACAAAAAAAAGAAAAGCCCAGCATCATCTGAAGGTTAAATTTTAACAGCATGTAGACAAGTAATCTATCATCCAATAATCTGTTTGAACTTATTGACATAGGTATAATATTATTTTGTATTCGTAGTGCTTTTGTTACTACACACACTTAATAATTATAAATTGCCTAAGTGGAAAGCAACTGTGTCATTATGGAATCGAACCATGTGTCTTACGCTATCATGCGCCCGGATAGCCTTAAGTAGTAGTAGTCCCCCTAGCCGATTTCGACCGACTGCGCGGGACATATTATAGTGCACAAGTGTGTGCGAAAACACAGGTTCACTCTCTATTCCTTTCATTCTTATAGCCCGATGGACAGCAATCTGACCTGACCAGAGAGAGATCAGGCGCAGAACCAACGGCTTTCAGTAAATGAATGTAATGAAAGTATAGCGTAAAACACAGGGTTCAATTCCTTTACTGACACAGTTGCTTTTTACATAGGCAATTTGATATGAGGTAGGTAGGATTAAGACAATGACAAGTATCAAAATGTGTTTATCAAAACTATGTGTTTATCGATGCCTATAAACATTTTGTTATCGGATCAGTTCTTGCATAAATACGATCAATTTAATCAGATCAACATTGCATTATCATCTACGATCCTGCCCTACCACAACCCCCATGGCACAGCGTCTCACCCTGTAGGTATATGAATAGCTACACCGGTAATGGGATTAAACCAAGGCCTCCCTGATAAACATCATTATGTATTATTATTCTCCCCATTCACAATCGCTATTGATTAGGTCTATTTCATAGGTATAAATAGCATGGAAATTTGGAATATCCATGATTCCAGGAATTGAAGTCAATAAAGCTGATATAAGAAAGTTATATTCATTCCCTTTTGTAGGTATAATTTGAGACATTGCCACGAAGTTTCTTGATATTGATCAAGAAACTTTCCGTGCTATTGTTTTACTTATAGCCTCGTACGTAGGTAACTCTAAGCTATGTGCGCAAGTACGAGTGCCTACAAACAATAAACTAAATATAAATACCGTCAGCATAAGTGGATATGCTATGCTGGTAATGATGTATTAAACATCACGTAACAAAGTCATCTAATCTAAATTCGCTATGTGAATGGAATAGCGTCAGAGTTACCTAACTTTAAGCTAATGACGTCATTCTCTCTCACAGTAAACACGAGGGTGTTGCATCGTGGGCGGCATAATAATCTATGAATTGATTACTTATTTCTTTTTATTATTTACATTTCAAAAATAGAACATAGAGAGCTTCGATACGATGGAAGAATGTTAATACACGATCGGGATTTCAATTTATTCTCTTTTATTACGGAGTGCATTAATTTACGTGAAAACGTATTCTTAGGCTTTTGAAAATTTAAATAAAGCTTCTACTTAGTATGTTTGCTTTATAAGCATTTTTTTTTGCAACATCCAGTTGTTATGAAAGCAACATCAAGCATCTGAAATTGTGTTCTTGAAAATCATTTTAATAATGCGAATAACTGTTTCACCAAAATAAATTAAGATTGCATTAGGTGGGTTTTGGAAATGTTTTAGTGAAATGTTTATAGGTGATATTTTTTTAAAAACAACTTTTGATGAATTAAAGTATGTAGTCCGAATTTTTCTTCGCTAATAATTATCTTGTTTCGTTCCGTTGTATTGTCGCGATCATTATTTTTCTGTAATTGGCGAAGGTACATCGGGCGGCTTGTAATGGCTGGTAGATCAATACGATGTTGCAGGGCGGCGTGCGGGGCGAGGGCGGGCGGTCGCCATGGCAACGCGCCTACGCGCAGCCTGCGTCCTGAAAGGCGCCCGATATATCCCGCTTCCGTAGGCGGGCTCATTATAGAACAAAATCATCGATATGATTAACGTTCACGGCGAATGTTGATAGGTATTTTGTAAGCAATTACGCGGCTTGAAAGCATTGAGATGGAAAATTTTATTATTTGTAGGTAAAGATGTTATTTCAAAGATGCTGGATGAGGAGTTTTATTTTATTTACTTTGTCTTGATTCAATTATATCTATAAGGCAAAAAATGTAATCGTGAAAAAAATCTTAGCCTAATTTAAAATCAGTCTGACTGAACTAGTATAAAGTTTGCAATTTGTTACAATTTGTACTGGTGGACTTAGGTTTTGCAAAGCGGTTCTAACATTCTTCCTACCAAGATGCACATTGCAAAAGTTTACGTAAAATTTTAGTTTTAGAAGTCTTTTTTAAAAATTGTGAGAGATTTGGAGACGACGCTGGTACTGATAGAGAAAGCCACTTAGCTTTAAATCCATAATTTAATTATAGAGCACAACAATTTAATAATAGACCTTTATAAATTATAAGATATCTTGCACCTGTAGATTGTTTTATTTAACCACGTTTCCGTCAGATGCCGTAACAACCAGTTCATGTGCGCGATCGGCGAGTGCATAGCGCAGCATTGGCGATGCGACAAGGAGGCCGACTGCCCTGACAACTCCGATGAGGTCGACTGTAATAAGTTTAACTGTAAGTTTAATTAACTATGCCTTGTTTTTAAGATACTTTATTGTTCTTACAGCGAGTACCTGGTAGAAAAATGTATGATAATTGAAATAGTATCGCTTATTAACAGCACAAAGGGCATAGCACAAAAGGCATCCTACTGAGAGCTTTAACCCAAAGCTTGGGATTGGCCATGAAACATTCTAGAATCTTCAACTAATCTTCAGTTTGTTTGCATTTCTTGATTACCGTTTATTTTACTATTGTTTTTATTTATTTTAATGATACTCATATAATCCGCAGCGGTGTTGTTATATAAACAGCTGTGTTTACTTTTCAAAAACAACCATAACCATACACCATCATGAACGTTGTAATTGAAAGATTACAGCAAGTAAGTTAACTTTGTTTTCGAAAACTCGTGACTATGAAATTCAAAAGCTACAGTTGACCGTGACTATTATTATGTGTTACTCCACAGATAAATAAATATAAATATATGTTACACTAACACTTATCATTATTGTTTTCAGTTCAAACAGTCGAAATGGTGCGATGCGGCGAGAACGAGTTCCAATGCGACAACAAGAAGTGCATCCGCAAAGAGTTCCAGTGCGACGGCGACAACGATTGCGGTGACTGGGCCGATGAGGACTCCTGTCCTATGATGCCTGGAAGTTGCAACGCGGGCGAGTTTAAGTACGTATATTTATGTACTCTATTCCAATGTGTGGCCTCAATTCTCGTGGAGTTCGCATTCGAAATAAGTTCACCGATCAGAAATACAGTTTTTGCAATACATGTCACGATTTCTATGCATTTAGATTTCTTCCGTGCTGTGGTTTTTACGTGTGGATATTGCTGATTTTTTCGGTAAAACAGTGAAACTCTTAATCGAATTACCACACGAAAAAAGTTCGATTGTCACGAGAATTAGGGCCCAGTTTCGGATGCAATATCCTGCCTGGTGACAGCCAAAGGGGTTGTAAAAGGTTGAATGTACGTACATACTATGTTTAGCAAGCCACGTCTCAATTGCTGCGTCGACTTCTTTCATATAGTACATTAGTGTTCAGCTACTTATAATGCTGACTGTTCGTATCTCCCTACTATTTCGATAGTCTTTAATTCTATTTTGTTACACTTTAGGTGTAGCGACGGAAAATGCATCCCTGAACGCTGGCGATGCGATTCAGAAAGAGACTGCGCGGACGGCGGAGATGAGCTCAATTGCGAGCCACATGTCATGAGGAACTGCACTGCCGAGGAATACACTTGCACAGATCGACGATGCATTTTGGTAAGCAACGCCACCTTTCAAATATAAGTTAACTCCATAAAGTACGTGCAATATTATAACTGTTCTAATTGTTGCAGAAAACGTGGCTATGCGACGGAGTGCGAGATTGCACGAACGGCGAAGACGAAATGAACTGCCAGGTATTTTGCGAAGAAGACCAATACATGTGCAAGACGCAAGAGCATCTTCTCAGCAACGCGTTTCGAAACTGCGTGAATAGGAAGCACGTGTGTGACGGCATGAAGGACTGCCCTCGAGGGGATGATGAAGAGAAATGCCCTACGAAGAGGAAGTGTACTGCTGAGGATAAGTGCGAGAGGCAATGCATTACCACGTTTGATGGTCTACCGGCATGCGCCTGTCCTATAGGGTTCTTATTGGCTGATGACGGATACAGGTAAATAGAATCCTTGGTAAAATTTTCACAATATAGCGTGGATCAAGATTTCAAGTTTGCTCATGTTTGGTTTGCTTCCAGCTGTCGTGACATCGACGAATGCATGTACGAACAGGATCCAGTGTGCTCACAGACGTGTTCCAACACAGTTGGCAGTTTCAACTGCGGCTGCATGACCGGCTACATACTGCGCCCTGATGGCAGATCATGCAAGCCCATTGGCGAATCACCTTCCTTGTTGTTCTCCAACCGCATAGGGATACGACAGGTACGCATGTTAGCAACCAATAAATATATGACTGAAAATACTTTAATTTGTATGTCTAATTATTTTTATGTTTGTCTCTTGTAGATATGGTTAACTGGCGATAACTACATGCCCGTGTTGAAAGGGCTACACAATGCAGTCGCTCTTGACTATCACTATGAAAAGAATCTGATATTTTGGTCAGAAAACAACTTGAGGGTTATTCGAGTGGCCAAGATGGACAGCAATAATATGTCAGGTAATGTTTCTTATTTTGACGTTTATTTTGAATTTTGTATAAAGGTCGCAATCATGTTTCCAGTCATGTTCTGAGTCATCATGGTATACTCATACCTTTTTCAGATGTCATCAAATGGGGCTTAGAAACACCAGCTGGCGTTGCCGTGGACTGGATCCATGACTTGCTATTCTGGACTGATTCTGGTACAAGAAGAGTGGAAGTGGCAACACTCGATGGTACTCAGCGAGCAGTGCTAGCAGCGAATGACTTGGATAAACCCCGGGCTATTGCCGTCCATCCAGGAGATGCATTGGTGTTCTGGACTGATTGGGGTACGCCTTTGACTAAAAACCTATTTATTTATCTATCAATCAAGCTTAGATAAACAATTAAACATTCGTCATCTTTTTAGGACCCAACCCAAAAATAGAGCGTTCCGACATGGATGGAAGTCGACGTAAAAGCGTCATAGTCAATAGGATATTTTGGCCTAATGGTCTAACCATAGATTATACGGATTCGAAGATATACTGGGCAGATGCTAAGCATCATGTCATTGAAAGGGCTAGTTTTGATGGACGCGATAGAAAACGGGTAAGTCGCCAAAAACATTTACATTGGTTTTAATAGTAATTAATTTCCACGTGTTACTAAAACAATGGTTTGTACTACAGGTAACGAATAAAGGTCTACCTCACCCGTTTGCAATAACATTATTCGAGGATGCCATATATTGGACAGATTGGCACACTAAAAGCATATCAACTATAAATAAGAAGACGGGGATGGGCATTCAAACTGTACATGCCGGCCTAAATGTTCCTATGGATATACACAGGTAACTAAACGACTATAATAACATCCACGTACAAGTTAGCAGTTATATAGCTAGTTACGGCCGAGATGGTAATGACAATATTTCATAAATTTTCAGTTTTCATCCCCTAAGACAGCTGAAAACATATAAGAACCGTTGCGGAGGTAATAATGGCGGCTGTTCACACTTATGTCTTCCAAACAGCAACGACCGAACCTGCCGGTGTCCGGTCGGATTTAACCTTGACTCTGATGGGTATGTTAATCATACATAGATTTTAATCAGATGTTATTAAAAAGGTTAACTCTTCTTGAGGTACTTAATGAATTATGTTTTTATTGCAGTCGAACATGTGAAGAAACACCAGAAAAATTACTACTATACGCAAGACGTAAGGATATAAGACTGAAGCAATTGAACCCGAAAAAGCAAACTGACTCCTTAGACATGGTAAGTTTCTGAATAAGATACCTCGTAATATTCAGGTTACCAATAAAAAAGTTTATCAGACAATGCGGTACTAATTTAATGTTCAATAATATTGGCCGACCAGGTAATCCCTGTGGACAATATCAAGTCAGCTGTGGCATTGGATTGGGATCACAATAGCAATTCAATATTCTGGACGGATGTGGAAAAAGACACCATAAATCGTGCTTATTTGAACGGGTCCCATCAAACTGTGATTGTTGGATCTAACCTCAGTAAGTCATTTAACAACCTCTTACATAACGCCGCAAGTACAACTAGAAATATAGTTTCTAAGATCTGCAACCGAATATAGAGAATAAATTATGTATTTATGTTTCTAGTATCCCCAGCTGGTCTAGCTTATGATTGGATTACGGACAAATTATACTGGACTGATGCTGGGACGAACAGGATTGAGGTGGCAAATTCTAATGGTAGCATGAGGACCTTGTTGGCTTGGAAAAAAATTGACAAGCCAAGAGACATCGTCGTTGATCCTAAAGGTAATATTCTATATATTTGAGTTCCTATACTTGTAACTCGATCATATTGAACAATATGAATAACTATCATATTTATTTCATAGGTGGTGTTATGTATTGGTCCGACTGGGGAACTGCGCCATGTATCGAACGTGCAGACATGGATGGCGGCAACCGAAAGAGGCTAATATTCGGAGACATGACATGGCCTAATGGTCTAGCTTTAGACCTCGCTAACAACCGCATTTATTGGACAGACGGTGGTAATCGCACTATCGAATATGCCAACCTTGATGGTACTGGGAGAACCATCTTGATAGGTAAGCAAGTCAAGATCTGGTAAAGTTTATATCTCTTCAGTAAGAAAGATTCTAAGATATTTTATTCATTTATAGGTCAACATCTACCACACCCCTTTGGATTGGATTTGCACGGCGACGAGGTATTCTGGACCGACTGGGACACACAGTCGATCCAGGCTGCAAACAAATTCACCGGTAAAAACCGAAGAACATTGGGTTCAGGAGTCGCTGGTCTTATGGATGTAAGAGTCTTTCATAAAGAGAGAATTGGCGGATTCAACAGGTAACTATCAAATATTTTGCATCAAATAGGTTTTACTACTCGTATGTAGAATGTGTTTAATTTTCAATTTACTTTCAAGGTGCGGTAAGAATAACGGAGGTTGCTCACATCTTTGCCTCTTGAAACCAGAAGGATACACTTGTGCTTGCCCTATTGGGATCAAACTAATGGTAAATAACTTTTATTTCAATGAAAAATCTTTATGTTATTCGAACAAGTTCATATGTGCCTACACCAGCTAGAGTAGATTCTTCACTAATGAATTTTCCTTTTTAAACAGCCAAACGGGAAAACGTGTGTCAACGGGCCACAGAACTACTTGATATTTGCTCATCGCGTAGATATTCGGATAATATCTTTAGATGTGCCATACTTAGTCGACGTAGTGCTTCCACTACCTCAACTCAAAAACGCATTGGGTGTGGACGTTGATCAACGAACTGGTACGTTACTTATTGCCATGGACTAGGGTTATTTACTATCAAAATAGTGTGAGTTTTAATCACCGGTTTATTTATTTTAGGACTTGTATATTGGACGGATACTGGGGACCGAAAGATCCAAAGGGCTCACAGAGAGGGCTACAATAATGAGACGATCATAAGTAAAGGTCTTCTAACTGTTGATGGAATTGTCATAGATTCGGATGGCCGAAAGGTTAGTGATTTACCATTAATTAATACTCGTACGTTGTATTTAAATACAAGGGAGTACAAAAATATGTATATCGTTGATGTGCCTTTGACAGATATATTGGACCGATGGAGGCCGTAACAGCATTGAAGTTGCCGAGTTGGACGGCAGCAACAGAAAAATTCTTGTATGGACGGGTCTAGGTAATTATGGAAATAGAACTGCTGCCAGAATAAGACGAAATACATGTAATAAAGAACATACATGTTGAAGATTGTTCATTGGCCATCCGGTTGATAGAAAAATTATAATAAAATTGCACTTGTTTCACAGACTCTCCTCGGGCTATCGCTTTGCATTACGAAAAAGGCTACATGTTTTGGTCTGATTGGGGTCAATCGGCTAAAATAGAAAGAGCTGATATGGATGGCAGAAACCGGTAAGTGCCGGCCAGGGATGATTGAGAAATTCATATTCCGAGCAGTTTATTAATCGGTATTTTGGTTTTAGTCGCATCATCGTGGATAACAACATCAAATGGCCCAACGGCTTGGCTATTGACAGTGCAGAAGGTCGTCTCTACTGGAACGATGCTAAAACGCTCACAATCGAGAGCTCCGACTTTGACGGCAACGACCGACGCATCATACTGAGCAATGTCCCATACCCCTACGGTATTGTTATTGTAGGCAACCAACTTTATTGGACCGATTGGAAAACGAAAGCTCTGCATAGAGCCGACAAAGCAAACGCTAAAAATGGAATTATCATCAGAGAGAATTTGGAGGGACTCATGGATATTCGTGCCGTTCAGGTAGGTTGAGCTTTCGCATACAGTTATTCGAAAAATAATCTTGCTCATGACATGTGCTGGAGAGCTAATAAAACTTTTATTTACTCTAGGGAGAAAGAGTGTTAAAAGACGTATGCGGCCCCAGCAACGGAGGATGCTCTCATCTTTGTCTCCGATCACCAAACGGTTTCACCTGCGCCTGCCCCACTGGATTATTGTTCGAAAACCAGACTGACCCGAATCCCAAACAGTGCAGGAGATACCCAGAAAGCTTCTTGGTATATGCTACGAGAGGAACCGTTTCCATGATATCGTTCGATACGCCTGAACAATGGGACGTCAATCTACGTTTGAAAGAAGTCCAAAATTCAGTAGCTGTAGAGTTCCACTGGGAACAGAAATTGTTGTTCTACACGGATGTAGACAGGAGAGTGATAAGGTCTGTTATGGTTGTCTTACAACATCAACCACCTTTTTCCAAAAACTTTGTATTAGGCTTGGAACTATACTAAGATATTAACCGTCCAATTTAAAACCAATGTCATATGACAGCATTCAATAATGAAGGCATATTTTAAAGTTAGTCGGATGAATTTAGTCTTGGTTTTAACCTGATACTATGTTGTTTGTAATGAGGAGGCAAGAGTTAACTAGTACTAATAGTAGAAAACCTGGGTTATAACATAAACTTGTTCACGTTACAGCGTTATAAATATGAATAGAATGAACGAGAGCAAAGTCATTGTCAGAGGAAGACTTCACGTACCTAATGGTTTAGGTGTAGACTGGATCGCTAACAACCTTTATTGGACTGACAATATTTACAAGGTATGTAATTCATACATTTACTTAAGTAAATATGACGTTTAAAACCTGTATATATTAACATAATTGTCAATTATTATAGGTCATAGAAGTATCAAGACTGGATGGATCATCAAGAAAAACTTTGATTGACGGACTTGTTGAACCACGTTCAATTGCAGTGTTTCCAGCAAAGGGGTAAGTTTGGGCCATTATTGAAACTACCAACATTTTCACAAACAAAACGAATAGAATCTAATTTCATTATTCATTTTGTTTAATAGATTCCTTTATTGGACTGACTGGGGTGAAGCTCCGAACATACAAAGATCATATCTGGATGGCAGTCAGAAAAAAATCATAGTCGACCGAGACTTAGGTTTTCCCAACGGCATCACCATAGATTACAAAGAGCGCAGGCTGTACTGGGTAGACGCCCTGAGAGACAGGATTGATACTTCTGACTTGAATGGAAACCACAGGGTGCAGCTTATTCCCGATGCGAAGAATCCATTTGGAATGACTCAGGTACGAGTACTACACAACACTATCACATTAACGGCCTGTTTCACAATGTCTCAATAAGTTCTAGTCAGTGCTATCAGTCGGGTACTTCATACAAAATGACGTTATATTTTATAATTATTCGTTGGTTAGTGCTTAGTAATTGGTCGATGGTGAAACCGGCCCTTAATATTGACAATCAACCAGTTCTGGCAAATGTTTCACCACTATCTTCCATTTCAGTACGACGAATACATTTACTGGACGGACTGGTACAAAAAAGCGGTGATGAGGGCCGACAAGAGAACTGGCAAGAACATCACGACCATCCGAAACGACCTCGAGATGACGATGGAGATCAAGGCTGTGTCCGCTGAGAGGCAACACGGGTGGAACCCATGCAAGGAAGAGAACGGAGGATGTTCTCACCTCTGCTTCTATAGAGCTCATGACTACGTCTGTTCGTGTCCGGATAAAGCGGACTCTAAACCTTGTAGCACGGGTAATATTTTGCTCTATTTCTACGAAAAACGTTCGTTGAAAATCTATGGTCTTATACTCGTAGGATTCATGGAAATTTCGCCGAATGTAGGCAGAAGAAGCTAGGTTTTCTTTCTTCACGGAATGGGGTCTGTTATGTCTGGTCCTTACCATGACGGACATCCTTCGATTTTTTACAGTAATCCTCATACTACAATCGTACTTATATAAGAAATGTGAAAGTTTGTGAGGATTGATGTAATACTTTTTCTAGTCTTCTAATTTGATTTTGATGAAACTTTACATTAGTATAGGATAATAACATATAGCATATTACGTGAAGCCGTGGAAATCCGCTTGTAAATTATACGTTTCCTTTTCACAGTGCCATCGTCCGTAATCGGGGCCAACATGCCTCCGCACTACCCTCCATACTACGACTACCGGGACATATTGGACACCGAGGCTGGCTACAAGCCAGCGCCCACCGAGACGCCAGAGACCAGCGTCGGTGCCATCCTGATTGTGGTGGGGATCCTGGTCGTCATTGTAATCGGGGTGACCATTATCGGTGTCATATGCGGTAAGTTACCATAAAAAGCCACTAAATTGAGAAACATTTAAAATACTTCTACTTAATATAATGAAGAAAAAAACAAGGTAACTTCATAGCGACCTCGGATAAGTGATTTTTTCTAACATATCAAGACTTAAATGGTTATTAAAAAACAAGTCAATAACATAAAAAATAAGCTTTTTTTCAATTAAAACTTAATATTTATGTAATAACTTTCTTAATTTTCAATTAAACTTAATATCTTCCTCAAATGATTTCAAATATACAAATTTCAGCTACAGCATGTATTTTTTCGTTTACATTTTTTTTCGTTCCAGTGAGGATACACCGAGAGCGAGTAGACGACATCAAACAACACAACGCCGGTCACATCTCGTTTCACAACCCAAACTACAACTGCACTACTGGCAACCCCGGCGAACCGATAGAGCGCAGGTCTAACCGCTTCCAGGGAATCTTTAAGTACGACAAGGGACAGGTAAGAAGATCTGATTTGAATGATTAACAGACCCCTCTTTCTCACTAGACATTCTGGGCAAGTGCCCAGGGCCCCGTAATCGATTAAGGTCCCCTAGCGAAAATAGACGTAAAATAATATGGTATTCAGTGGTACCTACATACACCGCTACAAAACTACTGCCATTGGATAAAAAAACAAAAAAAAACATAAAATCACAAAAACTCTGAAAGCTAAAGAATGCACCGACACTACGTCATAAAAAATGAAATGTTTCCAGTTAGTTTACATTAGCTAATGCCTTGAGAATATCAATTTCAGACTGAAACATACATTGTGGCACTTGTCTCTAAACACTGACAAAAAAAACACATTAATACCATTTTATGGAGATCATTTCACGCTAAAACTTTCAGCACCTGGACAACGCGACTGTATAAAATCTAGTCCAGCCTTGAAAATAACCAACTTTTCCATCTTCAGGAGCGCGTGACCAACGTTTACATCCCCGAAGGCACCAGCCTGCTGCCGGCGCCAGGCCCACCGCCCGTGTCAGGGCCCCCAACAGCGCCCCACCGCCCCGCGCCCGCCCGGCCGTCTACCCACGATGACTTCGAACCTGTGACCCTACACCCCTTCGCTTGAGTGGTCACGCAAGTAGATGTTGAGTTGCTGTATTGAGACTATTCTGAGTAAACCAACCCTGTTACATATACAACTGTCAACCGTTACATGACTTATATTTGGTTCTTAATTTTACGCGCATATTATTACTAATTGATTAAACCGCTTTACGGATATATTACGCACACATTTATTCAAATTTGTAATGTCGTCACGTTTCGAATGGTTTACTTATAGCATCCGTGGTCACAGGCGGACAGAACAAGAGGCAGGGTGACCACGGAGGCTGTAAAGCATTCAAAATGTTAGGACATCACAAAATCAAATATCCGTAAAGTGCTTTAATCAATTAGTTACATGTCCTTTTTAAATTCATTGGGATGCCAAATGTTACGTTATTTGTTTCAAAACTTTAGCGAATATAGACTTTCGTGATGTATTTATGTTTTCCCACCAAAGTTACTATTAATTGTCTGTAGGAACCGTTACGAAACATACAGCAACTCACATTGAGATTCCAAAATATGGGTGATAACTACATGGCAAATGGCACGGATAAGGCTCAAGCTTGTTCTCACAACCCAAGACAAATTTAACAGAGCTTTCCTGACTATGGCATTTAAAGAAAATGAACTATCGACATACCGATACTACCTGCCTAACATTACGAGTAAAAAAGCACATTTCAATACTCGGACTGTCAGGACTTGAAGTTCAAGGCATTTTGCAGTGCTACGATAGACTCGTCTCTGCTACTATGCAGAAAGTAATCTCCGACGATACAGGACTATGTAGGCTACGACAATATTAATGTTGTTAAATTAAATTGTCGATCTAACTTACTCTGATAAATAAACGCAATAATTGTTAAGACATTAATAAAAACAAACAGCCCAACCCAATAGCTAAGAAAACCAACCAGAATGGCGTTTGCGAGATTCGTGCAACACGTCTTAAATATTTACTAACAGGTAGTATGTTTAGGTATTAATTACTAACAGGCAGTATGTTTAGGTATTGCTTAAATAATTTTCATATTTGTTTGTGTTTTATAAAGACTTTATTCAGCTAGTTGAAAAGCTTCTTTCGACTATGTTATAATGAAATTTATTGATAAAGCTAAAAGCGATAACCGTAACTATGGCGTCAAACGCCACCACGCAGTTAATAAGTACTCGTAATTTAAAAAGTATGTACAATATTTTGCTAAAATAATAATGTTCTCTTTAAAAATAAATAAATGGATGATATTATTTCTAATAACGCTGAACTAATTGTATTACTTATTAGTTTTTTATGAAAATTAAAGAAAACGTAACAATAAAATTAAGCCTACATATATGACATGGAATGCAATTTTGAGTTTTCTCTTCGGATTTATATATTATAATCGTCAATTTCAGGTTTCGAAAATGTCCGAATGGATACGTTAGATATTTTAAGATCAGATTGTTAGTAAAGTACAATTAAATATATTTAAAAAATAATTTCACAAGTGTAACAATGATTTGAAAAACTACCTGGATTAACTTATTTATTGCAGCCGGCCATAAGATTTTTATTAGAATGAGTTTATTAGAATACATATTATGTATTAATTGTTTTAAAATATAATTTAATAGCCACATCGTTTGAGGCAATTATTATTTGTTTGATTATAAATAAGATATGAACCTAAAGCACTAACCAAAGAGACATTGTTATAGTTTATAGAAATAGATAAATACGTTTAGGAATTATAGTAAGCATCTTTGGTGTAAATAGATGTCTACAAGCAAATAATATATTCCATATTCGTTGTATTTCATTCCACTTAAATAAATAAAGAAAGATTAGTGTTAAGAACTTAAATTTTATAACTACGGTAGCATGCTAAATGTAAGTAACACAACTTTAATTTATTCGTATTTTAGATATATAATTGCAGATGTCATTAAATGGCAAACTCAAAGTGGATGGACATTGTAAGACAATGCAATTTTAGCATGATATCGTAGTACCAAAAAATAAAACTATCAAAAATATTGAGCGTGTGTTTGTATATGCGAGAATGGTAAAGTGTAAACATGATATTATACACAATATTTATTATTTTTGTACATAATTTGTGCTGGACCAAGCCTCGCCGCGGCTCACGGGAGGTTGTGCCACAGCTCAAATATAAATTATTATGTAATATATAGATTTTTATAGACGCACTGAAGTTTGGGATCATTAATGAACACAAAAATATTTCGAGAAATATCCTGTGTTATGGTGCCATCCCAAACTTCACATAAATAATTATTATTCAACCATTTTGAATAAAGAAACTTTGGAAGAGGCAGGAAATCGAAAGCCCTTTTTATGTTAATTAATCATAATATTTTCAAATATGATTTCGGTATAAATATTTACGAATTCACTTTTAGAAGTAATTCACCAGGTTAAATATGGTGACAATAAAATATCAATGTAAATAGTTAGTTTTAATTACGACGTTTTTTGTCAAACAAAAGATTTTGCATTGTAAATAAAAGTTAATTTATCTGTTGAGATCCCGTAGATAGCGCACGTTAATAACAATACCTGTTGTTGAAAAACTTTACAGAAAGGAATAATTCTTTGTCGACAATATTTTTGGATGATATGCTGCGTTGAATTAAGGTAGAACATTTTGTATTATAATCAACTTAACTGTCAAAATACAGGCATGTATAACACGCGCGCTCTTTATGGGGCCTCTTGTATTTGAGGAGTTTATTTAATTTTATTTCGACTGTTGCACCTACCGGTTTGCGCGTAGGGACATTCATGCACCTCATATCAGAATGCTCTAGTAAATTAACTAGATTTAATTATAAAACGTGTCGATTTATTATCAAAAAAACCTAACAATATTTCTGACTTCTGAACGGTAGTCCGTTAAGATTATTATTAGACTAATGAATGAACACCTTATTCTTTAAAGTAAATTTAAATTTAATTTGTTTGTGAATAAATAACGTCTCAAACACGAATTGGACGTGCAAAACGTTTCACAGGGTGTTTTAAATCTAAGGTAGAGTTAGGACGGGAGTCAACGTTGTAACCGGTCACAATGAAAATGGTTAATTTTTGACATTTCATCGACTCGTTAGTTGATTTTTAAAAATACGTTTTTTTTATTTATAAATGATACTTGTAATATATTAACTAAAGTTCCTTTCTTATAATCAATGAAAGAGAGAATTATCATTATTTACATTATTTTTTTTACACATCTTTACTACATTTCAATAACACATATTACTCTAAAATCAATATTTTATTTATGAAGTTAATTAAATATATGTACAGTTCATGTTTACTTATGCAGAAAAATCTTATTAAACTTACGAGATAATCCGCCCCATTTCTTGGTATCGAAAATCAACTAAACTGATATATCTCATGAATGTAAAAATTCCAATAACGTTACGTTTATAAATACTTTCCACCATCTTTCATTCCTAAGACTTTAAAATCTTTTGAAAGAATAGATTGAAAAGGTTTGAAAGAATAAATAGTGAGGTATTTCGTATGACTTTTTATATTAGTTTTAAGACATATTTTATGTAAATTGTTTTGTTAAATAGCTTTTAAGGAAAGAAAAGTTAAAGTATGTGAGTGCTGTGATACCATGCTTTGAGAGTTAAAAGAGTTGATCACCGATGAAAAGTAGTATGTGTATACAAAATATTTAGTTCTCGTTGCGTTAAAAGCGGACCTAATATGACTCTGCAGAATGCACAAGATGCACTTCAAACGCACAACGCGTCTTTATTATTCATTATTTAATTCCACAGTGAGAAATTCTAAATTTAAAAGTATATATTGTGCCAAATGCGTCAGTATTAATTTTATTACTTTGGATATTAAATTATAGTGGAAAATTAGATAATGAATTAAACAGCTTTTACACCTTCTTGCCTCCATTTAGGTGTTAAAGCTGTTGTCCAATTTATTATTGTACTGAAAAATTAAATAGAATTTATTCAAATAAAACTTGAATTTTAGTTTCCTTTTCCCTGTCCCTATGAAACATGCTTCGGGAATTGTGTTTCTTAAAACAGGCAGTAAAATTATGCATCCCTCAAGAGACATCTTTCGAGTATTCGATGAATTAGAGTTAGCTCAGACGAATGATCAGTCATACAATTAAAACACAAAAACTATTGTCTAGTGAGGCTTATACCTAAGTTAGGTAGCTACTACCATAGAACCCCGATAGTACGTCACCGCTGAATATTATTTCCAGCTTACAACGCTGTGTAACGTCAGTCCCAACCGCTTGGAGTATGTTTTTACCCCGCTTAATACTTTCTGTCTGCCCGCTTAGTGCGCTCATTGTGGACTAAACTTGTAATGGTTGATGGAAAAATAGTCTAAATTGAAGATAACAACTGTCTGATGGTCAATTTGAGGTGCAAAATAGATCCTCAATTTTTTATGGATTTTGACATTTCTCGATACGCTGACGCAAACGATAGTTTTTCGTGATTGGGGTGCAGTACTTATAGGAACATACGACGATATAGTCCTATTTCTGGATAATTGCGAAAACGTGCAGATTACCGTATGATTTTAAAAGTAAAATATACACTATGCATTCAGGTAGGTTGAATCGTTAAACTCCAATATCCATTATAATATCCATGTTTCTTTTCTGATACATATTCTACAGGGATTACCTGTTTGGGAATATTCAAAATATAAAATGCGTTATTATCTCACTTCATTTTAATTACATATACCTACATACAGCATGACGCTTAACCGTAGTCAACAATCGCGTAATATTATATAACACTTTGTAGATAGTTCCAAAGACACCGAATATAAAATAAAATGTTTTTACAACATATACATAGATAGGTACATAAACTTTGGATTTTCATTATAAGAATTCCATCCGTTAATATGATTAAGAATTCAACTAACCAGTAAAGAGTAGAAAATAATTTATTAAGTATATTTTTTAAATAATCGCTTGGGATGTAAACAGTTTGTTTTTGTGCTTAAGCTATAAAAGAGTATTTGGGTGGGAAATTAATACTAATTTATTTATATTAACTAACATTGACAATGATAGGTTTCAGACGTTTGTTAGTTGCAAATGTATTTTTAATACTTGCGTAATACTTACACTACGCTGTCTTATCTAAAAGATTTCGAAGTCCAATTGAAAATAATGATTATTTTTATATTTTAGGTCCGATTTTCATTTAAATGTCACAGATTAACTTTACAAGTAACGTGCAGCAACGTAACAAATGCAAAGTGCACCACATATAGCACAGCCGACACGAAGACAAAACACTACACTTACATTGTTAAATACAATGTGTCCTGACATCAGTGTCGGAACCTTTAATGCTATGAAATATAGATTTTTTTATCGAGAAATTGGCCCTCAATTTTTTGTTTTCTGTCACGGTTGTAATATGGCGGCCACATCATATTTAAATTTTCATATGATAAAAAATATAAAAAATAATGTTTAAAGACCAATCATTTTTTTTCTGTGTATTTTTTAATTATTGGCCTCTTGTGAAAAATCTTGAGCATTAAATTGCTTGTTTTTTATTTTAAAACGATAGAAGAGAATGTTCACTAAAATAAAGTCCTAAACTTCTTTGGACACAAAACAAAAAATTGAGGGCCAATTTGTCGATAAAATATTATATATTTCATAGCATCAAAGGCTCCGACACTGATGTCGGGACACATTGTATACATTAATGTAGAACAAAAACAAAAATATAACATGAAACTGTAACCTCTCGCGTCTTCATTATATTCTAGCAGATCTTTATGTTAAGTTTCTGTCTCCTACACCGCAGCATACCATGACCGCACTAGGAACGTGATAAGCAACAAATATATATTATTTGTATTGAAAACTATGACACCTTTCCCACTAGACCGTTCCGTCACCGACAAACACC
This sequence comes from Pyrausta aurata, assembly GCA_963584085.1. Lineage (NCBI taxonomy): Eukaryota > Metazoa > Arthropoda > Insecta > Lepidoptera > Crambidae > Pyrausta > Pyrausta aurata. The sequence continues at coordinate 5,488,512 of OY757255.1, read as the reverse complement.
GTCGCGTGTCATGCACGGAGCGTGTCAGCACCAGGAAAATACGCTCTCGCTTTCTAACGGTGAGACAGAACGCTGTCCTGCAGGACACAAATTGCCATGACCTACTAGGAAGTCCCTTAACAGACTCCGGTCCCAAGTGGGTAGATGCAACTGATCTGTCCTGTGTTTGCGGGTTCAATCCACAAGACATGTCCCATTTGTTGTTTTGTCCTGCGTGCCCTGATTCATTTATTTATTTATTTAAAGACTTTATTGCACAAATTTAGTGTACAAAGGTGGACTTAATGCTAAAAGCATTTTCTGCCAGTCAAACCTTTAGGTCATGCAGAAAGACGGCAATTCATGCTCTCTAGAAGACCTTATGTGTGCTAAAGACAAGGCAATCTGCGTCGCCAATTACTGGGCACAACAAATTTAAGTCGGTTTACCATCGACACGTTAAGAAGAAGAAGAAGAAGAACGCTGCAGATCCGTTAAGTGGGCATAGTGGAGCGAATCGTGTTGCTTTTCGTGTCTGATGGTATGAAGTGGGTACTGCCACGGTCATGGTATGAAGTGGGTCTAGACCTTAAAGCTAAATAAGTATTAGGTCACAATCAACAGAGATATTGTGAACAATAGATCGTAGTTTAAATAAATTAAAGCAACTATTAGTGGTAAGTGCAATCTTTGGCACAAATTAATAAATCAGTAACGAGGCATTGTCGTAATATATTACGTACATCTACAAAATGTATGAATACAAATGAGATCAACACTACATTGTAAACTAGTCAATAAATATACGGCATGTTACACTAAGAGATAACGAATAAACTATCGATACCAGATCTCAGTCAACCTTTAAAAAAAATATAAAACGGAATGTCTCTCATAGAGTATCAAAATATAAAGAGAAAAACATTTTTGGATAAAGTTCCCTGTAAGATCATTAAGAAGTTTGATTATTCTATTGTCATGGCATTTTCTTACCCAAGCGCGTTGAAATATTAGTGATACCTTTTGAGTTCAGGAAATACTTCAAGTAAGACCAGTTCGAAGAGTTCCTGTAACAAATAAATAATTTTCTTTAGTCAAGTATTCTTTCAGGTAATATTTAAGTAAGACCAACTTTGAATTATGCTAGTGAAAATGAGATTCTAACTTCCGTTGTAAGTTAACACAAAAAAACAAAACTTCATTGAATTTTAGGTTAATTTCTATATGTGGGTATTTCTCTACTAATAGGAAAATCTTCTAATATATTTTGTCCTGAGAGTTTATTTTAACAAAGTGTTGATTTTCTCACCCAGAATGCTTAATATGTATTGATTATTGTCATATTTAATAAAAGCTGGTTGATTTATTTAATGTACATTGATTTATTGACGTTTTTGTGAAAAATGACGACAGGGGACTGACACATTGCACAGGGGACTGTTAAAAATGAAATTAACTAGATAGTAATATTAGAAAATCAGCTTTATTCTAGGAAATAATCAACATTTTTCTAAACTTTAACAGTAACCATAACAAATCAGCCTTGTTTCTAGGAACTAATTAGCATTTTTCTTATTATTTATATTCTCTTTGTACTTATTGTTCAATAATCAGTCGTAAGTGTTTAGAAAATCTATGATTCACATCAAATAAAACTATTTAAAACATAAAATATGCAACTTCTTTACATCAAACAAAAAACTATTTGTATTACTTCTAAAATCAGTCAATATAAGTCATTCTAAATAGTCTAAATCAGTCGTATATCTTCAGCGAGATCTAATAAAGCTTTCAAAAATAGAAACATAAAATACGAAACTTCTTCGCTTTGAACATAAAAACAATAAACATTATCTGTAACTTCTTAAATACTATTATAAAAATACTAGAAACAGCCTTTTCTTGGTAACTATTTTTCGAAGACATTTATGGGTACACTAAATTTGTAATATATTCTTTTCCCCTTCAATATCAAATCAGGGTTTACTAATTTTTCAATAACCTGTTCATAAGATACATCAGAAATATCATTTTCATCTACCTTGAATGTCAGTCCTTTCTTATCTACAAGTTTTAAAAATGTTACTCTCAAATCGTCTTCTTCTTCGTCAATTTCGTTTATTACAGCCACATACCTATATTCAGTTTTTAAATGTCCAGCTTGTAACTTCACCAGTACATAGTCCCCACTTTTATATTTGTCCTTCATGTCACAAGAGGGACCTGCTGCTGCCATATCTTGTAGAAAGTTATTGTCAGTTTGGTGGTTAGAGTTCTCACATCCGGGTTCAATGGGTTCGTCATCATTTTCGGTTTCTGAGTTCTCAGATTCTGTATAAACATCGTCTACATAAAGTTTTGTTTTTGAGCTGTAATCAATGGTGCCAATTTTGAAATGTTCACAGGTGGAGTCGCAAAAACAGCTCAAGCTCTTCATTGTTAGCGGTATTAGAGATGACTTTGAGCTCAATGAATTACCAGTTATCTGATGCACCTTTAAAGTTCCCTGAAAGTTTTTTATTTTCTGTGTATCTTTTTGAAGTTCATCAGTCATTGATAGAATTTCCTCGTCGGCAATCGTATGGAAAGTAATTCCAGGGCATCTGTTCTGAACAACTTCCACAAAATGTTCAAGGGTTTCAACATCACCTCCGGCAGCGACCACAGCATCTGCAGTTCGTTTGCAAGTAGCACCAACACCATCTGGTGCACCCTTGCCATGACCACTTTCAGAGTAGTTCCAGGTAAATCCTTGTAAGCGTGGAAGTTGATGTGACAATCTTGAAGCCAAAATGTAAAACATAGTTTTGTTCCGATATTGTGTAACAGGCCCGTCGCTGAGAAAATGAACATATTTAATTCGTGGAGGTAGTGTCCGGAAGATTGGTTGCAAATGTGCCCAGATTGCTGGGGGTGAATGAGACAAATTTATTGAAATTGTACCAAACGATTGCGTCGATTCTTTTAAGTACACAACCACGGTGTGAATACTAATTTGAGTACGAGAGCCGCCGAAATGAAAGGATTGTACTTCTTCTCCATATTTAGTACAGTAATTTTCGGAAAAATCCATGTGAATCAAAACATCTTCTGCAGTAAGGTTTTCTTTTAAATTCTTTATGGTATTAAACTGGTGAATAATATTTCTTTGATGGCAAAAAAATTTGGTTTCTAAGTCGCTCTGTAATTCTTGGATGAGTTGTCGTGGACTGACTGTGTAAGATTTTTTAAGGTGTTTAGTAACAAGCTTAGATTTTTTGGTTTTTGGGTCTGTATATTCCTGCTTTTCTGTCACCCATTTCTGAAATTGTATGTGCTTACTATTGTCAAATTCTTTATAATCTGGCGTTCTATTCTTACAAGCCTGGCAATCTCTCGATAAACAGTTTTCTCTGTATTTGTCACAGCAAAGATTCTCCAAAAGTTTTTGATGGGTGTTGTAAGGAAGTATTTTCGCTGAGCATAGAGCATTTAACTTCAAATCAACGTTGGCATGAACAACACAAAGACAAGTGTCGCGGTCTTGTACTCTTGGCTTAATCACCCAAAAAGGGCGCAAACGACAAAACGTCTGATAGCTTATGACGAAATGTTCTTTTACAAATTTCTTGTACAGACTCAGCAGAGAATCTAAGAGATATCGCTTTTGTTTCTTGACATTGTTTCTAGTTATGAATTCTTTTTTTCCAGCTCCTTGTCTACTATTGCTATCGTCTTCGTAAAAACTTTGAATCACCTTCTCGTATCTCATAGTAATGTTATCTTTACGCGTCCGTTTAGGTACAGCTAAAGTACCTGAAGACCGTGATTTCTTTAACATTTTATACTTTAATGCACTTGCGTCATTTCTCCATAGTTTATATTTTTCTACTAATTTGCCGGAAACCACATTGGAAAATATTTGTTTGTCTTTCTGAGTTTTTAATTCACGGTAGTTTTCTTTTAACTGTTCATTTAACACTTCACCAAACAGTGCTTTTTTCACAACTTCTTTTTTTTTGTTTGGATCGTCAATCATTTTAGTTATTTTTGTTTTTGGTGTCATATCTTTTTTAGGGTTCTTTGCCTTCTCAGTTCTTTCTAGCCTTTTTTTATATTTTTCATACTTTCTTTTATAATACTGTATCTTCTCATCCTTTTTTTTCAAAAGTTTTTCCCTTAACTTCTTGGCCCGTCTTTTTCTCTTTTCGGTTGCTGAAACCCGAGGACTTTGTGAAGATTGTTCATTCCCTGAACATAGCGGTGATGACTGTTCATCTTCTGAAAACGGTGTGTTGTCTCTTAAAAATGCATCCGTCGTTTTCTTCAATGTCCGTTCCTTTTTTCTATAAGTTGCACAATGTTCTCTCCACTTCTTTTTTGCGACTCTATGTTCACGAGGTGTCATGTCCTTTGCCAGTTTTCTTTGGCCCTTTTCTTTCTTTTTCTGATATTTAATACGTTCTTTTTCTCTCATTTCTTCTCTTTTCTTAGGGTCATTTTTAAGGCGTAAGTATCTCAATCGTTCTAGTTCTCTTTTTCTTGATAATATTTCTTCTCTGGTGAGCTTAGCTTTCTTTTTAGGTGGCATTTTGGACGTAGATCTAAAACAAAACTACAGGTGTCAGTCCCCTGTGCAGTAAACAGTCCCCTGTCAATTATTTTGACAGGGGACTGTCGCCAGGGGACTGTTTATTTTACAGAAATATAAATTTATTATGACAAGTATTAATAAATTATATTGTCACAAGCCACAACGTTAAATATGTCACAATAACAAAATTATTACAATTAGGTCGCGAAAAATCAGTGTTAAAACAGCTAATTAAACACTTACCAGGGGACTGCTTGTGTACCGGCCCGTCGCGTCAGCACGCCATAACACTTACTTGACAACTGCGACAAAATGGCGGCGGTACGCGCCACCGCGTCGTATGCACGAACTTCATGTCAATAACTTTCCGTTTCACGCAAAAGCAATGCTCCGCTTTTTACTAATAATTTTTTTTTACTGGTTATATTTGGGTCAGGGGACTCTGTGATTTTTTTGGGGACAAACTTAAAATTCCATTATTTCGGTTATTTTATATCAAAAGAGAAGCATTTATGTTTTTTCTTAATCTTTATTTATAGCACTTAAATACATTATTCTCAAAACCTACATAAAATTAAATAACTGAGAGTAATGTCGCACGAAACTATAAAAATCTTGACTGGGGACACGACAGGGGATTGTTTTTAGAGGTGTTTTGTTTATTTTTTCTTAAATTACAACTATTTATAATTTAAGGGCCTAGTGGTTCTGGCTTTGATAATATAATAAATTTTTATTTTCAGTTTCGTTTATAACACCAAATTAATAGAAATCACAAAAATCATTTGGGACACTGATTTTCCTATTAGTAGAGAAACACCCATGTATCAATATCATCAGATAAACCTTTATTTATAAACCAAAGGACGTCCATTATAACCCATAGCAAAGGATTGACTGGCAGAGAATGCTTTTAGCATTACGCCCACCTTTGTACACTATGATTTGTGCAATAGTATTTAAATAAAATAAATAAATGTATCATGTATCTATCTTTATTTGAACATCAAAATTTAATTAAAATTATTGTATTTATAAAGTTAATACGTTTTAGCAATTGGCAAACAATTGTCACGAACAGTGATAAAATCCGGTACATACGACCATAAATTAATGAAACGAGCAAAGTTAAAACTTCCGCACACTTGTGGTATTTCGCATTGATCGACAATCGGCGGCGACATTTTTAGCGCGTCCGAACGTTTTTAGCTACAAGCTGACAAGGTAATAATTTTAGAACGATCGCGAGATATCTGAACGATAGCGATACACTCCGGCGAAATGTGCGTGGGCGCAGAAAACGTTTACTGAATATCAGTTAGTAGAGGAATAAAAACGAGAGTGGCCGCGAAGTGTTTTGATTCGCTTGGAACTCGTAAATAAGAGTATAAATAAAACAAAATGGTTATTTTATAAAAATAATTTGAAGTGATAAGATTTCTAAAATTTTAAACATGCCAATTTTATTTAGTGCAGTGGCTTGTGATAAAAATGTCATATCGAACTTCGCATCGTGTGGTGGAAATTTTATGGAAATCATGGATCTAGTTATGGCAAAAATTCCAGAGAACAACGAAAAGATGACTTACTCCCACGGCCCTTATTTATTCCATTACATCGTTGCTGACAAATTGTTTTATTTTTGTATAACTGATAAGGTGAGTTAATTAAATATGACATTAGGAGTAACATAAGTTATTGACGTAAACCATCGTGTCGTGTTTGTAGTGAACTACAATCTTGCGCACGGGCAGGATTAGAATTAATTAAAATCATTCTTAGCACTTCAATAAGAAAGCTCCTATTTTAAACCTACATAATGAAATGGTCTCACTGATAATAAAAAGACTAGTAACTCAAGATGAATTAAATAATGTATCTAAAATAAATTCTTATTTATTTTATTTGTGGAAATGACAATTATGATTATGAAATGGGTTCATGAGAATGGAAATTATCTGGCAGCTTACAAAATTTAAACCAGAAAACTAACAAATCACAATCGCTGTTTTCAGCTTTGTCAGCGGTCAAGAGCATTCCTATTCCTAAACGAGATTCAAAGGAGGTTTACTGTCAGAGACAAGGAGGACTTTACTACGGTCCTGGCCGATGAGATGTATCGATACAGCGAAGACTATAGCACCATCACGATCAGAAAGGGGGAGTTGGACGAACTTAATGCAATAGGAGTCGGTTGCAGCGGTATGTTTTTTATATGCAATAACTTGTTATTGTTTTTAATAAGTAATTATTATTAGTTTTCGTTAAGCCTTGTCAGAGGCCCTTTGGGCTTGATATGAAAGCAATGTTGGTCGCTTGTCTCGCAAACAACCCTCCGCCAATTCGCATCGAGCCCATGACATGAGGTTTGGCCTTTGCCCAGCAGTGGGATGCTTACAGGCTAGCTAAAAATATTTGATAGTCCTCAAGGAAGCCCAAATGCCAGATAAGACAACCCAGGATAGAATATCCTGGCGCAGATGTGTAAGGAGACCCGACCCCAGATGATGGGAATAGGGAAGGAAGAAAAAGGAGAAGATTTGATAGTCCAAGATGCCTCCCAAATTTCATTTTTACAATGTATGTTTGTCTTTTGCTTTCAGAAAGTTTACTGGGAGAGAAGATATTATTTGTCAACAATGCGGACAATTTATCCTATAGCGTGAGTAATTTTGACACTTTATGATTTAATATGAGTTAATTAAATTACAACGAAATTATATGCTTGAATCTTTATCTTTCAGACGATATCCTACGTTGGGAAAACTCCGGAAGAAATCATAGTTACAGTGAAGGATTCTAGACACTACTATGCAGTAGGTGTCGTTTTAGTTTTTGCATTAGGCATAGCGATTTACATATTCGGACCCGTATCCCATGTAATATTGACCGGAGCTTTATTATTTGCTCTTTTTCACTCTGTTTTTAAGACTTAAGTATTCGCTGTGTAGTTTATATTGCGGTTATTGTGAAGAGCATTAAAGTGATATTTTTACGACTCTGTGAGTAGTTTTGAATATCCCACGCTCTCCTCAATCTAGTCATTCAGTAGATTTATGGTCTGAAATAAAATTTGTCAGCAGAATTTTATGTGCTTATAAGTGTTCACTACAATGTTAGATTGTGGAAGTGAATCTATAACTTTATAGAACAAAGTTAACTATACAGAACGAAAGTTAAGAAGTAGTCTTACGATATGTTGTAGTAACGTTTTACTTTTTTACTCGAAATCATTTAAAAAATTGACCCGTGTTGCTTGATTGAAACAACAAGCTTCTTTTTATTAAATCTTTTAAAAATAGCTGCATACTGTAGGTATTATGTAACGCGTACCAAGCCATTCGCTTTATGTAGGCGCCAAAGCACAAGTTAAACCAGGGCTCTTGAAGTTGCAACGTGAAGTTTATTTTTCTGACTGGTATAAAAAAATAATTATTTGACGGATACTAAAAATACTGTAATTTTTAATACGGAAAATCGAACAAGAAGGTTTAGAGGTGATGCTGGTTACTAACACCGACTATAGACGATAGTCACTCGTAACAAAGACATACTTACGTAGAACAACTGCTTGTTATGTGTGGTGTTCTGTAGCGTGTGGAACAGTTTGTGTGCGCCCCTAGCGGCTGCGTGGGCGCCGACTAGCGACGAGAGCGCTTCCACTACGCTTTCTGTAAGCTGCTGCGATGCTAGTGTTCGCGTGTGCTCTGAAACATAAACATACGTTAATTTATACGTTAATATACGTTAATTCAGTCTAACTAATATTCTGATTGTATAAGAGTAGGGATACATGGTCAGTTTAACAAACCAATCACGTCACACAGACACAGAGATGCACATTGTTTGTATTGTATACGTGAGTTTTTCGATAACAATAGGTTTAAAAGAAATTGGGGTTTTGTGTGAAATTTGTATTATTGATAGTCCAGTAATTTGCACGTGCGCATCTCGCAAGTATCTGCGCTAGGTGAGCGATTTTAGAATGCAACAGATCCAAAATCTGTACGCATCAGTAAATTATCACGGGTAGGTGCTCGATCACTTTTAAGCCGAATGGTTTTAACTGCTTCAAGTAACACATGCTATCTAGCTAGGGATTAGGGATTCTATCTGGAGTATGTTCTTACCTTTGTCTTGAAAGTTTCGATTCGATGTTGTTTCACTGAGCACTCCACCTGGCCACCACGACTTCAAAACAACACTAATGTAGTAATGTAGCATCTGCTCCGAGAATAACCAGGATACCGTTTCTTTTATTTGCCTAAAAACATATACACACACACGTAAAGATTATGTCAATCAACACGACCAATATTTCATTAATAAAAAAATACTAAAGTATGTTTATATAACTTTGGCAAGCGTTCAAAAAATCATCAACATAAATCATTATAGGTAAACCGCTTCATTGAGACTTCGCCTGCGGGGTACAGGGGTGCGGGCGGAAAGACGAGAGCGGGGAATGTAAGGGGTGCGGGCGGCGGTGATACACAAGAGACGAAATTTGCCGTGACAGTTCTTAAGATATGTGACGTCAGTGGTCACAATAGTTGTCGTCAGTGTCGACACTTTATAAACATTACATAACAAATTGGAAAAAAATATTCGATTCAATACAATTACACCAATAAGAGTGAATTAATTCTAAATATTACTATCCGAAATCGTGGAATTTGATCAATAAATAAAATGGAATTTTAAAATAAGATAGATTTTTTGGCAAAATTAAAAACTTCAAATAACATTCCCTGGTAAGTTTTGCGACTGTTTTGTTTGAGTGTATTATCGATTTCATATTCATAGTTTATATTCCACTGAGTTTAGATCTTTAATTTATTATATAATATTCGTATATATTTAGAGCATTTATTTAAACACTGTTATTTAACATTGTTCAAACGGTGGACTTAATGCTAGAATGATGTAAAATAGAATTTAAAAAAAACACGACAAAAATACAATAATATAGATTTTGTGTCCGAATATACTGCGACTCATCTTCAGACTTCAGTCAGACAGTATTCTCTTGTGTACTTCTGTCAAAGCGTCCGCAACTGTCAACAGATGCTATCGCTACCTGTGTAGCGAGCGTACTGAATTTTGAAAAGAATGTGCCTGCCGCCCGCACCTCTCACAAGCCCCGCTCTCGCCTCCCCCCGCGCCCCTGTACCCCGCAGGCGAGGTCTCAATTTCGCGGTTTACCTATACTCATACGCATTTTGAACATAAATGTTACCTATTTATCGTCCTGCCGTATGTGATTTGGACGAAGGTGACGAGCGTTTTCCTCAGCCATCGGAACACGCCTCTCATGTCAAACACCTCGCTCAGTAAAGCGTATAACGGTTCCGCTATGCTATCTCTCTCTTCGCCTGCCATGCTGGCACCTGTCAGTTACAAATGTCAATAGTTTCTTTTGAGTGGCATGTTTCGGCAATTTTAACTCTGTAGGGAGAGTGCCAAAAGTTTTAAAAGTAGCATAATGTGTCAGTCAAAAGTAGTCATTTATCACACAAGTAGACTTGAGAAAAGGATAGTTAAAATGCTATCGATATTCCAGTCATATACAAAGATAGATCTTGAAAGTATAATTTCAGTTACAAATGTCAATAGTTTTTTTTTAGTGAGATTTTGGCAATTTGATCTCTATGGGGATATAGCCAAAAGTTTTTAAGTATTAATTTATTTATATATTATTTCTTGCACAAACAAAATGAAGTACAAATGACGGACTTAATGCTTAAAGTATTCTCTTTCAGTCAACCTTTGGGTTAATCTCACAAGTTGACTTGAGAATGGGACAGTTGAAATGCTATCAATATTTCAGTCATATCCATTGATAGATCTTGAAAGTTGAAAATATTGTGACCATTTTCTGTTGAATCAAAACGATATTATGATTCTACAAAATCGATGCATAAATATTGCATGCATTGCAGCATGCCAAGGTTATATAAAATCAAATGTATTTACGTCTTCAAAAATATGCCCTAGGCATTAAACAGTAGAATCTGGCACATAGTGACGAGCTAATTTAGTTTTCTAAATGAACATGTCTTGGGACGTCAATGCGCTTGACATTTTATTAGCCCGTAATCTAGCGTTTTAATTTGAATGCATTGCAGCATGCCAAGGTTATATAAAATCAAATGTATTTACGTCTTCAAAAATATGCCCTAGGCATTAAACAGTAGAATCTGGCACATAGTGACGAGCTAATTTAGTTTTCTAAATGAACATGTCTTGGGACGTCAATGCGCTTGACATTTTATTAGCCCGTAATCTAGCGTTTTAATTTGAAACTATCTCGTTTGAGAGTTTTAGCTAAGTGGAGCGTAAAGTCTTTGGTAATTGATAACTCTGTTCGAACATGAGCGCTTGTCAATTAGCATAATCTCACACCTTGAAATTGAAAGTTATTTTTACTTTTTTTAAACGAACGAGCTGGAATAGATGCGTAAAGACTGGATAGCTATAAACTTGGTGGTTGTAACTGGCCTCTACACAAATAAAATTCTTAGTCCAGTAGATTCAGCTGATCTTCAATCAATCAGCCTGCTTCTTCATAGTTTTAATTTTTTTTTAATTAATTATACCGGCAATATGAATTGTATCTTACCGCGCATACTCGCAGTCATGTTTTTGGTCGCGGCGTCGCCTCCATTCCCGTCAAGATATAGCGATATTTCGTCCTCGTCAGCTGATAAGTGTGTAAACGCTTCTTTGTCTTGCGACGATCTATTCGTTGCTTCGCTACTCGTGCTGAAATAAGTAATTAATAAAATAAAAAAAGTCGAAGCAAAAAGAAATCTTTCAACAGATATACATCAATAATTTGCATGAAACCCTCACGGATATCAACGTTTTTTTGTTACGCGACCGCCGGCTGCCTATCGATCCCTGAGCGTTTAAGCGTTTTTGAGTTTCATCAATGTAGGCACAGAACCGATAAACAAGGCATATATTCATAGGATGAATGTAAATAAAGAGAATTCTGCTAATTAAATTGTTTAGGAACCAATTATATCATATTTTATAACCAACTAGCAGACCCAGCAATGTCATCTTGCCGAAATTTCACAGATCTTATGGACTAAACTGTAATGGGTGTCCTAAAAACACACTGCAATAGTTTTAAAAAGTTCGATTGAAGCTGTCATTCTGGTCTATCTAATTAAAAATCAGAGTATACATGAGGCAGTGGGTTCGGCTGCATGTTTTGTAAGAGCGAATTTTATTGCTTTTGTTTTATTTTTTCTGTGCTTTAAATGTGGAAATTGCTGGCTATATTTTCTTTCTATAAAAGTATGCAAATTTATGGACTAATGTCTGAAATAAAAAATTGAATTAGAATTTATAAAGCTGATAAAAAATATGAAATGACTTACCTTTTAAATAAAGTGGAGAAGGAGAACTTGTTTTTCTTTGGCAAATCTCCCTGTTTGAGGTACTCCGAACTAGGATTAAGGAATGTGTATAATGCTTCGCTTTGGTTTAGTCTATCATCTTCTAATACAAACTGAAATTAAATACAACATGAAAACATGCGCCATGATATTTACAGATGATAGCAATATAATAAAAGGTACTCACTTCTAAATACTTCTGTATTAAAATCTTTGCTTTATCTAATGAGTTCCTATCGTTTTTACCGAATAAAAATTTAAAAGAATTTGAGGGGAGCTCCAGGTTTTTTAGTTCCGAACATAGAGGCCTTAATTTTCGATGTAGTTCCTGAAAATTAATGGTGAATCAATAATGAACCGTAAATACATACATATAATATTAAGTGTGTATAGTGACAAAACATACAAAAATAAAAATTGGCTTCTTTCATCTTAGCCGATTGTTAAATATTTGTAGAAACATTTCCTTCCTGATGAGGCGTCGTAGTTTACGCTTTAAAGAAATCACTTGCAAAATTCAACAGGCTAGCCAATGTTTTGGTGGTCGAGTGGTATAGGCATTCGCCCGGATAGCGTAATATTGGATTCCTTGTCTGACACAGTTGCTTTTTACAAGTGCCTACGCGTTAAAAAAGCACTTGCAAGAACAGGCTTGTTAATGTGACGGTGGCCGAGTGGTATAGGCATACGCCCGGATAGCGTAAGACACGGGGTTCAATTCCTCGTCTGTCACAGGTTCACAGTTCTTTTTACAAGTGCAATTTATATTATTAAGTTTGTATGGTGACAAAACACTATAAAAACAAAAATAAACTATAAAACGTAAGGTCTAAAACATAGTGTAACTTACTTGGAATTCGTTAAGGGTTCGCAACAGCACCCACCCAGTGGAAATCTGTTCAGGTCTATTGTCATCACAACTCATCACTTCTTGTTCGGCCATGTGGACTACTATTACGAACTGTGGCGGTTTTGATTCGTCTATTATCTGAAAATGAAATGCTCTATTATTTTTGGATCACTGACACTACAGGGGTTATTCTTTCCTGTTCATAAGCCGCATTTACAGTTCTAGAAGAAAAAAAGGCCTTTTATGAGACTATAAAGCTCGCGCTCTCCGTCGCTTCATACATTTTTATTTGGACTTATTCAATAGTTTTTTTTTAAATATTTGTCGCAGCTAGCAACACTAAACGGAACGCCAGCGCGCCCTCTAGCGGTGTTTCACGTCAAACAAGGTTTTGGCGCGCTCGGCAGAGTCGTGGCGGTCAGCGACGCTTCATCGGAGCTCACTTTCGGTCGAGTCGTCGTGCTGTGAGGATCTACGTCACGGAACTGCCCTGCGTCACGTTTAGTGTACCTAGTGCCTACCTTAATTAGAATCAATAACTGCTGTTTGTGAAGTCTGCAATAAAGTTTGATTAATCATCACGTCTATCTATTTGCACGATCGCCTATTTTGCCCACATGATGTCCGATGGTTCGGTTAGAAATCCGTGACGATCCTACATCAGAAGTGGGATTCGCCGTAACGCCCCACGTGAAAAGAAAGTGGATACATCAAGGGACAGTGCGAAAATCAAACGCGTGCAACCGAAAGCGACGCGAGTGACGAAAGTACCGGCCAAGTGTGTATGGAACTCACTTACAATGGAGAATAATTGTGATTGTGTTCCGTTGCATTTTCTGGAATGACATGGACCCTCTTTCAAGGAGCATTTTTTTGTCAAGTGCGTCAGCAGCGTCAGCAGTGAATAGCTAAAGAAGAAACAAGAAGCTTTAAGTGAAGTGATATCACCAGAAGATACCTAACTCGACCCAGTGTTGCAGCCTGCCTGAAAATCTGACCTAGTCGTCTACTTCTACGGTTGCGGACCAAGTCCAGTTGTCCGGAGCGGAGCGGGAAAGAAGCGAGCCTGCAGCACTTTTCGTGGAGCCAACGTCAACGCACTGCTGGATCTTTATGTTATATCCGGTGAGCAGTTTTCATTTTATTGTTACTTGGTGACTGAAAGTTCATTGGTTAGTTGAAAGGTCAATTGCAACTAGATTTCACGAAATTTCATTGATTCCAATTTGCAATTTATGTTAACCGGTAAAGTTGATAGCATACGTTTTGAAATTATTTTGAACGTTTTGCCTTATTTATTACTGTCTGCTTAGCAAAAAAAAAGGTCGTCCTTTGGCTCCCAGTCTAGTCGTTAATATGTCATCAAGTAAATTAAGATTTTTAAAAGTTCTTGTAATGCATTGCAAATCACAGTATTGATACCAGTTTCAATGATGCCGATATCTCTCATAATTTAAAGCCTTTATTTACTACCTGATATTTTTACATTGTTTACTAAAGGTGTAGATAGCGATAGTGAAGTAGAAAAGGACATTGACCACTATTGGAACCTAACGATTGACTAAATTTTGGTGTAATGTCGTCAGTCGGGATTAGTCGTTTAGTCGTTGTAGCGATACTGTGAGCCTCAATGCGTTGTAGCGACGCTGTTTAGTGAGTCAAGTCAAGTCGTTGGTGCGACTGTGAGTGCTTTTTTTAGTGATAGGTACCCTTTCTTTTGTTGTGGCAAAAAACTAGACTGAGACTAATGTCTTTGTGATGAACGTTGATGAATCCGATGTGTAAACTAATGCCACCTTAAGATTTCACAATAGTGCTATTTAGGTCAGGAAAGACCGAGCGAAAACCTGTTTACTGTGCGATGCTGTATATCTTTTCAGGTAATCCGGTATCGGGAGAAGGAGAAGAGAAAGACCTACGAGAAGCAACTTCGACCAGGTGAAGGCGAGTGATGTCGTGTGGTATAAGGAGGTCAAGATGAAGGCGAGCAGAAGTAGAAGAACCTGTCATCATCAGCTGCCTCACACGAGGACGTGTGAGATGTCAGAGATGACCGTGTCGGAGATAGAACAGACGCCATCTATCGGAATTGTCGGGAACGTCAAGTAGTTAGTTTACTTGGGCATGGTCGATACAAGGGCAACACTGTCTCAGTTGGATTGACAGCCGTGGATCAAATCGCGCAAATGAAATTTAAAGCGTACGATACGCGGGCAGTTCTGTCAACGAAGTTTTCATCGACGTCGCAAATCAAGTGCCATGGGTGTGGCAAACTCTGGCACCAGCAAGCAGCATTCCTTTTGAGGAAAAACGAAGCGGAGAAACCAACATCGCCGACTACTACGAGCGTCCTTCAAAACCAGCAACTCGGCGGCAGCATTTGTGGCGCACGCGGCTACATCGCCAGCCGCTGCGGCGCCGGCGGGTTCGCACTGCGGGCCTCGGTGGAGAAACGAGTCAACGTGTGTGAGATGGCATCCCCGTCCGGATCATAAAATCATTTGGTGAGCATTGTCCTTTTTGATTCTAGTGTCCAATGTTCGTTTTAAAGAAAGCGTAGATAGTACATTTCAAGGCAATCTTTTTAATTTGGTAATTTCTTTAGTTGCTATTGGTAGTGAAAATGTGAACAGTAAGTCTGTGTCAGGTAGAAATAATTAATTTCGCGATCGAGAATATGTTCCACGTTTTACCCGATGCTTTGTTACGTAATTCACGTAGTGAAATTTTAAATGGTCTTAATATTTTAAAGAACGGGATTATTGTAATGTTGCGTGACTGCGGATGAATTCACGAGTACCTACATTTACGAAAAATTTTGTAAACTCGAGTGAATTGACGGATTAGTGTGCGTCTGCAAATAATTTTGGTAATATCGATACTGATGTTTATGCGGATTGGTTAGTGTGTTCGTGAATATTTAAAACAATACTATGGCTTTTTAATAACTGTTTTTTCTACCCTTAATGGTAATACTGGCGAATACTGGCGGTTTGCAGATTAGATTAGTGGGCCTTAGCCGTACGATACAAAGACGTCCTTTTCGAAGTTATGTGACTTCAAAGATTGTAGTTAAAATATCTGCCTCCATCTTTTTACTACAGGCTTGTGTTAGGGAAATGCCAGAGGGCCAAGTACCGATTGAGATTGTGTTGGTAGTAATGAGATAAATGATGATGCTGAATCTAGTTGATGCACAGGTTCACGATTCGATGGATCGGAGACTGTACCAGAATATCGTAGCCGTAGCCTAGTAGAAATCGGTGTCTGCTCTATATGAGTAGTCCGTGGGTAGGCGGTGGGCGGCAGTTCTGGGTGGTGCAGTCGGATCTTGCCTTGTAGCGAAGATCATAGAATCAAAGGTAGACTGTGGCTTCCCGTGAAGAAGAATGGTTACTGATGATTGTGTTTGAGCTATTGTGATAGCTGGTGATCGCGAATGTGCAACCTGGTGCCTAAAAATGGATGGTTTTAATGTGGTTTTTAATCTTAATGAATCTCAATGGTGCTTGGACTTGGTGGTTTAGCTTCTGTAAACACTTCTAAGGCTATCTGATTTGACTCTTTATGACATTAAGTTACATTTGAGAAGTTAATATGACAATACCGAATGTTTTATTCCTGGGAGGAAATATTTGGGGTCAAAAGCAGGATTGGCCGAACGGAAACTGTGCTGGTTTTTCTTCTTGTTACAGATTAACACACGAGGACGTGTGTCTCTCAGGATGGCCGTGTCGCAGCTAGCAACACTAAACGGAACGCCAGCGCGCCCTCTAGCGGTGTTTCACGTCAAACAAGGTTTTGGCGCGCTCGGCAGAGTCGTGGCGGTCAGCGACGCTTCATCGGAGCTCACTTTCGGTCGAGTCGTCGTGCTGTGAGGATCTACGTCACGGAACTGCCCTGCGTCACGTTTAGTGTACCTAGTGCCTACCTTAATTAGAATCAATAACTGCTGTTTGTGAAGTCTGCAATAAAGTTTGATTAATCATCACGTCTATCTATTTGCACGATCGCCTATTTTGCCCACATGATGTCCGATGGTTCGGTTAGAAATCCGTGACGATCCTACATATTAATATTTTTTCAGAAATTCACACAACAAATAATAATTTACAAGATAACACGAGCAAGAGCTACGATAAAAGACCTATGACTTAAAAGCTGCACACTTTGCAGTGTGTGAAACTTTCGCTGCTGCAGATCAAATTAATTGCTTTAAAGTGCAGCTTTTAGACGAAATTTCTCTCTAAGACGTATGACTAGTATGGGAACTGAAATAAGTCTTGAAACGTGCAATTTCGTTCGATGTTCGTTTTTTTTTAATCCTGTGTATATTCCACATACCTCAGCGCTGTGCACGGTGGCGCGCCACAGCCCCAGGTGCTCGGCCCAGGTGTCGGTGCGCCTCCAGCCGCATCTGTTCCACATACCTCAGCGCTGTGCACGGTGGCGCGCCACAGCCCCAGGTGCTCGGCCCAGGTGTCGGTGCGCCTCCAGCCGCATCTGTTCCACATACCTCAGCGCTGTGCACGGTGGCGCGCCACAGCCCCAGGTGCTCGGCCCAGGTGTCGGTGCGCCTCCAGCCGCGTCTGTTCCACATACCTCAGCGCTGTGCACGGTGGCGCGCCACAGCCCCAGGTGCTCGGCCCAGGTGTCGGTGCGCCTCCAGCCGCATCTGTTCCACATACCTCAGCGCTGTGCACGGTGGCGCGCCACAGCCCCAGGTGCTCGGCCCAGGTGTCGGTGCGCCTCCAGCCGCATCTGTTCCACATACCTCAGCGCTGTGCACGGTGGCGCGCCACAGCCCCAGGTGCTCGGCCCAGGTGTCGGTGCGCGCCAGGTGCGCCTCCAGCCGCATCTGTTCCACATACCTCAGCGCTGTGCACGGTGGCGCGCCACAGCCCCAGGTGCTCGGCCCAGGTGTTGGTGCGCCTCCAGCCGCGTCTGTTCCACATACCTCAGCGCTGTGCACGGTGGCGCGCCACAGCCCCAGGTGCTCGGCCCAGGTGTCGGTGCGCCTCCAGCCGCGTCTGTTCCACATACCTCAGCGCTGTGCACGGTGGCGCGCCACAGCCCCAGGTGCTCGGCCCAGGTGTCGGTGCGCCTCCAGCCGCGTCTGTTCCACATACCTCAGCGCTGTGCACGGTGGCGCGCCACAGCCCCAGGTGCTCGGCCCAGGTGTCGGTGCGCGCCAGGTGCGCCTCCAGCCGCATCTGTTCCACATACCTCAGCGCTGTGCACGGTGGCGCGCCACAGCCCCAGGTGCTCGGCCCAGGTGTTGGTGCGCCTCCAGCCGCGTCTGTTCCACATACCTCAGCGCTGTGCACGGTGGCGCGCCACAGCCCCAGGTGCTCGGCCCAGGTGTCGGTGCGCCTCCAGCCGCGTCTGTTCCACATACCTCAGCGCTGTGCACGGTGGCGCGCCACAGCCCCAGGTGCTCGGCCCAGGTGTCGGTGCGCCTCCAGCCGCGTCTGTTCCACATACCTCAGCGCTGTGCACGGTGGCGCGCCACAGCCCCAGGTGCTCGGCCCAGGTGTCGGTGCGCCTCCAGCCGCGTCTGTTCCACATACCTCAGCGCTGTGCACGGTGGCGCGCCACAGCCCCAGGTGCTCGGCCCAGGTGTCGGTGCGCGCCAGGTGCGCCTCCAGCCGCATCTGTTCCACATACCTCAGCGCTGTGCACGGTGGCGCGCCACAGCCCCAGGTGCTCGGCCCAGGTGTCGGTGCGCGCCAGGTGCGCCTCCAGCCGCATCTGTTCCACATACCTCAGCGCTGTGCACGGTGGCGCGCCACAGCCCCAGGTGCTCGGCCCAGGTGTTGGTGCGCCTCCAGCCGCGTCTGTTCCACATACCTCAGCGCTGTGCACGGTGGCGCGCCACAGCCCCAGGTGCTCGGCCCAGGTGTCGGTGCGCCTCCAGCCGCGTCTGTTCCACATACCTCAGCGCTGTGCACGGTGGCGCGCCACAGCCCCAGGTGCTCGGCCCAGGTGTCGGTGCGCCTCCAGCCGCGTCTGTTCCACATACCTCAGCGCTGTGCACGGTGGCGCGCCACAGCCCCAGGTGCTCGGCCCAGGTGTCGGTGCGCCTCCAGCCGCGTCTGTTCCACATACCTCAGCGCTGTGCACGGTGGCGCGCCACAGCCCCAGGTGCTCGGCCCAGGTGTCGGTGCGCGCCAGGTGCGCCTCCAGCCGCATCTGTTCCACATACCTCAGCGCTGTGCACGGTGGCGCGCCACAGCCCCAGGTGCTCGGCCCAGGTGTTGGTGCGCCTCCAGCCGCGTCTGTTCCACATACCTCAGCGCTGTGCACGGTGGCGCGCCACAGCCCCAGGTGCTCGGCCCAGGTGTCGGTGCGCCTCCAGCCGCGTCTGTTCCACATACCTCAGCGCTGTGCACGGTGGCGCGCCACAGCCCCAGGTGCTCGGCCCAGGTGTCGGTGCGCCTCCAGCCGCGTCTGTTCCACATACCTCAGCGCTGTGCACGGTGGCGCGCCACAGCCCCAGGTGCTCGGCCCAGGTGTCGGTGCGCGCCAGGTGCGCCTCCAGCCGCATCTGTTCCACATACCTCAGCGCTGTGCACGGTGGCGCGCCACAGCCCCAGGTGCTCGGCCCAGGTGTTGGTGCGCCTCCAGCCGCGTCTGTTCCACATACCTCAGCGCTGTGCACGGTGGCGCGCCACAGCCCCAGGTGCTCGGCCCAGGTGTCGGTGCGCCTCCAGCCGCGTCTGTTCCACATACCTCAGCGCTGTGCACGGTGGCGCGCCACAGCCCCAGGTGCTCGGCCCAGGTGTCGGTGCGCCTCCAGCCGCGTCTGTTCCACATACCTCAGCGCTGTGCACGGTGGCGCGCCACAGCCCCAGGTGCTCGGCCCAGGTGTCGGTGCGCGCCAGGTGCGCCTCCAGCCGCATCTGTTCCACATACCTCAGCGCTGTGCACGGTGGCGCGCCACAGCCCCAGGTGCTCGGCCCAGGTGTTGGTGCGCCTCCAGCCGCGTCTGTTCCACATACCTCAGCGCTGTGCACGGTGGCGCGCCACAGCCCCAGGTGCTCGGCCCAGGTGTCGGTGCGCCTCCAGCCGCGTCTGTTCCACATACCTCAGCGCTGTGCACGGTGGCGCGCCACAGCCCCAGGTGCTCGGCCCAGGTGTCGGTGCGCCTCCAGCCGCGTCTGTTACACATACCTCAGCGCTGTGCACGGTGGCGCGCCACAGCCCCAGGTGCTCGGCCCAGGTGTCGGTGCGCCTCCAGCCGCGTCTGTTCCACATACCTCAGCGCTGTGCACGGTGGCGCGCCACAGCCCCAGGTGCTCGGCCCAGGTGTCGGTGCGCCTCCAGCCGCGTCTGTTCCACATACCTCAGCGCTGTGCACGGTGGCGCGCCACAGCCCCAGGTGCTCGGCCCAGGTGTCGGTGCGCGCCAGGTGCGCCTCCAGCCGCATCTGTTCCACATACCTCAGCGTTGAGCACGGTGGCGCGCCACAGCCCCAGGTGCTCGGCCCAGGTGTCGGTGCGCCTCCAGCCGCGTCTGTTCCACATACCTCAGCGCTGTGCACGGTGGCGCGCCACAGCCCCAGGTGCTCGGCCCAGGTGTCGGTGCGCCTCCAGCCGCGTCTGTTCCACATACCTCAGCGCTGTGCACGGTGGCGCGCCACAGCCCCAGGTGCTCGGCCCAGGTGTCGGTGCGCCTCCAGCCGCGTCTGTTCCACATACCTCAGCGCTGTGCACGGTGGCGCGCCACAGCCCCAGGTGCTCGGCCCAGGTGTCGGTGCGCCTCCAGCCGCGTCTGTTCCACATACCTCAGCGCTGTGCACGGTGGCGCGCCACAGCCCCAGGTGCTCGGCCCAGGTGTCGGTGCGCCTCCAGCCGCGTCTGTTCCACATACCTCAGCGCTGTGCACGGTGGCGCGCCACAGCCCCAGGTGCTCGGCCCAGGTGTCGGTGCGCCTCCAGCCGCGTCTGTTCCACATACCTCAGCGCTGTGCACGGTGGCGCGCCACAGCCCCAGGTGCTCAGCCCAGGTGTCGGTGCGCGCCAGGTGCGCCTCCAGCCGCATCTGTTCGCCAGCCAGGCGCTCCACTTCGTTCGCCAGCATAGTTAGTGCGGGGGATTCCGGTTTTAGGGACGCTCGGAGGGCTGCCAGCGCCTGGAAAAAAAAGTATTACAATGACAATGTTTAAAACTCTACAAGTAATGAACACTATCATGTAGAATGTATCAAACATGAAATCACGTAGATCAACAACACTAACGGACAAAATCACAGATATATTATTTTCGCAAATAAAGAACAAAAATATCGACTGTTGAACCTCCATTACATTTGTAAACTCTCCATAACATTTTTAAAAGTACCTATTTGGCCTTGCGTATCGTGACTTGAGTGCGTCTGTTTAGAGCAGAAATTGCTTGTGATCAGCGGATCCCTGGGAGTCTGCCAAGCAGCACCATAGTTTACTTAATAAGTACAGCCTCATTTTAGAGATGCTAAGATCGGTTTGGCTCACTATGATGTATTATTAGAAGAATAGAAGGAAAAAGGAAGAGAGGAAGACCAAGAATAAGTTATATGCATCAAATAAAGCAAAAGTTGAATGTGGGTCGTATCAAGAGGTCGAGAGAATGGCGGAAGAACGTAAAGAATGGAAAAAACTCCACCGACAAGAGCTTAGCTGTTAAATTAGATGATGATGATGATGTCTTATTTAGTCACCTGTGTCTTGTTGTTATGTCTCTCCTGCAGTTGGTCGAGTTTCCTTCTAGCGTACGTGGAGTGTTCGTTGAGATGCAGCGCGGCGCCCACGCTCTCCGCGGACGAGACCGACTCGTTCGATAGCTGACGGTCTTCTATCGGCGAACGTTCTGAACACATTTCTGAAATGAACATCAAGGTTTTCATGAAATCAACCTGCTTTGACAACCTCTGTCCGGGCAGGGGGGTGTCGCTCCGATGCTTCGAGCAGAAACAACAATTATAAGTAAACCGCTTCGCCGAGGCGAAAATGCGGAGCGGGAAGAACGCAGGCGGGTGTATCTACGCGGCCCACACTCGCTCTCGCCTGCCCCCGCGCCCCGCGACCCCCGCAGGCGAAGTCTCAATGAAGCGATGCGCCGCACGCACAGTACAATGGATATTTTATTTATTTTACTTTTTAAAATATGGTTCACAAAGAGCATAGGTACATAGAAGACATTAGTAATAAATAATTAAGGTATTATTCTTCTACATATTATGCCAATTATAGGTATACACATCATTGGCAGGAAAACTACAAGTTTCACTAGTGCAAAAAAAGAACAATGAAATAGTTACAAAAAAAAACAGAGAAAAACCAGTAAAAGAAGCTGATTTGTCAAGAGTAACTATTGCAATATATGTTTTCGGAAATATAATCAATTACAACACAATACCCCAAACAGGTATAGGGTTATGCGTTAGAAACAGACACGCATTCTCGGCATATGAATCAAACTTGAATCTTGGACGAATAAACCACTGGACGCGCAATGACAGGAAATTTCGCTTGTTCCCCCTCGGCAACGAATTGGGCATTTTAGCCTCAATTTCATGTGACGTCTTGTCAGTACGGTGACAGAACTCGGTGAGAAACATTGCAGAAAAAAATGGGTAAATGTGCCGTATTATTGTGTAAAAATTATAGCGGCACGACAAAAAATATTTATTTTCATTCGTAAGTAACTTTGTATCTCAATAAAGCTGTTAATTTTTCTTAAAATAGTAAAATGTGTTTTCCTAGAGAAAAGTTACATTGCTAATTAAAAAAGTTGTGGTCAGTTACTGCAAAATCAACGAGATGACGCATACTTCATTTGGTAGAATTATCGTACATTCACCATTCGTTTCCTTGTCAATTTAGTTTTAATTGTGCTTGACAATTGTCGATAATCATATCGATAAACGTACTAATAAATTTATAATATAAAATAAAATAATACATCTGTAAAATGATTAACTCTAAAGTAGATTAAAGTAATCCTAAAAAAAACAGTTTTCTTTAATATTTTAAACTTCATATTTTATAACAATACATCCTATTAATAATATTCCAGATTTCCTGTAGATCCAATAAGAAAAACAAAGTGGGTCGAAGCCGTCCGAAGAGAGGCAAAATGAATACCATTAATAATACAATTTTTACCATTCATACAACTGAAAGTTGCATAAATCCCGTGAAATTGTGAAGTTTAGTTTGAAGTGTAAGCTCATTTACTGCTAGATTATACCATTAGAGGATTTTATTATACCATTGGAGGACTTACGGCCTGTTTCACAATGTCTTAGGAAGTTCTAGTTAGTGTTACTTGCCAGACCGTTTATAAAAATATTATATGTTTCAATTATTCGTTTAATGGCTTGTGCTTATTTAAACATGCTCATAATTATTGTACTATTGGTAATAAAAATAAAATAAAAATATTTTGCATAAGATTCGTTCATTCATTCGTTCAACACATATCGATAGAATAATATCGACACTTCCACGCACTAAATGTCAATTACTGACAAACTCCCCCCGCCCCGCAAAAATTGGTTGATGATGTTTTCATACACTCGCTCTTGCGTTTCATATCCAGTGGTTTATTCATCCAAGACTTGAATATTAGTCGTGCTTATAACTACTGCATAATTCACATTGATGGCACATTGATGGCTTGGCGTGCAAGTTGTGCGTACATCAACTCCTAGCTTTTACTATGCGCTATAGTAAAAGCACGTACAAAGCTTTGAGTTTTAACGTTTTGAGTTGTCCCACCAAATTCTATACATGTACCAGTAATTTTAAAAGAACATACGTCGTCGTAGAAATGGTAGCCAACTAAGAGCCTTAAGAAGCTCAAAATAACACAACGAGTGATGGCGAGGGCTATGCTCGATGTTTCTCTACGAGATCGAATCAGAAATGAGGAGATACGTTGAAGAACTAAGGTAAAGGACATAGCCCTGAGAATCAGTAAGCTCAAGTGGCAATGGGCAGGGCACATAGCGCGAAGAACTGATGGCCGTTGGGGCAGAAAAGTTGTAGATCCTTCGGCCTAAGGCGCAGCGTAGGACGTCCACCGACAAGATAGATAGACGACCTTGTAAAGATCGCGGAATCACACTGGATGCAGACCGATTGTGATTAGTCGATGTGGAAAGCCGTGGGGAACTTGGACGAATAAACCACTGGACGCGCAATGACGGGAAATTTCGCTTGTTCCCCCTCGGCAAGGAATTGGGCATTTTAGCCTCAATTTCATGTGACGTCTTGTCAGTACGGTGACAGAACTCAGTGAGAAACATTGCAGAAAAAAATGGGTAAATGTGCCGTATTTTTGTGTAAAAATTATAGCGGCAAGACAAAAAATATTTCTTTTCATTCGTAAGTAACTTTGTATCCCAATAAAGCTGTTAATTTTTCTTAAAATAGCGAAATGTGTTTTCCTAGAGAAAAGTTACATTGCTAATTAAAAAAGTTGTGGTCAGTTACTGCAAAATCAACAAGATGACGCATACTTCATTTGGTAGGATTATCGTACGTTCATCATTCGTTCCCTTGTCAATTTAGTTTTAATTGTGCTTGACAATTGTCGATAATCATATCGATAAACGTACTAATAAATTTATTATATAAAATAAAATAATACATCTGTAAAATGATTAACTTTAAAGTAGATTAAAGTGATCCTAAAAATACAACAGTTTTCTTTAATATTTTAAACTTCATATTTTATTACAATATTTATATTTTTGGTCATCAGTTGGGATTGGGACCCGACCTTCAGAAGTCCGTTCTGTTCTACTGTTCTTATAACTGAACCTATAGGAACACTTTAATGAGGGTTCGAATCATAATAGTTTTAATTTAGTTAGTCGATGATTTAGAATGAAGCACTCACAGTATCATATTCTTGAAGTTAGGCGAGTTATGTTAATCCGTTACCTTCTATTACCTACTCTCTGCTCAGTGGCTGAAACCCGAACCCAAGACTTAGGTCGTAGGGCTGAGTGGAGTAAGGTTAAGGCAGGTGGAACCAGTTTTTATTTTTTACTATGGTGCTGTGGAAAGTGTTTTATAACAAAATGTTTTGTTATTCGATAAAAAAGTGATTCTATTAATCTATACAGTAAATAAATTTTAAGATAAGATAACTTTTTATTTCACACCACATAGATAAGTTACAAATTCGTGTAATGAAAATTTAAATTTATTTCACTATGCCTATAACTAAGTCATAGTAGAATCAAATAAGTAGGTACGCCAATTTAAGCCCCAAGCGAGCGATAATAGGCTAAGTCTTATAGTATTACAAAAAAATACTTAGTGGTATACTAAGTTTTTTTTATTTTCTTCGAGTTTATTTTTATTTTTATTTTTTATTAATAACAAACAAGAAAAAAATAAAACTAAGACATGCAATATAAAAAAATAAGACTACCCTATTCAAATTTTTTTTTGTCATTCGCATATTGGATGCCTTCGCTGCTTTCTTTCGAAGACCGCTGCTTGCATCAGGTTTGTATTCTTCTAACTGCAGAGCGTATCAAGTACGACAAATCTTTGAAGCAGAATCATAAGCCCATTGTATCAAACCCCTATTATTTATACATTCTTAGTATCATACCAAAGCTCTATAAGATTTTAAACTTTGTTGCATTTTTAAACTAAAAAATGGTATTTACCTTCCCGCCCATAAAATACAATTTTTACCTTTTAAAAAAGTGAAAGTTGCATAAAATCCCGTGAAATTGTAAAGTTTAGTTTGAAGTGTAAGCTCATCTACTGCTAGATTATACCATTGGAGGACTTACGGCCTGTTTCACACTGTCTTAGGAAGTTCTAGTTAGTGTTACTTGCCAGACCGTTTATAAACATATTCTATGTTTCAATTATTCGTTTATTGGTTTGTGCTTATTTAAACATGCCCATAATTATAATACCAAAACAATAAAAATAAAATTAAAACATTTTGCATAAGATTCGTTCATTCATTCGTTCAACACATATCGATAGAATAATATCGACACTTATACGCACTAAATGTCAATTAGTGACAAGAAAAACTCCCCCCGCCCCGCAAAAATTGGTTGATGATGTTTTCATACATTCGCCCTCGCGTTTCATATCCAGTGGTTTATTCATCCAAGGTGGGGAAGGAAGGGAATAGAGGTACATACCTTTGTTAGCTTCCTCTGTCGCGAGTTCTGCTATGAACGCTTTATACTGGTCACTCAGCAGGAACGAAGAATAATATTTATCTTGTATCGTATCAACTACTGTGTCTTGGACTTCATAAAAAACTTCGGGCCCTTTATCTCCTAATAGGAAAGCTTCCATTCGCTTTCTAGTGTCCTGTAAAATATTTTAAAACATATTAGTTTATTTAAATAAACATGGAAATGTATCACAAGAATCACAGTAGACAGAAGAAGACTGCTTAAATTATATGCTTCTTACTCCTTTTGATAAGAATCTAATTGTGAAATGGATATAATAGAATATATATCTATATTGATATCTATTTTGATTACTCTTGATCACGTTTCAGGAAAATGTTACATATTATGTGTTTGAAAGGACTGGAATCAGAAATTAAGAAATACATAGAAGAACTAAGGTAACGGTCATAGCCCTGAGAATCAGTTAAGTGACAATGATGATGAAACGACTTCTTTATTTTCACCAACATAACACTAAACAGTAATTAATTGTACCTTATCAACTTTGATTTCAGCACTAGGCGATCTGATGTAAGTGTAAAATATCTCGGCCCCTAGCTGATGCCAGCTGCTCCTCGGGCTGTGCCTGAGCTCTTCCACGGCCGTCCAGAAACCCACCAGGCCTTGCGAACACATCGTCTCCAAGAACATCGATAAGTATCTGCGGCCGGTGACGCTTTCCATTATTTTGTGGAGAGGTAGAGTCTGAAAAAACAAAAATATTTAGTTAACACGTTCCGGGGCAGTGAACGCCTACAGGTGTGAAAACAATAAAACATCTATTGTGTCTGGAATACTGTCCCGGAACGTGTTAAAGCAATCAATGGAAAAAACACATACATAGGGAAAATGCCAAGATATCTACAGCCACTACATAGGCAACCCATAATAGATCTAAAAAATATAGTGTAAAAGTATAAAAAGACCGCCCAGATATGATAATGGACTTTAGTGCACGCGGAAAAGTCACCGCCTGAGCTATGTGAGCAGTGAGAGGGGGTGGTCTCAAAAGTCAAAACACAAACGTGACACACATACTTCACAAAAAAATCAACTATTAGTAACATCACGTTACTATATTAATTAGATGCCGCTGACTCGACTACGGGCTATGTAATGACTCTCTCTACCCCCACTACTTTACCACTTCCCTTGCTAAGCAAGCAACGTCAGGAGGTGCGCGCTGTCAGTGTTGCCATTTTATTATTTAAAAAAATATAATACACTCAGCCATGAAAAAAAAAACTCCGTAAAAGTAAATCAGGTATTCCATGTTCTAATCAATTCACAAATATACCTATACGATGACGAAAATATTCACAGAACAATACCTTAGATTAAGCACATTTAAACAAATATATTTATAAATTATGGTCAACTATACCTTACTATCCGACTCGTTAACTGTAGGGAAAGCGCCATCCCAGCCCAATTTCCTCAGTGCCGTCTCGCACTCCGCTTTGGCTATCGTCAGCTGACTGATATACCGTTTCAGTTTCTTAGCGTCAGCAATCTGTTGCCGGCTGACGTTGTGTTGCGCTGCCGTCTTCTCGCCCGCGTCGACGTCAACGCCTTTCGCTCTTTTCACGTTTTCCAGAGTCGTCGCTTGCATTATTTGCGTTACTATGTCATACCTGAAAGAATTATAACCATATTAGTATCAAGAAGCAGTGTTTCTTTTTTCAATTTATTTGGAACAAAAAACAGTTTTACAATGTATATAAGTACTAGATAGTTATTATATCAAGAAAGAAAAAAAATAAGGTTATTGTAGAACCAACAACATTGTCCACATTTTATATCCAAAAAATAAGTTTAGATAAAACATTGTTTTGTTAAGAGCTACTATTAATTAATGAGTAATAAATATATCGAAATAGTTTAACAAAGATTGGTTGCGCAGATACGATTCTAAATTAAATGTGCAGTCTGTGTGGTACGTGTGGGTGTGTGTGTGTATGTGTGTGAGTGTGTTTATGTGAATGTGTGGGTGTGTGCGTGCGTGTGTGCGTACATGTTTGTGTATGTATGCACCTGTAGGCCCTACGGAGTGCTACAAGTTCTTCTCCTTGGGATCGGTATGAAGGCCGTGTTGCTACTTATAGAGAAGATATGCCAAGCAAAACACGTGTCGCAAATACGACGACAAGATTAAGGCGTATTACTTGAAATATGTATTTCGAATATGAAACCATTTGTACAAGTTGATGATCTTAAAGGCCGCCCGTGATACAGGCATCTCAGACTAGTACGGGGACTGATGAATAACATTATTGTTCAATTAACACGTTCCGGGACAGTGAACGCCTGCAGGCGTGATAACAATAAAACATCTATTGTGTCTACAATAGTGTCCCGGAACGTGTTAACTTTTTGAAATAAATTATTTTGTATTTATATTTGATGACAAGTGGCGTCAATTCATGGCGCACGAGAATTGTTCCTGGAGTCAGTTACATACGCTAGTATTAGTATTTTTTTGGGTTGTAACAGGCGGACCGACCTCCGTCCGTCCTATGGGCGATTTACATCGATCTGACGTTATTCTCAGTTAGCTAACTAAAATAATAAATAACATCGGATGCAATATTATTATAATAAATTAAGTTATTATTATTTGTTAGAATAAGAAAAAAAGTAAGCTCCTTTGTTAGCTGCGCGCGCACTCGCGCCAAGAGATTGACATTTATCTTCTGTCTCCCTCTTGCATTATAAATGGCACCAAGAGTTGCATTTTGAATAATAGTTTTCTGAATTAACCGTGTTTACCTGAGCCTTCTTATACTAATCAAATTACATGATTAACTTCTATCAACTATCTATGTACTTTGTACGAAGTCGTCGACAATCAGGTACGGACGACAGCGCGTCAAGGTAAACACTGCGGTATCTTATGCATTTGTAATAAGGGCTAGTTTGCAACAAAAGTGGGTAGCCTGATGTGCTGGCGAGTGTACATAAAATATCACCCAACCTTAACCTGCATTTTTCCTTAAACATCGTGAAAGTTTCCCAAGCGTTGCCTACTCACCGTAACCGTTTCAGTGTGTCGACGTTGTTGCAGCTGTTTATCAGCCTTATGTAATCCTCGAACGTCTTCGCGTATTCGTGGGTGCGCACATGCATGGCATTTACTTCCTTTTGGGCCTCTAAATACTGTATTATCTTTTGGTTTATGTAATCCGGCTCGGTGATCAGATCTATCGCTGGTTGTAATACTGGAAAATACATTAAATGTACATTAATTAATGTTTTAAAACGTCATTTTAAAGTAAAGGACAACTTGGAAAAAACTTTTTATTGTAGAAAAGGATGTTGATGGTTCTTAAACTGTAAATTGATGCATGCATTTGTTTACACCAATCGTATTGTCCACTGCCTAATTTGAGCATGCTGACTGTCACAAAGCAAATCTTAACAACGTATCGTCAGTTCGGTGTGATCGAGCAATGAAATAATTGGAAAAGCGATAAACTTCGTAACGCACGCTCGGAGTTGGCGGCGGACTATACGTTTAGTGTGAACGATGCCTTAGTTCAAAACTTTTCTGACAGCACCAACCAAGAACAATTACGTATAATAAATAGAAATAATATAATTATATTTTTTATATACATTGCACTTGTATAAAACAACTGTGTCAGACAAGAAATCGAACCCTGTATCTTACGCAATCCGGGCGCATGCCTATGCCACTCGGCCACCGACACATTGGCAAGCCTGTTAAATTTTGCAAGTGCCTTTTTTAACGCGTAGAACTAATATCTACAGACTAGTTTTAATATTTATGTATTTATTTCAAAATTATAGCAATTAATTAATTATTAAAGCTGTAGCGAATACAAAAAGTTAACAAACGAAAACCTTAAAAACTTACTTAAGGACCTGTTTTACTATCGACAAATAATAATAATAGCCGATTTTCGACTACGGTGGCCAGTCACAACGAGTAACCGACTGCGCGGGACATATTATAGTGCACAAGTGTCTGCGCAAACACAGGTGCACTCTCTATTCCTTTCACTCTCATAGCCCGATGGGACAACAATCTGACCGGAGAGAGATCAGGCGCAGGATAACAGCTTAACGTGCTTTCCGAGGCACGGGGGTGAAACACCCCCAATTTCCAAACTCCGGGCTACCCTGAGAATTTCTGGACAGAAAAATCCAAGTACATATTTTCGGCACGACCCAGGAATCGAACCCGGGACCTCAGGCGCAGCCGTCGCTTTAAAATGCGACCCTCTCACCGCTGCGCCACAGAGGCAGTTAAACACTTAAACAAATAAACAACATCCATCCACAAATAAACACTAATCAAAGAATAATTCAAATACATATAGAAAGGTTCTTTGTATAAAATATTGGACAGCGCTATCAACTTTAAAAAATCACAGTCAAGAACACATAAACACATACGAACATACCTTTGCATGCAAGTATCTCCCTCATGAGATGCGAGGCTGGAGCCAGGGAGTAGCAGCGCGGCATCAGGAACATGATGATGAGTTCGCTGATCTGCCTCAAGTAGTGCAGCTCCGTCTCGCACGACATGAGGTGAGGCGCCAACGCGAACACCGGTGACTGGTTCAGCTCTAATCTGAAAGTAAAAAAATATTAAACTTCGCTTTTAATGTTAAAGAATTAAAAAAATTTGCAGTTCCCCATGACTTTCATATTTTCCATAGAAACCTTTACGTGTGTATAGTTTCAAGGTAGTCCAAGTCTCTATGAAGCGGTTTACCTATATTAAATTGTTTTCTATACTAATATTATAAAGCTGAAGAGTTTGTTTGTTTGTTTGAACGCGCTAATCTCCGAAACTACTGGTTCGAATTGAATAATTCTTTTTGTGTTGGATAGTCCAGTTATCGAGGAAGGCTATAGGCTATATAACATCAGGCTACGACCAATAGGAGCAAAGATATAGTGGTAAATGTGTAAAAAACGGGAGAAAGAAGTCACTATTCCACGCGGACGAAGTCGCCACCAAAAGCTAGTAAGTGATAAATCTCTCATAAGGCAATATAGTCTCCATTGAAAATAAAAAATAATCGAGTCAGCCATTATAGCATGAAATCAGAAATACTGTCACACAGATTTTTTACTAATATTCATTTTCTGAAAACGAAATCTAATTAGATAGATTTATCGCCTCTGAAAACCGGTATAAACAAAATTTCATGAAAAAATGTTGGAGCCGTTTCAGAGTTTCTCAAGGGCAACAGCTTCCTTGCCACCAATAAACATTAGATAGTAATAATATAATTTTTAATGAAAACTAATAGACAAAAATACAAGTTTAAATAACAATCAGTGTTTGCCAACTATGTTTAAATAATTAGAGCATATAAATAACATATTTTTACTAACCAGTATGGTTACCATTGTTGGTTAAACCATTACATAACTTAAGTAAGTATTTAAGTTATTTTTATTTGGAATGTTGAGACCACTGAATAGATAAATTATCTATCTATCTATTCAGTGGTTGAGACAGAGACTCGTGTTGTGCGACACAAAACTATTTACATACATACAGTTTTGTGTGACTACAGTATATTTATCTGTAAAACACTGTTTGTATAATAAATAACTAAATACATGTGATGAGCATGAGATGATTTGTCTTGGATGTGTATATGTTTTGGATGTGTTAAGTATTTATGGGAGACGCCCCTTTCATAGTCCTTGCTGGTATTTGTACCACAAGACAAATTTCTTACTTCAAAACCAAGAAAATTGGTGTGTTGTCTGGTGAATATTTATTTATCATAATTTACATTATGAGATGTTGTAGTTAAGTATTTTTTTTATTACATTATAAACAAGGATGTATAATTTTTATTTCAAACTGATGTGATAAAATAACAAAAATGTCAAAATATTTAGTTTATACTAAGCAATGAACATACACTTTTTCATTCTTTAACATCAAAAGAGGTCATGTTATGTCAAGTGATAAGATAATAGAATGAAGACTACTTACGCACAGCTTCTGGCAATTCTTATTCTTTCAAAATGTTGAGTTATCTTAGTGACCATATCACTGGCTAATAATTTTTCAGCATCCACCCGCAACAACCTTTCGTACAGGTTCTGAATGGCGCCCCATGTATGCTCCTTAAATTTATCGATGACTGGTTCTGGTTTATGTGATAACTCCTTAAGCCAGCGAGCTACAAAGTCTCTCAAGACATAGTCAATTAACTGTTGTAACTGACTATCCACAGTGCGCCCAAAAATAACTGGTAAATGGGTCTTCGTTTTAATATGAGGCCAATTACTTTGGTCCTCCTGTAAACAAAACTCATGTTATTCACAAGACTTTAAGGTCAGTTTCTTACAGTTTTGATGGCACTTACATACCTTTAGCGATTCCTCTAGTTGCCGCATTTCTTTTTCAACTCTATCTAATAAGAATAATGAGGTCTGATGTGGAGAGGATAGACCTACATGGCCCCAAAATGTTAACAGAAAAACAGACAAAAAAAGAAAACCACTGAATATTAGTAAATAAAGTAGGCTCCCTAATAAAGGAATATACCACGATAAAGCAAAATACAGTGCCAAAGCAGCAAATAGAAGCCACTTCATCGCGAATTGTTGTGTTTTCCTAAAGTTTTCATAATATTGTAAAAAATATATATAATTTAACGTAGTTTCCCAAAACGCCACTGAAGTTATGTTTTGTTTACGTTAGTTTTGTTACTGCAGACTCATTTATACTGAGGTTTTATTCTTTTATTCGTATTTACATTTAAAAAGAGTGACAAAATAATCGCGATTGATTTCTTGGCCTGTCGTCCTTGGGATTGTATGTTGGTTGCGTTCCGTAATACGACAACAGCGATTTTAGCGTGCTTCAGACCGTTCCGAATTGGTGTGAGCGCGCCAACGATAGCTGTCGTGACGTCACGGATGACGTCACTACCACCGCCATCTTGCGTTCACAGTGATATCGTTCTGCCGCGATAGCGCCGTGAGCGAGCTGTCACATTGACGCATTTGACTTTTTATTTCGTAGTTCATTCCAATAATTTCAAAAACAAACAAACAGAACTATTATAAAAATTACATTATCTTGGCACGGACGAGCATCTTGGTAGTAGGAAACTACGGGAAAAGATATTTCAGTAGATATAAGCATGGAACAGTATGAAAGAGCACAACAAGGTAAGTTTATTGTTCACAACTTGGCCAATACAAGTATTCATAACTTTTATAACCCCAGATTTCGTAATTTCGCTGCAATTTCAGATTCTGTGTTTGTTTAGGAATCAGTAACCGTCTAGGATGTAAAAAATAATTCCCTCGACATTCAGTCTTCCTGCAGTTGTCTCAAACCAAACGGATTCGGAAAGAATTGAGAATATAAACTTCTCAGGGAAAGAAATACTGCGTCAAGAATATGACGGTGAGTCAAATTTTATTATAATTTGTACCTGGATTTTATCATCTGAAATAGGTAGTACACTAATTTTAGGTCGAAAATAGTCATTAATGTTCCCCTGAAGTAGCATAACTGACATATGTTTTAGCTATCTGATTAATTAATTTACTATTCTTAATTTCAGTATCAATACCGGATACCATCAATAGTGAAGAGAATGAAGGTAAAGTTTAGCAGTATATTTTTACAGACTTCAAAAAAGGAGGTAATCAAGTAAATCTGACACTTGTTGTTGTTACTCCATGATCATGGCGCTTGCAACAGTGCAGAAATATCAGAAGCTCATAAATAATAAAGTACATGGTAGCAATCCCGTATCTAACTATTCTAAGGTCCACTTGCGCACGATGATTTAACCCAGGATTACGCTAACCCAGGATTAAATTATCATTCTGTCTCTGTCATTTTATTTGACGTTGCAAGAGACAGAACGATGAGTTAATCCTGGGTTAGCGTAATCGTAGGTTAAATCATCGTGTGCAAGTCCCACAAAGGGTTTTCTATGCTATGTTTAGTTTCTATTCTTAATTTCAGTATCAGCAACCAGTAGACAGCATCAACAATTATGAAGAGAATGAAGGTACAGTTTAGCAGTATTTTTTGTCAATCTAACTTGTTTGCAAGCTAAGACACTAGAGTCTGACACACTTGCACCTAGCCCATCTTTAACTTATTTTCTTAACCCGCCTTATCCCAGTTCGTCTCAGATTTCCCATATTTTTCTCCTCCTTCTTGTATGTATGTAGTTAATGTCATGTTTATTATCAAGCATCCCACTGCTGGGCAAAGGCCTTACCTCAAATGTGAGGTAGTTATTAATATAAATGTTACTATTTCTTGTTTACAGAGAACTTGCGATCAGTTACATTCTTCATATGAAGAAAAAAAGAACAGTTTCGTTAAAAGACACAGAATATTACTTAACGAGATTGCAAAGAAAATGCAGAAAACGAATCCGACCTACATAATGACTGGAAGTAAACTTTTGTACAAAATTGTATCAGGCATTACACTATGGTTGTGGTTATGGTGCATGAAGATGGACATCATGGATTAAGTTGCCAAAGATGTGCGGGTCGCTTTCCGAGACACCATTCAATTAACGAGATCATTCGTCGGGCCATGGTGTCGGTCAACGTCCCATGTGTATTGGAGCCACCAGGTCTCTCTCGTACGGATGGAAAAAGGCCGGACGGTCTTACATTGATTCCGTGGCGGAGGGGTCGTTGCCTCTTGTGGGATGCTACTTGTGTTAGCACGTTTGCTGCGTCTCATTTGAGGCAGACGGTGGGTTCGGCAGGCTCAGCGGCAGAAAACGCTGCGAAGTTGAAGCACGCCAAGTACTCAGCCCTGGAGTCAATGTACGACTTCATTCCGGTAGCTGTCGAAACGGCTGGACCATGGAGTGTTGAGGCCCGCTCTCTTTTTAGAGAGTTAGGTCGTAGATTGAGAGAGAAGGGAAATGATCCTCGCTCTGGTTCCTGGTTGGTTCAGCAGGTCTCCATTGCCATTCAACGCGGCAATGCAGCCAGCATAATGGGGACCTTTGGATCGACTAGGTTGCGGGGTGGGTCCTAATGTACCTACTAAATTATTTCTTTTGTTTTATATGTTTTTTGACAATGTTTGTTGCTGAATTTAATTTTTTGACTCTGTTTAACATATTTTTAATGTAATTTTGTAATAATAATTATTTTAATAAATCTTTAATGTTCATATTGTAAAGCTTACACTATAAGTCTGACATGTTGTATTTTTTTTGTGATTGTAAAAATATTAGATAATGTAAGTACCTTCATAAGATTAAGATTTTATTGAGATTGCTAGTAATTTGTTGTTGATTTCTCTTTCAAAGTCTTGTTATTTGTGAAAGTTAGGTTAGGAAGTTATTATGATTAGAGTAAAAATTTTAAAATTTCAATTATTTTGTCAAGAAAATCTTAATTTTAAGATTAATAAATAGTTGATTTTTGTTTTTATAGTGTTTTAACTTACTGATATAAATTTATAAGATTAATAAATGTTTAATTTGTTCAATGAGAAGGGGCTTTCTATTCCTTTATCCCACATCAATCACTACGCTATAGGCGCCGGCCGGCAGAAAACATTTCTCACGTAGCTGCGTGCGTAGATCCAAGCCGAAGCCATAGAGGTCATATAGATAGTGGTAAAATAAAACAGTTTTATATTGTCGCACACATACATAGGTAATGAAAATGTAAGATTTGATTATTTTTCAAGTGTTCTCTAGATTTTCTATTGTTTGTGTTGTACTACAAAATCTTCATAATCCGAAGACGATGAATGATGACTGTCACTATCATCATCACTGTCTAATAATACATTGATTAATTATTGATGAACAAAATATATACTTAGTTTCTAACAAGGTTTTTGCGAAACAAAAGCGCTCCCCAATTATCTCCCATTTAATCATAGATATGATATGACAGCCAGCTGATGATGACAGCTTGTGATGCTCGTTAGCCACCAATAGACCGTTCCGAAATGAAATCGCGTCAACAGCGCTGTCAGCGCGATATTCAATTCGGAACGGCTTTTGTCGCTCACAGCCAAAGAATATTTATACTCAAAAAGAGAAGAAGCACCACTAGGAATAAAAAAAAATACCCCTACGTTATCTGTCAATTTTAGTTTCTGCGAAGTAGGGACAGAGTGCGCCACTGTCGCAATGTAATCATTTGGCGGGAAATTTGAAAATCTACCATTCTGTTTGTGGCGGGAAATTTAAAAAATTTGAATCTGGGCAGCGGTGGGGTTCTTTCTTATTCAAAGTTTTTTTTTATTCATTCATTCATTTTATTTCGAGCAAGTTTAGATGCAATAAGTTACGAAGTTTTGAGGAAACGTCTATTTATTAATTTATGATTGAAGCCAAACTGCACAAACTTGCTCGAAACAAAACGAATGAACATTTACACGACTGCAAAAAATAAAACAATGATAAAGATTTTTATTTTTATTTTTAGATAACCTCCATCCACAGACCTAATGATACCTAGTCACGTAATAATGCGAACTTTTACTAACCTCCGGTACATATGTGACATAGTAAACGAAATAAATAACACACAGATCAGGGTACTTAAAACTATTGAAGTCCTTTATCATAATGTGTCTCAGTAAAACTGGCACAAAAGTAGTCACTCACAAGTTCACAACACAACACCGTATGGTAAGTACATGAGCCTTGAATCACCCAAAGAAGCAATACGGAGGAGACGCAGGTCTTCAAATTTGGATGAAATGAAAAACTTTGAGGAAATTTGTAATGAAATTGAGAGAAAACAGAGCAAGCATGAAAAACGGCAAAACTTTCTCACAACTGTTTTTATTCAAAACAAATGTCACATTTGAATTACCTAAAGATGTTGCCAGTTACAACTAGGAAATTCTACTTAAACGTCTACCAAATATTTTATTGTACGAAAAGGCATAACGTAAATTGTTGTTTTTGCAAAATTATTGTGTGATCTTTATTAATCACTGTAAAACTTAGGCAGTTCGTTGAAAATTTTCACATTTTTGAGTAATTTAAGTTTTTACGAATCTACCATGCATTTAATTCGTACAAATAGTGGCCACACTTAAACTAGATCAACTACTATAATTTTGTCTATGTGTGCGTGAGCTCTCACCGACACGAAAGTGATCACCCCCTGCTCACAGCGCTCACAATGATATTGGCCCAACTCGGAACGCGGCCGTTGACGTTTATTAAGATGCCTTTTCACTACGAAGCTACGAAGTATTAAGTGTTATATTCCGAAATATAAAATCGATATCGCGAGCGAGAGCATAGATATTTGACACTGACAGATATGCGAGAGCAGTCAGCCGCGTAAGCTGGCGACCGTGGTAAGGTCTCCAAAAATTTAGAATAATATACCTAATATTTTGCGGGTTAGATACGCAACGCAGGTTTATTTCTATTGAATTTAATGTTGTGCTTGTGCATATTTAGCATTAAGTAAAATTAATTATTGCTAAATAATCAATTAATGAGAGTCCTTTTTAAGCGGGACTAAGAAAATTTATAATTTTCAAAAAATTGTGTACCTACTTCTCTTTTTCGAATAAAATAGGACTGGCAGTGGCAGCATATCCGATACATTGTAAATTGTGATGGCAAACCTGGCTCTTCTTCTTGACCTCACTCTAAGTGGCGCAAAGGTCATTCAAAAACGATAGCCACCTTGAAACTATATTTTTCCCGAAAAATATTTTATTAAAACCCGAGATATAAATATTTTGAAATATATTATATTTTGTACTAAAAAGGCACCTACTTTACGTTTGGAAATCCAGATCTGTCAAACAAAAACCAGAGACAATCCCCATTACAATGAGCTCTTTTTGCAGGTCTGCTTTTTGAGCTCATCGCTGAACTCACCGGAAACAGTTAGCAGAATCACTTAGTGGCATTCATTCCTGCATTTTCATTTCATTAGTTTTTTTGTTGTATGTCTGTCATTTTGATTACTTACTTGTCATTTTGTGACTTGTGTTTTGTTTGTTCATGCTAGCTTTGCTTTGTTTTGTTTGGTACGTAGTGTAGTGATTACTTACTCAATGGTGTGGTTTTGCCACAGCCAACTCTTACTAATCTGTGGGTTTTGCTGTTGCTGTTGTGCTATCTTGTTGTGTTTTGGTTGGTTAGTTAGTTGTACTCCTTTGATTAAAGTATAATCAATGTTGTACTCACATTTTGTTACCAAAAATAAATAGTATTGAACTATGTTCAAATCGACTTTGGAATATCGCTCATATTCACATAATACAGATTTACGTTCTGTCTCTGCCATCGGATGAGATCTAAGGTGCTTTTTTCTAACCTCAAATTTGTGCAAAAAGATTTTGATGACAACTTTCAATATGTCTAGCATAAACACTGTTTATTTAGTGGTTGGAGGTGGTATTGCTGGAGTGACTTGCGTCGAAACCTTAGCTATATTGCATCCGGAAGAGAACCTTGTTTTGTTAACTGCTTCATCACTAGTTAAAAATGTTAGCAATGTTAGTTTCTTTGCTAAAACTATTGTTAAATTTGATGTAAATGAAACTGAAGCCAGTTCATTGCAGAAGATTCACCCCAATTTGAAAATAGTGTATGATTCTTTAAAACACATAGATACTGCAAAGAAGATAGTAACTACTAATGGGGGTATTCAAGTGCGATACAAAGTGGTATGCATATGTACTGGAGGCGTACCTAAACTCTTAGAGGATTCAAATAAGTCTAAAAGAATTTTGGGTATAAGAGACACTGATTCAGTTCAAGAATTTCAAAACAGATTAAAACATGGTAGAAGGATGGTCATAGTTGGTAACGGTGGCATTGCATCGGAAATAGTGCATGCTACTAAAGGAATACAAAAAGTGTGGGTCGTCAGAGATGATTACATATCTGCTACTTTTGTGGATCCAGGAGCTGCAGAGTTTTTCCAAGATTCTATGAAAAGTACAGCGACCAAAGAAGAAAATAAAAATAAAAATACCATTATAAGACGTCACGTTTTTGCTCAAGAAGACACAGTAATAGCCCTAAATAAAAATCTCAAATCAGCTGCTTTAGGTCCAGATTGGTATAGGAAGCTAGAAAACATAAGGAATGAGCATGGTGAACAAGAACTAGAAATAATATACAAAGTTGAAGTGACATCAGTTGCCGAAACTAAGTCAGAATACCCTTTAAAAATAGAGCTCTCTAATGGAAGAACTATAGATTGTGACTTTGTAATTTCAGCTACGGGTGTGGAACCAGCAATAAATTTTGCATGTGATCAAGAGCTAGAAAGAGGTCCAGATGGTGGCTTATCAGTTAATGAATTCCAGGAAACTACAGTACAAGATGTATTTGCAGCTGGTGACGTAGCTTATGCTGCTTGGACACATGCCCCACATTGGTTTCAGTTGAGGTTATGGACACAAGCAAGACACATGGCTGGAATGGCTGCAAAAGCAATGCATGCTAGAATCATCAATCAAGAAGTCCTACAAGACTTTTGCTTTGAATTGTTTACTCACTGTACCAATTTATTTGGATATAGAGTTGTTTTGCTAGGCAAATATAATGGGCAAGGGTTAGGAAATGATTATGAAATCTTAGTGAGATGTACTCTTCAGCTTGAATACATAAAGTTTGTACTTCAGAATGGAAGATTACAAGGAGTAATTCTGATTGGTGAAACTGATCTTGAAGAAATGTGTGAAAATTTGATTCTTGATCAAATTGATTTGAGTCCATTTGGGGACGATATTTTAAATCCTGATATTGATATTGACGATTATTTTGACTAAAATTTTGCAGACAAAAAAATATGTATATACATCTGATTAATGAATTGAACTGCATATTTTTTGCACTAATAGTAGAGTAATAATAAAGGATGTGTTAAACATTGTAAAATATATTTTATTTGAATTCCAACTGCATGACTAGTAATAATTCGTCTGATTTGGTATTCTGAGTTCGAAAGACGTTTCTTGATTATTCTATACAATAAACAAACTATTCAGTTTGACCTGGGTGTATTAGAACTATTAGAGACGAAGATCTTTAGCGAAATCTCTAAGAAAATACCGTTGTGATAACTTCATCATCATCATCATCACCAATAACAGGCAAAGGACGTCCACTGCTGAACATAGGTTACTTACTTTATCTTAACGAAAACATCACAATATTTTGTGACAGCAAAAATAACTTTGTTTATCATAGTGTTTGTATTAAAGACAAAGTTATATTTGCGGTTGATTAAAATGTGCAATATCTCAAAAACTACTGGTTCGATCTCATTCAATAGTAGATTGTTATACAAGGGGAGAAAGCGACCCATTTCACTCGAGATGTTTCTGGCGCTCGAACGAAGTGAGAGCGCCAATAATTCGAGAGTGAAATGGTGCTTTCACCCGAGTAAAACATACTATTTTTCATTTCGACTGTGAGGAAAAACATTAAATTTACAATAGTGGTTGTAGATGTCATGGTCAGGTATTATGTAGTACAGAGAGGAAGGAAAACTCAAGTTTTTGCACAAAAAGACAGTTAATTTACAGTTCTCCAAACATCTAACATGATTAGAAAGAATAACGACGCGAATACATAAAAACAGTACGAAAAAGCAAACGATACGAAATAATAAAAATCCTTGTAAAAAATATCGATCGAATTTTCCCCACAGATAATAATTGTCAAAATTTAAAAAAAGTAGGCATAGAGTTCAAAAAGCAAAAATGACACTGACAATGTAAAAAAAAAGTGTCATCTTGGTATTATGGCGGGAAAGTCGAATATTTTAATCACAGATTAGTAAATGTATAGTTTAATTATAGATTGAATCAATTGAATATTTTTTATATCAACGATCATAATAAACATATTTTTCAATGTATAGCTAAGCAAAAATGTTTATTATTTTTATAATATGATGTGACTCAATTATCTTTGGTCCAAGCTTTGACTGCATGCCTTGACTCTATACCATGCCAATTAAAACTAAATTACTTTCCACCCTAGGGATGGATAAGCTATTTTCCACCCGGCTATCTACACAGGAAAGTGCTATTTTCCGAACAGGAGAGATGAAAACTAATTTTCGTTGCAAGTTTTTGTTGAGATCTACATCATATATTTTTTTCAAAATTAACAAAAGTTAAATGGGGGGAACGCCCATTTTACCACTTTGGAAGCGTCTATATATCTCAAACCTTAGACTTTTAGAAAAAATGGTTTTAGAAACGTCAACATCATTTTAAAAGACCTATCCATAGACACCCCACACGTATAGGTTTGAGTAACAAAAATTTTTAGGTTTTAGTTTCATGTATGGGAGCCCCCCTTAAATATTATTTTTTCTTACTTTTTGTATCTGAATCGGAAAGCGGTAAACAAGATACACCTACTTACCAAGTTTCAGCTGTGTGATGTTCATAGTTTCAGAATAAAGTGGCTGTGACACACGGACGGACAAACAGACAGACTTGACGAAACTATATATGGGTTCTGTTTTTTGCCATTCGGCTACGGAACCCTAAAAAACGGAAAAGGAATCATTGTTTTTTTATGGTTTTATAACTTTTTTGAACGGCTCCCCGCGACTTAGTAGTCCCCGCGCTTTTCATTTAACTCCCCTCCTCCATGGAGTGTTTTAGTCTAGAAATGAAATCGAATCCGCAATACACATTACTCAAAACGTTTTTTTGTGTGTGAATATAATTATGGGTACTTATCAATCATGTTCTACATTGCATAAAAAGGTGCGCCAAAATATGCTATTAAAATGTTGTAGCGTAGGTAGGTACTAATCATAGAATGTAGTATAGTATAGACAGTATAGAATGACAAACACGGATTTTCAGCGAAACCAAAAAGTTACTTTACATGTACCTTTATAGGTATTCATAACACCGTCGCCTTAGCAAACATACGCTTTCATAAGTCTCGCTAGTAAAATATTTCAAAATGTGGTAAAAAGCAATCGTACAACTGTGAAATTATACACTCGACTGGACTAAATAGTGTTTATTGAAATTGTGTTTTTTTTTATTGTATAAATGTGTTAAAGTGAATTTATCTCAACATTTCTCCTACTATAGGTA
The DNA here is from genome assembly GCA_963584085.1 of Pyrausta aurata. Lineage (NCBI taxonomy): Eukaryota > Metazoa > Arthropoda > Insecta > Lepidoptera > Crambidae > Pyrausta > Pyrausta aurata. Next base: position 5,446,418 of record OY757255.1, on the reverse strand, counting down.
AACCGCGAAATTGAGACCTCGCCTGCGGGGTACAGGGGCGCGGGGGGAGGCGAGAGCGGGGCTTGTGAGAGGTGCGGGCGGCAGGCACATTCTTTTCAAAATTCAGTACGCTCGCTACACAGGTAGCGATAGCATCTGTTGACAGTTGCGGACGCTTTGACAGAAGTACACAAGAGAATACTGTCTGACTGAAGTCTGAAGATGAGTCGCAGTATATTCGGACACAAAATCTATATTATTGTATTTTTGTCGTGTTTTTTTTAAATTCTATTTTACATCATTCTAGCATTAAGTCCACCGTTTGAACACTGTTAAACAACAGTGTTTAAATAAATGCTCTAAATATATACGAATATTATATAATAAAATATAGATCTAAACTCAGTGGAATATAAACTAGATATGAATATGAACTCGATAATACACTCAAACAAAACAGTCGCAAAAGTTACCAGGGAATGTTATTTGAAGTTTTTAATTTTGCCAAAAAATCTGTCTTATTTTAAAATTCCATTTTATTTATTGATCAAAATCCACGATTTTGGATAGTAATATTTAGAATTAATTCACTCTTATTGGTGTAATTGTATTAAATCGAATATTTTTTTCCAATATGTTATGTAATGTTTATAAAGTGTCGACACTGACGACCACTATTGTGACCACTGACGTCACATATCTTAAGAACTGTCACGGCAAATTTCGTCTCTTGTGTATCACCGTCGCCCGCACCCCTTACATTCCCCGCTCTCGTCTTTCCGCCCGCACCCCTGTACCCCGCAGGCGAAGTCTCAATGAAGCGGTTTACCTATAACTGTGAGTACTTTCTGGTGTGGTGGTAAAAATTTTTGAAAAACATTTGTGAACTGACCGCATCAAAATCATATTTGGCCGTTTATCTGAAGCATATCGCTAATTTCGCTGTACACGGTACCGCGATTGTGGACGATTGGTTTTTGCTTCGCTTCGCACGTGGGGAGTCCGCAGTTCGAACCTCGACTGGATTTTTTCTTTTTGTTATTTTTTAATTGTTTTTCCTACGCGCTAGTCCTATTTGGAAAAAAACTGATTATTTAAAACATTTCGACATCACTCTTAAAAATAGTTTAGAAAAAATTTTAAATTTACGTTTCGATAATAATTCTTGGGCTCAGGCTTCGCTTCCTATTCGTTTTGGTGGGATCGGCATTCGCCAAATTTCTAGTGTTGCCCTCCCCGCTTTTCTCTCCTCTCTGCATAGCACTTCCGTTTTAGCCGGAAAAATCTTCGAACATCCTCATCAGCTTTCTGAGGTGAGAGAGGCGGAGGAATTTTGGCAAGGTCTCTGTCCTAGAGAAGACATTCCAAAGGAACGTCATCAACAAAAACTTTGGGATGTCCCTCTTGCGAGAGAGACCTTTAATACTTTACTTCAAAATTCCGTCAGTGATAGTTGTCGCGCTAGGCTCTTGGCAGTTTCCTGCAAAGACTCTGGCCACTGGCTTCATGCTTTACCATCAAAAAATCTGGGCACTCTCTTTGATAGTGAGTCTTTCCGGGTGTGTGTGGGTCTTCGCCTTGGTACTCCTATTTGTGAAATTTTTACGTGTCCCTGTGGCAAGGAGGTTGACAAATTTGGTCTCCACTGCCTTTGTTGCCAGCAAAGCGCTGGGCGTCTCGCCCGTCACGCCACTCTTAATGACGCCATCAGAAGAGCTCTTGCCACCATTAATGTTCCTTCCACGTTGGAACCACGTGGTTTGGTTCGTGATGATGGCAAGAGACCCGATGGCCTCTCGCTCATTCCCTGGGAACGGGGTCGGGCCCTAGTATGGGATGCAACTTGTGTCGATACTTTGGCCCCTTCCCATCTCAGAGAATCAGCTCTTAAAGCTGGAGCAGCAGCGGAGTTGGCTGAAAACGCCAAGCGTCGCAAGTACGGCTCACTTGCAAGTGATTATGTATTTGCGCCGTTTGGCGTTGAAACGTTTGGGCCGTGGGGGCCTTCGGCTAAATTGCTGTTTAGAAAAATTTCGCCAAAACTAAATTCCGTTACGGCCGATAGTAAAGCTGGCTGGTTCCTAGCTCAAAGGATTAGCATAGCTATCCAACGCGGCAACGCAGCCAGCATTATAGCCTCCTTGCCACAAGGAAATGGTTTCGTTTTTGAATAGGGTAGTCTTATTTTTTATGTTGCATGTCTTAGTTTTAATTTTTTCTTGTTTGTTATTAATAAAGTGCTTTACTTTTTAAATATGACACAATGCAATGCCTGCAGAAAAATTGTGGAGCCAAACAATTTTCTTCAGTGTCGAAAATGCAAAAACAAATCCTACTTACTATTATAAAGGCGAAAGTTTGTATGGATGTATGGATGTTTGTTACTCTTTCACGTAAAAACTACTGAATGGATTTGAATGAAACTTTACCACAATATAGCTTATACATCAGAATAACATATAGGCTACAATTTAGGGCTCTGCAGTGCTTAGTTACCGTATTTCTTACTTATTACTAGACTAGACGGGACGAACCTGAAGTCCACGCGAACGAAGTCGCGGGCAAAAGCTATATCATTATATGTGCCTTAACATTCAACCGTCACAGTTTACAACGTTCTCAAAAGAGTTCTTACTGTCATGGATTTGTCCTGCATGCAATAACGTTACACGAAGAAATAAGCCCAATATTAATACCCCAGTAAAATCTACACAGTTGCCGAACCAGAGCGATATGTCATGTGAAGACATAGACCCCAGCGGGGCATCGACATCGTCTGTACAGCACAGGAATGTTGCAAGTGAAGTCTTGTCATTGGAGAGTATTAGCCGGCTACTTGACTCTAAGCTCGATTCCAGGTTCCAAGCTTTTGACTCTAAGCTCGAATCTACGTTCCAAGCTTTTGCTCAAAGCTTTCGTGCTACACTGGGGCAAGATATGGTAAATATCGTTCATAAAGAGATGATGCCTGTTATACAGGGAGTTAAAGATGAATTTACAGCAACCACTGATTTTATATGTGACGAGCAGCGCAACTTTAAGGCAGAGTTGGAAGCTAAAGATAAGGCCATTAAGAAACTTGAGAGCGAATCTCTACAATTACAGGCTTCGATTAACCAAATGGGCGATAAATTAGCGGCCATTGAAAAAACCTCACGTGCTTGCAACATAGAGTTGCAAGCTGTCCCAGAGGCTAAAAATGAGAATGTGGTGGCTCTATTTAAGAAACTCTGCAGCGTTATTAACGTACCCATCGAGAATTCCGCCATACGTTGCTGTCATCGCGTCGCAAGGATGGATCGTACTTCTAGTCAGCCTCGCAACATCTTGGTATCATTGTCGTCTACCTACCAACGAGACGAAATCTTGTCGGCGACATACCGCTTCAACAAACTTAATAAAAACAACCTTCTTGGCTCTACTCATTTGGGAATCGTCGGCGAACATCGGAGAATCTTCGTTGCTGAACATTTGTCTCCATCAATGAAACTCTTATATGCAGAGAGCAGAAAATTCGCGAAGGAATTTAATTACAAGTTTGTTTGGGTTCGGTATGGCAAGATTTTTGTACGACGTGATGAAACGAGTAGCCCATTTCAAATAAAAACGAACGAATCTCTTAAAAAATTAAAAAATGTGTCATCTTGATATTGCATTTTTTGTAACTGGTTTTATTTGTAATTAGTTGTGTATTTATTTTTCTATAATGAAATTAAAAGTATTTTATCAAAATGTTAATGGGATGCGTTCCAAAACTAACGAGGTTTATATAAACATATTAAACAACAATTACGATGTAGTCTGCTTAACAGAAACTAATCTCAACAGCTCTGTGTTCGATTCTGAATGTATGGACGACCGATATAATATTTTTCGTAGAGATCGAGCTACGTCATGCATTGAGAAAATTGATGGTGGCGGTGTACTTATAGGTATTAAGAAAGAATTTAATGTTACTCGTCGTAATACATGGGATAGCCCAGTCGAAGATCTATGGCTTAGTATCAGTACTATGAACGGTTGTAAACTTGTTCGCTCCTTCCATTTATGTGTTTGCTATCTTCCGCCGGACATATCGACTGACAATTTGAATAGTTTTTATGACTCTTGTATTGAAACTATGATGGTGAGGGCTGCGTCTGATGATGGGTTTCTTTTGATAGGCGATTTCAACACGCCCAATGTAACATGGTCTTCTTTTTGCAACGATTCGCCGTCCCTGTCACCCGTTACAGATTCACCGGATGTAAAATCGAACTGCTTGCTGGAATTTATCACTATATGCAACTTAAAACAATACAATGGAATTTGTAATCAAAGTGATCGTAATCTGGATCTGGTGTTGTCTTCTTTTGACTGTACTGTCAGTGTGACTGATTCTATCTGTCTTGAGGATCGTCATCATCCGCCATTATCAGTTGATTTTATCCTTCCTGTGCCATTTAAACGCCTCGAACGTAAACGTGCTCCGCATGTGAATTACAAAAAATGTAATTTTCAGGACTTGAGTAGAGACATTGAGCGGACTGACTGGCATCTGTTGCTTTCTAGTGATGATATTGACTGTGATGTTGACTGCTTTTATGGTAGGCTGAAGGAGTTGGCAATAAAACATACTCCGGTGACTAGGACTAATTCATCATCATTCCCTCCTTGGTTCAGTAATGGCTTGAAACTCTGCTTAAAAGAAAAAAAAAAGTTTCACAAATTATATAAGAAGTATAAAAATCCGCGTGACTATGATACATTTTCTATGTTGCGTGCTCGGAGCAAAAAGCTCATTGATACTTGTTATGGAACTTATTTGCGAACGGTGGAGGGGTCACTTATGGATAATATTAAGTATTTCTGGAGTTTTGTACAGAACAAAAAAAATTCGTCTAATGGCATTCCTAATACAATGAAATTTGGAAATCATAATACATCAGATAGGAAGGAAATATGTAACCTGTTTGCAAACTATTTCAGCTCTGTTTATGAGGACTCTTCGGCCGCCTTACCTAGTCTTCATGAGTCATTCCCTGGTTTTACACACGATCGTCAAATTGGTTCCATCAATCTGTCTGTTGAGGATATCGAATCTAAGCTTAAGAATCTTGATGTGAATAAGGGTACTGGTCCAGATGGCATACCTCCTCTGCTATTAAGGCGTTGCGCTGACACTGTATGTGTGCCCTTACAGATTTTGTATAATAAATCCTTATCGGCAGGGGTGTTTCCCTCTCAATGGAAATTAGCTCATATTGTCCCGGTTTTTAAGTCTGGTGATAGATCTCTATGTAAAGACTATCGACCAATCAGTATTTTATCTTGCTGTGCAAAGCTATTTGAGAAGTGTGTCTATGATGCTCTTTACTTTCACTTCAAACCTTTCATATCACCATGTCAGCACGGATTTGTAAGAAACAAGTCTACTACCAGTAATCTTCTTGAATATAAAAATTATTTGTGTGGTGCTTTTGCCAGAAGGGGGCAGGTGGACTCGATTTATACCGACTTCTCAAAAGCATTTGATAGAGTGAACCACTTGCTTCTCTGCCAGAAGCTTGAAGCATATGGAATCCATGGGGACTTGCTGCGATGGGTCAAATCCTACTTACGTAAAAGGAGTCAATTAGTGGCACTGAAAGGGGATCTTTCCTCAGCTTTTACTGTTCCCTCCGGTGTCCCGCAGGGATCTCATCTTGGACCTCTATTCTTCATTATTTTTATTAACGACCTTGTAAGTCAGCTCTCATGCCCATGTCTCTTATACGCTGACGATCTCAAGATTTTTAACTCCATTACTAGCCTAAATGATGCTGTGCAGCTTCAAAGGGACCTGGACCTAGTTCTCGAGTGGTGTCAGTCGAATGGCATGACACTAAATATTAACAAATGCTTCGTCATTACATTCACTGGCAAGTCTAATGCCATTAATTTTAATTATTCTATAGGTGATCATACCCTCGTTCGCAGGACTGAGGCCAGAGATCTGGGGATAATTTTTGATACTGGGCTATCTTTTCGGCAACACTATGAGTATATTGTTAAGAGAGCGTCGTATATGTTAGGATTCATATATAGGATATCTAAGCCATTCAAAAATGTATCGTCCTATCTTACTCTTTATCATGCTTTAGTGCGTAGCTTGCTTGAATACAACTCGGTGATATGGTCGCCATTCTATAAAGTTCATATGAATAAGATCGAGAGAATTCAGCAGAGATTTTTACGTATGCTAAGCTTCAGAATGCATCTCCATCGCAATTTAAATTGTTATGAGGATAGACTTGAGAGATTTCGAATGACGTCACTGTCCACTCGAAGGAAACAGATTGAACAAATGATTTTATATAGTATTATCCACTCTCAAATTGATTCTCCTAGTATATTATCTCTGTTAAATTTTAACACCTATTGTCGAGTCCGTAGGCCCAAATTGTTCACTCTGAATGTATATGTCAATAACACCTCATATTTTAACCCTATCACTAGAATGTGCCGTCAACACAACGAGCTGGTTGATGGTTTTCCAAATATAGATATTTTTAATAGCAGTCGTTATAAATTTAAGAAAGATATTGCCAGGGTTATAGCCTAGAGATAGTGCATTAAGAATTATATTGAATTATATTGTTGTTTTGTGTTATATATACATTTTTTACTGTTCGGATTGGATTGTGCTCAAACAGTTGTATTTTTAATTTTTAGTCTTTTTTTTTAGTTTACCTTTTTGTACCGTGACATATTTAGTTATTTGGTCTTGTTTGCTAAAAAATATTTATAACAGTATGTACACACTAAGGGTTGTAAACTAGTAATTTAGTATGTTCACCATTTTGTTTTTAAATATTGTTTGTAACCTGTTTTGTACATCCTTTCAATAAAATAAAATAAAATGTGTGCGTTCAGTAGTGATGTGTATCTTATGGTGGTCCAAGTTTTATCGACAAAGTTACGATAAATCATGTTTTGTAACAAAAATAATTAAATTACTGCCCTTTATTTAAATAATATAATGCTTTATATTTGATAAACAAGACAACTTAATTTTTTTTAAATACAAATTTATTTATTTATGTTTTTTCGAGTTAATTTTTGTGGTTTTGTGTTGGAATCATCATTAGAATTTGTGCTATTGAAGAAAACAAAGTGGCAAAAAAGTCTTCTGTTTTTTTTTGTGATTCAAATTTTTAATTTCTGAATCTGCAGTGCTTGCGGATTACTCTGCAGAGACAGTGTTGTGTTCCTTTTTTTTTTCAAACTCCAGATTGACGCTGTCTCCCCAGTTTGAAATGCGATCAAGAGCTAAATTTGTTATGTGTTCAACTGTGGTGTTGTCTTTTGCGTAGGCGATAAGTAGCACATCATCGGCATATGCCTGAAGATGACACCCTTCTGGCATTGGTAGATGAAGGAGCTGGTCAAGTATTAAATTCCATAATGTTGGTCCTAGCACGGAACCTTGAACACAGCCTCTTGACATGAGTTTTTGGGTCTTGCAGTCGGCAAACTGAATCATTACCTCGCGATCTATAATTCAGCAGAATTTCGTAGATGTTTTATGTTTGGAGTCTTCTGATTCGGATCGCCATTCTCGTGCTAAACTCCCTTGTTTGCATTAGGTTATGTTAATGCATTAGGTTAGGTTAGGCTCTAAAGTATAATCAATAATCCCGTAGAAAGATTTGACGTTTACAGTGTTACTACTTTTTGACGAGAAATAAATAGTGGTGTGACTAGAAGAATGAACTTCATCAATGTCATTCATTCACTCAAAAATTCTTATTACGTCTCAAATTAAATAACATTCTTATTATTATTTTATTTACTCTATTAGGCTATCTTGTAGGCTAGTTTCGTTAAGTAGGTATAAAAATATTAGCATTGTTGGAAGAAAAAAAAGCCGAATGAAAAACAAACGCATCTAAATTTCCGCTTAAGTAGCTGAAACCGGGTAAAATTTCAAACCGACTTAAGTTATTGCCCCTTAAAAAGTGAAGGTTTCTGTTACACCTATAGATGGGCGGGTGGGTAAAAATACAGTGGATATTTATCCAATTTATTCCCACCCGGTAGGTAAAAATTGATTTATACCTAATTTACCTGGGTGTTTATTAAGACTGCTGGGTATTTATTAAATTTACGTTGAATACTCATTGTTTTGAGTATCATTTGGCTGTGTATGAATACCTAGACCTACAATATGATTAGAAATATCGTTTATGCTATACAGTCAGTCATCATATTCACTTAAAATCATAAATTATATTATTCGTTTCAACATAATCGGATAATGTTAAGTAGTATGAACAACCGTTTTTTTTAAAATGAGTATAACTTACAAAAGGACAGAGACAAAAGGAGTTATCTCAACTTTGCAATATTTCACTTGATGACTTGGTAGCGGTGACAGCACTCAATGTAAATCTGCATCTCATCGTATTCTTTTTGTATTGCATCAGTATTTGAATTTATTATATTTTGAGCACGTTGAACACTTTGACATTTCTTTCCTTCTTTGCTAAAGCATTCTTGTATTATAAGTATTACAAAACAATTAATGCACTCTACGCGATTTTTGAAAGATTTGTAACTCAATGTTTGACAGTACTACCTTAAATCCGTCGTCGATCAAGAAGTTGTAAAAATAGTTATTACAAAGACTACGTGCAGTGACATTACATTAAAAACTGCCAAGTTCTAGCCAACGGCGATAGAATTGCGCACGTGGCAATCCCAGGTAGATAAAAATATTTCTTTCTTAAATTTAAACCACATTATATTTGTATATTTATAAAATTAGTTCGTACTTAATTCTTAGATCAACAAATACGCATAATGTACTACATTCACTGAGTAAAATTTTGTCCTGTAATACTGTTTAACCTTACACAGTCTCCCTCTTCCCCTTTGGGATTGCCAAAATGCAAGTACGCACTGTATTTGCAACTAAATGACAGTTTTTATGGGATTTAAATATAAATGTACCATTTTTATAGTTCAGTATTATAAACTACTTGAAAAGAAATTGAATCACACCATAAAAGTGACAAACTTCAATAAAGATATTTCATTTAATTTTTTAAAACAGGCTTTAATTTATACCCGGTATCAATTGGAATCGGGTGGGTTAAAATAGCGTGGATTGGATATTTATCCAGTGGCTGGGTTTATATCCGGGTAGGCGCCCATCTATAGTTACACCTGTTAGCAATCGTTGGAATAAAACCATTTAGTTTATTATGAGTGTTCGATTTAATCGCCTCATTCGGTTATGTGACGAATGGACTGCTCCTCTGATGCCGTTACATTTTTATTAACTGGTTAATGCATTAATCAGATATTGACTAAACTTTTTTAACTATTCCTATCTTTGTTTCCGACTCCCTAAACCCGTGCATCTCGTCTCTGATGGAATTCGCATACATAAGTACTTTTTTAAATAATATATTATGTTCGTTCGTACAAACCATAGAGAAAGAAAAAAATCTTCGCTTTATAAAGAGCGAGCTACTTAGTGAAATTCTATAGGATTTGACAGCGAAAGACCGTATGACAGCGAGACCGTTTTCTAAGAAATAATGGATTTAGTGGATACGTCAAGTTTCCGTCGCTGGAATTTTTGAAAAATTATGAATGGATATAAATATAATTTAAGTATTGTATAACAATTTCAGATGAAATGACTTGTGCTTTCAGCAACTGTGAAGTGCGCCGAGGATACAATCCCGAAAATCATACTTTCCACCAGTAAATATGAATCATTGATAAAATTTTTAATTCCAAATTTTATCTATACTATACTACTTTCTATGGTTTGTACCATAGAAAGTAGTATAGTATAGAATGACAAACGCGGATTTTCAGCGTAACCAAAAAGTTACTTTACATGTGTGCGTTCAATAGTGATGTGTATCTTATGGTGGTCCAAGTTTTATCGACGAGGTTACGATAAATCATGTAAATTGAAACAAAAATAATTAAATTAATGCACTTTTAATTACATAATGCTTTCTATTTGATAAACAAGACAACCTCATTTTTGTTAAATTACATATTTATTTATTTATGTATGAAGACATTCTAGAAACACTTATACACGTTCCAACATAGACCTTACCACGGCACAGCTTCGGGCCAGTTGTGTGGGCCAGTGCTGAGAAGAAGCTGTGCAAGAATTACGGTTACCTAAAAAAATCAGTCAAAAAATTTATCGATACTGATGACGTCATCATTTAGTCAAGCCCTAGTGTAAAGAAACGGTTTCTTATTTTACTGAAAATACCTGAATTAATCTATTGGAAACTTTGATATATGGCTGCAAATCACAAAGGAAGTCCTAAATTTACTGTACAATTTGGCATCGGAGTCGATTTCACTCACAAATTTTATAAAATTTGGATTTCAATTTTTTATCAATGATTCATATTTACTGGTGGAAAGTATGATTTTCGGGATTGTATCCTCGGCGCACTTCACAGTTGCTGAAAGCACAAGTCATTTCATCTGAAATTGTTATACAAAACTTAAATTATAATTATATCCATTCATAATTTTTCAAAAATTCCAACGACGGAAACTTGACGTATCCACTAAATCCATTATTTCTTAGAAAACGGTCTCGCTGTCATAAGGTCTTTCGCTGTCAAATCCTATAGAATTTCACTAAGTAGCACGCTCTTTTTAAAGCGAAGATTCTTTCTTTCTCTATGGTACAAACTTTGTTTGAGTGAACTGTATGAACGAAATAAACCAAATGAACGGTACACGTCACTAGTAAGCTAAATGTGGCAACATTGTATTACAAAGTGACATTAGCATCTGTCAAAAGTTTCTACGGAATTATTGATTAGACTTTAGTTTAGTGTTAGTTTTAGTGACAAGTGTAAATATTGAACTTTAAATAATGATGATTGTCTGTATGGCTTAGTGACCAAGGCCGTTAAACTTTTATATATAAAAAAAAACAATATTGTCAATTTGTCATCGCCGTCAGTCAAGTGTCAGTGTCACTGACCGACCGAACTGAACGAACTGCTTGGGAATTTGTAGAGGTCCGTCGCGCGGGTGATAGCAGGCAACACGTGCTATTGGGTTTTGTTTTCTTACTCGCGTGTTTCAGTGATTTAAAAGCTTAATTACCCCTAAATATTCTAGGTGGTGGTTTATTTATTGTTTGTATATTCGGGTAAGTGTTTTACTAACTAATAATGGGTCCAATCCCTCCTGATCCCCCCGACCCGCCGGATCAAACCGCTTCGCAGATGGACATGACCATGGACGTGACAGTAGCGCCCACAATTCAGGAATCGCAACCTCTGTTTTCGCAAACAGCAACTAAGCGCCGTCTTCTTGACGACGATAAGGAAGAGGCCTTGGAACCAGCGAAAAGGCTAAACTCGGACGTTCCGGCATCACTTAGTTCTCCCAGTAGCCAACCTATTTATACCCATCCATCCCTTGTTATTGCTCCAACATCGTACAACGACAAAGATAAAGGCCCGTTCATCGTCCATGTTGCCCATATAGTTACCGATCCCTCAAGTCCAGCTTTCATCCAACCCATGAAGTTTGGTAAGTTTTTGGTCCAAAATAAAGTCAAGGATGTGGTAATAGACGGCGTTAAAAAAATAGGACGCAACAGAATATCAGTCGAATTTGCATCAGCCTCGGCTGCAAATTCCTTTCTGAATAATAACTTGCTATCTCTCCATAAGTACGCTGCTACTATCCCTACTTACAATGTTACCCGCATAGGGCTTATTAGGCGTATACCTACCGACTGGTCGATGGAGGAACTCGCTGAGTCGATGTCTGTTCCGGAAGGTTGTGGCATTCTCTTGAAGGCTAGAAGACTAAATAGGAAGCAGGTCACCGATAACCAAACTACTTGGATTCCCACTCAGTCAGTCGTGGTCACCTTCAGAGGCCAGGTCTTACCTGAGAGGGTATTCTGTTGCCATAATTCGATTCCAGTTGAGTCATACCAACTTCCCACGATTCAGTGTATGAATTGCTGCAGATTTGGCCACGTCAAGGCCCAATGCCGATCAAATCCGAGATGCTTCCGATGTGCCCAACCCCATCCCGCGGAAAGCTGCTCTGTTCAGGAGGACAAGGCTACTTGCATTCACTGTTCAGGTTCACATTTTTCAATCAATAGAGCTTGCCCTGAGCAATCACGCCAGAAACTTATTAAACTAACTATGTCTCAGGACAGCGTTTCATATCTACAGGCTTCATCATTATACCCCCCAGTGCGCCGCTCATATGCTGAGATGACAAGAACACCCGCTTCTCTGCATCCTACTCTGACACCACGCCCTTCCCCTCCAGCTTCAGTTTCATACAGGAAAGCTGTAACATCTCGACCAACCCCACGCCCCCGTTCTCCTTTGGGAAAGAGCTATGATAGGCAAGCACACCAAGCCATAATAGGCAACTGTGCTTCCTCTCTCCCAAATGGATGTGCCCTTAATCCTAATCCACCTTCTCATTCTTCTTCCAATGATAATGAAAATCTTCTTGAAATCCTCTTATCTTTGATAATGCGTATAGTTTCCGGCCATGCTGGCCAATTACCGTCCAACGTTGCTGATAGACTCTCCCAATTCTCCCAATCTCTCTCTGTGTCTGATTTCAATAATGTCCCAAAAGGTAGTTCAGTGGAACTGCCAAAGCCTTAGACCAAAAAAAAGTGATATATTATATTTTATAAATAAATATTCTCCATCCGTCTTTGCCGTCTCGGAGACGTGGCTAGTCCCTGGCTCACACTTCCGTGTGTCGGGCTATTCGTGTCTCCGAGACGACAGAGACGATGGTTATGCAGGGTGTGCGTTGCTTGTCAAGCGCTCCCTGCCTTTCTCCCAAATCCCTCTTCCCCCCCACAGCCGTGATATTAATATTGTGGCTGTGCGTATCTTCGATCTTTCCCTTCTGTCTGTATATATTCCTTACCCTACCTCTAACTCTATAAATGAACTACACTCAACAATTTTTTCTCTTCCTTCTCCAGTTTTAGTGCTGGGAGACCTTAATTGCCATCACGTATCCTGGGGTTGCTATCGCTCTGATAATCCGGGGTCTCTTCTTCTGGACCTTTTGGATGACCTCAACCTTTGTATTTTGAACGATGGTAGTCCAACAAAGCGTTGCCCACCTAACCAAAATCCTGCTTCTGCCGTAGATCTTTCTATCTCTTCCCCATCTTTAGCTCCTCTTATATCGTGGTCCGTTCTTGATTCTACATTTGGTAGCATACATTTTCCTATCTTGATCTCCCTGTTAGACAAACCGTCTACAAGCACCCGTCTCCCACCTCTCTTAAAGTTTAAATTAAATGATGCTGACTGGTTTGCCTATGCATCATCAGTTAGAGATAATTTAAATTCACTTCCGGCTGTAGATTCCTCAAATGCTCTTTCGGCATATACAGATTTTGAAAACACTTTGCTTTCATCTGCAGAAGCTAATTTCCCCTTAAAGCAACCTATCCGCAAAATCTCTCCTCCTTGGTGGGATGCTGAATGCACTTCTATTGTTCAAAAACGTAAGGCAGCAGAAAAAAGATACAATGGTGCGATGACCTCGGAAAATTATGTAAGATATAAACGAATTGCTGCCCAGGCAAGGAAACTTTTGTCAAAGAAAAAAAGGTTGGGTTGGATAAAATTCTGTGAAAGCATGTCTCCACGAACTCCTACCTCCCTGGTTTGGAAACAAATCAGGAGATTCCGACAATACCTGGATTCACCGAATGTGTCTTCGAATGACCCGTCCCTATGGTTAAATGATTTCGCTGATAAGCTAGCTCCTCCTTTTGCCCCATCGTTGGATTGTATTCCTTCCTTGTACAATTGTGTTAATTCCACCTTAAGTAGCCTTGACTCCCCTTTTTCATATCAAGAACTACAATCAGCTGTTAATGGTTTAACTGACTCATCTCCTGGCGCAGATGGAATCCCCTACTCGTTCCTAATAAAAGCTCCCGACGAAGCTAAACTATATTTTCTAAATTTGATTAATACGTTTTTTGATTCTGGCTCAATTCCGGAAAGTTGGAAACATCAGATTGTAATTCCAATTCTTAAACCGGGTAAAGACCCTCTTACTCACAGTTCGTATCGTCCCATCGCTCTCTCATCTACTCTCCTTAAGATCATGGAGCATATGATCAGAAACCGTCTCGAGTGGTTCGTAGAATCGCGCGGTGTTCTTTCTAAAACTCAATACGGGTTTCGAAAGGGCTTTAGCACTCTGGACAGCTTAGGCATCTTAACGACAGATATTAGGTTGGCCTTTAAAAACAAAGAATATCTTGTGGGAGTCTTCTTAGACATCGCTTCGGCCTATGATAACGTACTGATTCCAGTGCTCAGGCAAAAACTGCTTAATCTGAGTGTCTCAGAGAAGTTGGTACGTCTCATCTGCAACACACTGATGTCTAGATGTATTTCGGTCAGATATCAGGATACTATTCTTCCTCCTAGATTAATCTGGAAGGGCCTACCCCAAGGTTCTGTAATGTCCCCTTTGCTGTACAGCATTTATACCTACGACCTCGATAAGACCGTAGACTCATTCTGCAATATATTACAATACGCCGACGACATCGCCTTATATGTTTCGTCCAACTCTATACCAGACGCCTCTTTACGTTTAAATTCTGCACTCAAATACCTCGGTGAATGGTTATCGTACCACGGACTCGCTATTTCAGCTCCAAAGTGCACTTGCGTAACTTTCACTCATAAACGCGAAATTCCCGACGTACAGATCGTGTCAGACGGAGAACCGATTCCTTGTGACTACAAGGTTAAATTTTTAGGTCTAGTTTTGGACTCCAGATTGTCAGGGACTGCCCACTTTAATTATATTGCTGAAAAAGCCGAGAGGGGGGTAAACGTCCTTCGATCACTATCCGGCGTTCGATGGGGTGCCCATCCCTACTCTCAAAAACTTTTATATAATGCTATCGTACGTAGTCACTTTGATTATGCCTCCTTTTTGTTGGATCCATGTAACAAATCCGCCCTTGTTAAACTAGATAAAATCCAATCTAAGTGTCTACGCATTATTATGGGTGCTATGAAGACCTCTCCCATCAATGCTCTCCAGGTCGAATGCGTCGACCCTCCTCTCTATCTTCGTAGACAATACATCAGTGACCGGTTTTACCCGAAGGTTGCTCAAAACCCATCTCACCCCTTATTAGTCAAACTGGATTATCTTTGTTCGTTAAGTAACCCCTCAGACCCTTCAAGCAAAATTCCTTGTATTCTTTTAAGTCATCAAAAGTTTAAACGCCTTCCTTCTCCTATTGAAAAAATCCCCCACAATCCACTCTTCTCTAATAGTTTTGAATCCCTTATCTTTGAACCCCCTATCAACTTTAATTTTGGTATATCAAAGCACTCTATCTCTGCTCCTCAAGAATTTCGAAATATATGGCATGACCACTGGCAAGGCTGGTTCCCGATCTATACTGACGCATCCAAGCTGTCAGAGGGTGGCTGCGTCGGTGCTGCAGTCTGGATTCCTGCGTACAAAATTACCCTAAGTTTTAAATGCCCCCCTGTTTCATCTGTCTTCACTGGCGAATCGATTGCTATATTGGAAGCAATCCGCTTTGCAATGTCCCACTCGATAAATAACTGCATAATTTTCACCGATTCTTTAAGCTGTCTACAAGCTATTTCCGCTGTTCCCTTCAAATCCAAAACAAAGTTTCCAACAATATTTATGATCAGAGAGGCTCTTGTTGAGTCTAAGAAAAAAAATATAAACATTATACTTACCTGGATCCCCAGTCATTCGGGAATTCCCGGTAATGAAACTGTCGATTCATGCGCGAAGGCCGCTATCTCGTCTGGAACACTAGAGCATTTTAAATTATTTTCCCACGACGCCACCTCGCTTCCTCGCGAACACCTGTATAAGTCATGGAAAGTGCATTGGGATAATTCTAAAAGAGCAATTGGAAAGTATTACGCTGACATCCAACAAATCATCCCACCTCGACCATGGTTTTTCAGAAAGACTAACATCCCTAAAAGTGTTGTTTCCACTATATGTCGGATACGGATTGGCCACGCATGCACTCCAGTTCATTTGGCGAAACTGCGAATTAAAGATAGTTCCATCTGCGAATGTGGCCTTGATGAAGGCAACACCAATCACATCTTCTTTAACTGCCCAAATGTTGGCGCCTCTCTCTTTGATTATCTTCCTAAAAAAGTCCCTCTTCCGTGTAATATAAAATCTATTTTGCATTGTCTTACTCCACCTATTATAAAATCTCTTAGTAAATTTATAATGTCTAAAAATATCAAATTGTAATGTAGGTAGTTCAACCCTCCCTCCCTTCACTAACTCACCCCTCTCAAAGTTTAAATATATGTCTGTCTGTATATGTATACTGTGCGTGTGTTTTGTGCTGTCAAATGTGTCGTCCTATGTGTTGTCTTTCTTTGTTTTAGGTTCAATTAAGTTTGTAAATAAATATTAAAATCACGCTCTGTACGTGTCCCTTGGCCGTGTAAAAGCTTCGCACGTGACATTGGCGGAACAGTGAGCCCCAGCTGGCAAACTTAAGTTCGCTCGCCACACAAATAAAGAAGAAGAAGAAGAACTGCTTGATGGAGCCACTGCAGCCTTACTCTGGACACAAAACCCGATCCAATTAATATTGCCATTTCTGTCACACGCATACACGGCCTTTTATGAGTGACAGGGATGGCTATAATCATTGGATCGGGTTTTGTGTCCCGAGTAAGGTCACTGATCATGTAATCAAAGCGAAGATTTTTTCTTTCTCTATGATGTAATCTGATGAAGCTGTCAGCTGTCAGACCATCTTTCGGCCGTCGCCCATCATCATCTTATTAATCTGTGCTTTGGTTGATTCGTTCGTCGCATTTCGCATCGTTAATATTTTATGGTGTTACATTGTGATGTGGAAATTTGATTCTGAATCTTTCTTTTGATTGCATTGATTGATAATTTATCTCCATACGATATATGCTTGATCTATTCACAGTTCAATTTACAATATCTGAAGTTGTTTTCATTGTGATTCTTTGTTTTTTATAGTGAAGTTTTCGCGATGCCTATTTTGTTTAGTGTTGTTGCTCGGGGCACGGTTGTCCTAGCAAAATATGCAACCTGTGCGGGCAATTTCACAGAAGTTACGGAACAAATTCTATCTAAAATTCCGCCTCATGATGATAAGCTAACCTACTCTCATGGAAATTATCTGTTCCACTACATTGCGGAAAACAAGTTGATTTATTTCTGCATAACGGACGATGTAAGTTTTATTTAGTGATTCATAAAATATCATTGTCTGACATTTAGGTGGTGAGCTGCCTAAATTGACCTTATTTACAAATACCCTGTTTGTCCTGTGGAAATGATACAGACAATAATGATTCAGCTTGTAAAACCTAATATCTGTTTTGTGTGGGTAATAATGTTATAGTAAACTATTGGCATCAAGCTACCTTAGTACCCTATTGCATGTTTAGTTTCTCTCTCAGTCATATAGTTCAACAATTGAAAATCAACTAAACTCCCCTTTTTGTAATTATGCTGCAGCTATGGTTTAATGTCTACATGAATTTTACAGAAATTCCAACGATCCAGAGCATTCTTATTTCTTAATGAAATTAAAAGAAGGTTTATGACAGCATTTGGCGATACGGCACAGACAGCCATTCCTTATGCCATGAACAGTGAATTTGCTAGAGTTTTAGCAACTGAAATGAAACATTACAGTGAGTCCCGGGACCTTGACACAATATCCAAAGTGCATGGTGAGCTGGATGAGCTCAAAAACATCATGGTCAAAAACATTGGTGAGTTTATGCCAGCCATGATATCAAATTTATTTTAAACATTATCTAAATCATTCATTAACACTAATGGTTTAAAGTGAAGTGATAATTCAGTTCATTATACATTTCTGGGTTTGATAACAGATTTATGTATACAAACATAAATTATCTAGCCCTTATCTTTGTCTGGGTTACTGCAGAGCCATTACCTTTATTTGTGTTATTGACCAACATAAATACTATACCTATTTTTATGACACATACTGATAAGAGGCAGGGGTTTTATAGCTTATAATCTATCGGTAGTTTATTTACTCAATAGATTGAATGAACAATGGACTGGAAGATGAAAGAATAGGTTAACAAGTTGACAACTAAAAAATCTTGTGAGGAATTAAAACTCACAGTCTTAAGATATTGTTATTTACGCATGTATATTTGAGATTCTTTAATATGTTACATCAAGATAATAATAAACCTGTTTTAAGAATGCTAGATCAAAGTTGTGTCTGACTCTGGCCTTTTTTTGTTACTAGCAGTAGAGTCATATTAACAGAAATGTCTTAATTGGTAAATATCATAGAAATACATTCCGTAATATTTGTCATTTATTTGATGTTGTTAATTTATCATTTGGATAAACATACAAACAGCGAATAAAAACAGACAGATGCAGTGGACCATGACTAAAGATAAATAATTATTTCCCTCATATGATACAAACAAGCGGTATAACCTTGTAATGTTTTCTATTATTATCTACTTCATGTACTAGAACTAAAGGTCTAAGTTAATGGAGGCTTGTTGAAAATGTGATGTGTACATTTTTGATTAGAATGCATAATATGTAACATTGTGTAAGTGTTTATAATTGGTAGTTTATTACCTGTTTGTAACAGCCTATGCTGATGGATGGTATTTCACAACATTAATTACTTGTTTCTCCTAAACTTACAGACAGCATGGCAATGAGGGGTGAAAAACTAGAATTGTTAGTGAACAAAGCTGAAAACTTAGCAACTACAGTAAGTATTAGCTCTATTTCAGATTATAAATATCTAAGAACATAATAATGCAAATAAAAGCTGCATCCAAATAATTTCCAACTGAACTATATCAACTTGTCCTTGAATTGTCTCTTTATTGGCAGGATTAATTTATGCGCATTTTTTTATCATCGGTTGAATAATATGCTAATTTATTTTATCACCAAACTTGTTACCATTTATTTAACAACTTGGAGACTGTTTTATATCCAATTTAATTCTTTGAATAGTTTACACAGGAATATTAATAAGAAATTTCGACGACGCGTTAGGTGTAGTGTTTAGCGCTCCTGACTACTATGCCGGCGGTCGCGGGTTCGAATCCTGCAAGTGGCAAATCTTTGTGTGATGAGCATGAACATTTGTACCTAAGTCATGGATATTTAAGTATTTATGGGAGACGCCCCCCGTCATTATTGTTGTCTGGTATTCTTAGCACAAGGAAGAATATTCCTTAGTTCGAAACCAAGACAATTGGTGTGATGGCGACCTGGCTGGCGCATATTTGATTTATTTTATTAAATAGTTTAAGTGTTCTATAGTAATATTCTTAATTTAAAATGTTTATTTTTTCAGTCAGTCACATACAGAGCTACCTCCAGAACGTTGCAACGTTCCCTGTTCTGGAAGAACATAAAGATGTATGTGATTCTGATCGGTGTTGCTGGTATAGCTGTATATCTGATCGGTGCGATGGCGTGCGGCGGCCTTGCGTGGAGGTCTTGCGTCGGCTAAAGCTAAGCCAATCATTAATTAATTAACAAATCACTATCTCAAAGATTGAAATTAGAGAAACATGCAATCTGCGCTGATAAAGAACGTAATATAAAGACGCACTTACTCATCTCTAGAGATCGGATATTCACATGCATATTATTTTAAGAGAAAGTTTAAAAAATGTGAAGTCTGATATTTTCTACTGAAATAATATTGAACGATCGCTTCTACTCGCTCTCGCCATTTTGTGGCCACGCCTAATTCAATGTAAGGTAGATATCCGATCTTTACTATAGGTAGACCGCGAAATTGAGACCTCGCCTGCGGGGCGGCGGGGTGCGGGGGGAGACGAAAGCGCGGTTAGTGAGCGGCGCGGGCGGGTGATTTCGCGCCGGCCGCATCCCGCGCGCGCCCCGCTATCGCCTCCCCCTGTGGCCTGCAGGCGAAGCCTCAATGAAGCGGTTTACCTATAATCTATGTATTAATATCCGATCTCTGACTCACTGAAAAGTACATGAGTGAGAGGTGAGTAATGCGATGTCATTTCCAATCCTATCTTTGACTGCCTGAGTATTACTTGTCGTTATCAAATAAATAAATAAGAACTGTAAAAAAGTACCCTGTAAGACGACGCTCATACTTTTGCTTCTAGCCATCACACTAACTAAGTTTTCATAATATCTTTAGTGATGCGGACGACCAGAACGCAAATAAAAAATATGTCTTACAGGGTGGGTAGACCTTGAATAGTATGCGATAATCGTGAAAAATATCCCTCCTGAGAGTGTGCAATAAAGTTCTGTTTATAAAAAAACGGTATTTTTTTGACACTCGAACGAGGAAATCACCGATTTGCATTTTGCGATACAAAGAAGCGATTATCGCATATAATAGAGAATATGCATGTATGTTTAATTTCTTTATAAATATATATTTTTTAAATATGACAACAAACTGAAAACTCGAGAATGCTGTAACGTGGATACCAACAAAAATCTTCAAATATTAGGAATGAATTAAAGAAAAATCATGCATGTTCCCTATTGAACAGGCCACAGATATGTCAGTACCGTTACCATGAGTTTACGACGGTTCTACTCGCTAGCGACTACGTAAAAAAGTCTATGGAAAATTGCACAGCGCCCCTAGTGGTCACTTGCAGAACTCAAATTTTCCATACAAAACGTTACGTCGTCGCTAGCGAATAAAACCGCCGTAAATTCATGGTAACTGTATTGGTCCTCTTAGATAGACTGTAGAACGGAGAGAATATTCCTCATATCAATTACACACATTGCCAATTACTTAATTTAGTGCATTACTTTTTATTTACATTTTTATTCTAAAATTTAAACTTTTTTATTTTGATAAAATTATTATAGATTTAATTTTAAACTTTACGCCTGCACGTTTTTTTGTAGCAATGTAGAAGATTTCAAAGCATATAATGATATAACCTCTAAAACATATGTTAATACTATTGACACAACTGTATTGTAAGAAAATAAACCTTCAACGATTAGAAAATATAGATTTGAAATGAGTACTTTTGTTAACAGTAATAAATACATTTTATGACGGGAATGATAAAAGTCTTATCTAACGATTTTATGAAATCACGTAACTGATGTTTATCATTATAAAATTATAATGAGGGATGGCACCTTATTATAAAATGAAATGCAATTTTTCGAAACAATTGAATGTGTTGCTGTTATAGAAAAACTGCAACTAATCATTGATTTCCACTTTTTTATTGTTTTGTGCAATAGTTGATTGATACATTGTCTTTAAGAGTGTGGTGATTAAGGATATTTCTTAAATGATTACAGGAATTTATTTATCTTCATATTTTAACTTTGAGGAAAATTTCAAATTAAATTAGGTGAAGTCATACAATTTAGGTGGACTTTGCTATTCAAGATTTGTACCTTCAACATCCAATATTACAGCAAATCCTAATCTAATGTGTTTAGCAACTCGTATTGTTGGTTTTTGATGTTTTATTTTCCAAAATTTCAGTAATTTATTTTTATACCACATTTCGTCATTGTACTGTCACTTCTAAAACATTGTACTAATAATCTGGCATGTGAATATATATACATAAAACATATATATATACATATAGTATAATACACAAAACTGAACATCAAATATCATGTTTTCATTTTAAACAACCACTTCATATCACACTGAACGTATTACATCTGATGATTGTTGAATTATGTTAGAAAGTATTTAATTTATTCATGTTATAATTCTGCTTACTGTCTCCTAAACCTACCAACGAGGTAGTGAGACACAATTTTTGCTTATATGGGAGAGAAAACTCCTAAGATTCGCTGATAAGGTTCTTTTTTTGGATACCCAGTATTCGTAAATTCCAATAATCGATACATAATATTATTATAATGGACAGTGTATGTATATTTAGTTAAATTTTAGCATAAAAAAAACTTTATGTAAGTTCTAAACCAAATCATCAATGACACTAACTGGTTGAGCACCAAAATGAATAATACCTGTGTGCCTGTCAAATGTTTAAAATCTCCATTTTCATTATTTTATGATTATGTTTTGATATGGAAGTAGATTCAGGACGTTATAATGTTTAGACTAAGCTTTGGGATACATTTTGGCAATAAATTATCAAGTTAGTAACTTTATATTTAATTTTAATTGTTGGTAAGACTTATAAAAGTGTGAAAAAATTAGACGCCATGCATATTATTCCTAAATCAGACGATAATGTTTACTCTATGTCGAAAATCGTATATGATAAAGACTAGAAAGTATTGTGATATTGAGTATATTATTATTATTGTATATTGTAAGTATAGTTTTATTGTTTCTCTAATCGTTATAAACTTGTATAAACCATTATAAAGTGTTGTTTCATTCAGATATCGACCTTTTTCAAAAATCATAAGAAAGAATCTACTGATCCGTTCTTAACTAACTACGGTTTTTTTGGTTTTTTTCATTTTGGTGTTTTAAATCATTGGCAGCGGCAGGTATGGTAATGCTTTGTATGTTGCTACAAAATGGTCTTAAGGGTGCCGATTCTGGTTAATTGTTTTTATAAAGATTTTAGTTGTGGTCATATCAATACTCGATTGCTTTCACATTGAAAATAGTAGTAGCATCGTCAAATAAGTGCGAACCAAAATCCTGAAGCGTAGTTATTGTCAATGGCAGTCCGGAATCGGGCTCGCTGTGCTCCCGTCAGATTGATCCTGGAGGGTGCATCCCCCGCCCTTCCCGCCATGGCGCGGCCGAGCGGCAATCGCGCGCCAACCTCCGCCGCGGGAGGGCGCTGTCGTCGCCCGTCGCGGTCCAAACACGTGCGTTCCCGTGTGTGAGTGACTCAAGCATTCCGTGTCATACGCCGTCGCCGGCGATGCGTGCCTCGCATCGGAATCGTCCGATTTTGTCGTGCAAATGAATATGTTTGTTCATGGGCATTATTGTTGTTCCCGGGGGAGAGATAATATCGCTCCTGGATGGACTAGTTAATATGCAATTCGTGACTTATCAGCATCGGTGGAGTGCGTTTTGCATTATACACGCACTGGGATATCTGGTTTTAAGTAGGATTAGTATCTAAGTTTGTGTTTTTAGTTCTGCGTCATCATGACGGATTATTTATTTACTCCTTTTCGTAGTAAATAAGAGTAACTGAAGATTCTATGTCTTTCCTTTAACCGTGAAAGCACCTGTCGTCGTAAAAGATCCGGTTCGAAGGACCGGAAATGTTTAATTTGTACTCCTTCATTTAGCTCAC
Organism: Pyrausta aurata; assembly: GCA_963584085.1. NCBI lineage: Eukaryota > Metazoa > Arthropoda > Insecta > Lepidoptera > Crambidae > Pyrausta > Pyrausta aurata. The sequence goes on along the minus strand of OY757255.1, from coordinate 5,423,067 downwards.
TTAATTGCGTGCTCTGATTTGAGTAAACGTGTCTAATTTAATGAGAAGTCAATGAAATCAAGGTTTACATTTATGTATAGCGTGCTTTTTACTTATTTATTGGTAGGAAGTTAAGGACTACTACCTACCTATAAGTCATACCTACATTAGATTTCAAGTCGCGTATTGTTCGGCTCCCTTTTACCTGACCAAATTAAGGGTCAAGATTACTCACTTTACATATTCAATTGTACCTGTATACGGCGCTTTGACGCTCAAGCGATCGTTTTGACCAAAGCGCTATTGGAAAGGAGCACGATACGAATTGACGGTGAATCGAATTTGTAAGGCATCGCACACACTTGCGTGGTTTGGACTACACATTTGTTTGTGTGCGTTCTCCAGTTATTAAGGCAGGAAGTGGTGTCGATTTTAGGGAAGGTTACTAGGAACGGTTCACAGGTCATTGTTCCTCTTTACGCCGCGGCGAGTGTTTTTTGTGAGCGCGTGACAAGATAAATTGCTATTGTTTGAGATTAGGCCCTTTTTTGTTGCGTCAGACTCAGAGACATGTGTTGTTATGGTGTGGGAGAGAAGCCGGTAGAGTAGATGGCCATCCGATTTTATCAAACTTATCGACTCTATGTAAAAGCGTTGTAGTAGCTTATGAGCTTATGAATATTATGCGCTCACATAACGAAAGAGAGGCACTTAGCAATAGATTTGCACTTTTGAGACTCCTTCGTTTAGGATGTATATTATGGTCTAAATATTGAAAGAGATACGGATTAATTAGTTTGATGGGAAACGGTTAATTTACTCGTAGCATTTACTTGGATACTTTCGCACATACCTAGGAACAATTGAGTCAAAAAGAGCACTAGGAGCGATATTATCAATCAATGTTCAGAACTACAATCAAACAACCCCATAAACAACAAAACTATCCATGACACTTTAACACCTCTCCTATTAGGCACAATGGGTTAATCCTTGAACTGGCCGGAATGAACTGCAAAGTGAAAAAACGGTTCTAAGAGACAATGTTCCTGTCGGATTAGTGTTACTTTTGTGGTTAAAAATGGATGACAGCTCACCTGACCTGTCGCTGAAGCTGCGGCGGGGTTCGAGCGACTCTCGCGAGTCGTTTTATATGGACTTCGCTCAAGGCATCGACTCTGATATTGAGGAGGTGACGACGATCGAGCGAGTGATCCCGGAGCACCCTGGTGGTCGCACGGAGGGGGATTCGGATACACTGGCTACGCCATCAGGCTTGGAGGAGAATAAGGATCTGGTGCAATGGTATACTTTATATTATTTTCTTGGGCATTACATAATAGATTTAAACGAGAGTAACGTAGTGTCGGTTAACAGTTATTTTATTTCTGAACATTTTAATCATATTTTGCAGGTAGGTATAGATAGATTTTCAAACCCCTTTTCGTTTTAAATTTGTGTGTGGGAGAGTATAAGTGCTGTTTTTGTAGCCTTTTTGACCCATCTCACTTACCTACGGATGTGCTACCTATCTCCTACAAAACTCTGCTTATAGAATAAAACTCCTTAACTCATAAGAATATATAGCAGTTTACCTGTACATATTTACGATCCATTCTACCTGAGTGTTCAAAAGTTTGTTATAAAAGTATTTGTAAACTTGGGTAAGTATGTTGATGTGAATAATATTAACTAAGGTAGGGTATTTGGAAACTTGAAGCGTCTTAATTAGTTCTCTAATTAGAATTCTTATGTAGTTGTAAGTAAGTTAGAGCTTTTCAACACATTTTCAGGAAGAAGCTCTATTCTAGACTTATTTTTTGCTAAACATAATTAATGTAATAGTATGCGGCTGATTGAGAAACATAGTAAGTAAATGCATCTACTTTAGATTATGCCTCTCAATACTCGCCACTTTGACAGTATCTAATCTCGAATTAGCAGTTGCGCGTCTTAATTGATTCGTTCTGACTATACGGGTGTAATTCCAAAACAATTATGAACCGATAAACCACGAAGTGCCCTCCACTGAGCTTATGTGTGTCAGCTGGGGCTACGACCAGTCAGACGAGTTTGGCCCAGGCTTTCTCCGCTTCATCTCAGATATCAGCTGTGTTTAGTGTTGTCCTTCAGGGCGTCGTGTTGGGTCCCATAGCTATAGTCAATGGCTTTTAAATTGATGAAATCAAGACTTAATTTGTTAATTCGTATGAATGTGTAAGTAATGGTATTTAAATAGCATTAATCTAGTTCGATTAAAAACGTATGATCCACATATCACATCCATCGATTTCTAGGCTTCCTGTTAGTGATAAGAAGTGATACGATTTGACACATTTTTTATTATGCTTAGGAGTCAGAGGTTAAAGTATCAGCAGAGATAACAAGTTACTTTTGACCAGCAACAAAGTTAGAAGTTTTTGGTATCGTTCTATTGTCTAATAAACTTTGTTGTGTTTTCCTTACATCCGAAACTACAGAACAAGACAGCACTAGCTAGAATGGCTTGCGGTCGCGCACAAATCGTGATAGGCCGACGTACACGCGTCCAGCTGGAAGCTACTTTGCCCGTGCAATATTTCTTCGAAGCAAATACCAGTTAGGTAGGAATGAGGAACTACACGTGAACTTAGCAGCTTGTTGAAATCACGACAAAGGACCAGACACGCAATTTCCAATTGAAATAAAGTGTCTCTGACTAGCATGATAGTTTTTACTCCTTTCGTTCACTTCTCAGTTATTCCAAGAAATGGTAGTAGGTAATTATAACTTACCTCATATCTGCTTTGGCGGAGTCTCGCCCTTCACCATTCCCAAGTCCTTGTCGGTTAAAAGTAGGCGTACATCAACTTTACTATTCTGATGTAAATGTTATCGTCAAAATAAACGTTTTATGTGCAATGACCGTGCGTCCAGGATACTAAAGTAAAGTACGGACAAATTTATTGCGTATTTAATGTGACTGCCTACCTTTCCATATAAATCGGTCAACTTTGAGATCGCTACGAAGCTTTACAGCGATCTAAAACAGACGGTGTCGTTGTAAAATTTTGAGCATCGTAACTTTAATAGGCGTGAACCCGTGGCCCAACGAGTTTTCATGCTACACCAGCGGAATAATTTTGTCGTCTCACTCCAATCAGTCGTAATCGTAAAATGATTTTATACATGTACCTATATTAGGTACCTAGTACCACCTCTTTGACCCTTTTTGGTGATGCGCTATTTGATTACATTTTACGAGTAGATGGGATATTTTTATGGGTCATCATTCTGCGTCCGTTCTCTAGAAATACTCTTACATAGGTCGGTCTCCCTCTACCTCTGGAGTGTTAGCTCTGGCATAAAAAAAATAAAGTTCATTCATGTGTACACACCTTTCTTTTTCCTGAAAATGCCCCATGATAAATATATGATTTTCAGTTCAGGTCCATTGCCCATTGAATGTGTCTAACATAGTGGTTCTCTAGAAATTGTAGCCTTACTACAAACACTAGGTAGGTACTTACTCTCTGGTCGTAAAGGACGATGGTTAAATTCTCCTTTGTGTTTCCTGCACGCAAACTGCCTGTTGTTTTTGTACCCAGTTATACACGCAGGCTGTACTGCACATTTGCAAACAGCACGAGTATAATTTAGCTAGTTCTAGACTAGAGGAGTATTATGCAAAACTCGAGGATATCCTGTGGTACATAAGTAGCAAGCATCTGTTATTAACTCACTCTATCATGATCACTGATTAATGTGTCTCAAGAAAGCGCTGATACTAGAAAGCTTACCGACTTAATTATCCCTCTGGTTATGGGTACTTAAATATGTTCTACGGATACTTTTCCGTCTTTAAAAGACATTATTGCCAACATTTTAACCGTGCCCAATTTGTTATGTAGTCTTTAAATATAATGTGTACGTTTTTTGTCAGCGCGCACTTAACTTTCTGAACCTACAAATCTCAGACATCTAGGAAATATGCCTACTCTTCCTATCCGAAAAATCCTATACGAAAGGACATTTCGTTTCCCTAAACCTCAACACAATCCTTTACTCCGAAATGAATCGATGCGTGTAGTTTTTAGAAAATATAAATTAATCCAGCCGTTTGTTTACTTTGTAGTAACATTGGCTTTGGGTGGCATCGTTCCACGACCACGAGTCAGTTGGTTGGAAACTATTTTAGATACGGTTTTCCAGCAACTAAGTTACATCGCGGGTATTCTGTGTCGTGTCCCGTTTGACACTTAAAACTAATAGTTTCGTCGGTCTAAACAGAAAGGTAACGTTTGAATGTTTCCCGGAAATCACGGGCACTGAAAGTTGAGAATAAATAAATATAAATATGCGCCAGACAACACACCAATTGTCTGGTTTCGAAGTAAGGAATTTTCTTTCAACTAATATGACGGGGGCGTCTCCCATAAATACTTAATTACATATAACATCCATGACTACAAATGTTCGTACTCATCATACAAACATTTGCCCCTTGCGGGATTCGAATCCGCGATCACTGGCTCAGTAGTCAGGAGCGCTAACCACTGCGCCAAACGTTGTCGAGAAAGAGCATGACTTAATTCGTTTAATTTAGTTATGCATAATTTTTAAACCAGTTTGTTTATTCTTAACAAAATAGGCATCATTACTAGAACATAAATCAAAGTGGAATTTAGTTCTACTTAAGTTAAGTTCTTCGATAATAATCTGGAATATGAATTTTGATTAGAATAAAACCTCGCTGAATATTCCCAAATACTAACTTTGACATTTATAAATTTACGCCATGTCTTCTGATACGCCTTTATACAATGTATTTAAAAAAAATCTTCATGTAAGAAATGCAGATCAACAGAAATGCTACGCCTCTCGTATTTTGAAATCCGGAAAAATAAAAGAAATTCCTTCCCGATACACAACCACCATTAAAAGGGTGGTTCGCTTGATATCGAGATTCTGAGAATCTGAAATTCTTGGTAAGCCGATACCTCTGAGATTCTTCAAGAGCAAACTCTTACTAATTAAATTTCGATCGTACTGGAAAATAATTGCTCATTAACAGTTCTGAAAGAGGGATTCTGTTATATACAGGGGCTGTATTTTCCTATTGAGAGGTGTAATTATTTTGATGCCAAACTTTTATGCGTAATTTAGTATCTCTATAATATTTCTAAAGATACGTGTTGGATTAAGGTACATAATATACTCAAGGTATACTTATACTTTGTCAGGAGCTTAGGTGGAGTTGCTTAAACAAACTCTTTTTTGTTAGTGCTCAAGCTTCACGCGCCCTTTACGTAGGTGGTCGGTAATATTGCAGTCAATATACCTAGCTAATATTTATGCACGTTATTTACAGCCGGCCGTCCCAAAGAGGCCTAGTTAGTTCATCCATCCCGAAATAAGTTAGTGCGTTACGGACGAGCCGGCAACCACACCACCTAACCAATTAGTCACTATTCACATAGCGCAAATAAAACAGCTAGTCACAGTGCGAATAAATTTATATGAAGCGATAGATGGGGTCATTTTAACAGAAAGAGAAGCGCTTTCGTTATTAAAACAATTCAGCGCCGCATTTTTTATTACCTGCTAACACTGACTGACTCGTTAGCAAATCGTCAACGTTTACGTCAGGCTTTTTTTTAAAGACTTTATGGCACATATCATGATGAACAACGGTGGACTTAATGCTAAAAGCATTCTCTGCCAGTCAAAACTTTAAGTCATGCATATTCTATCTATACTAATATTATAAAGCCGGACGACCATTTGGCGCAGTGGTTAAGAAATTGGCTACTGCGCCAGAGGTCGCGGGTTCGATCCCCGCACAATACAAACATTTGTGTGCATGAACATGTCTGTTTGTAGTGGTCTGGGTGTTTTCTATGTATAATATGTATGTATTTACGAAAAAAAAAGTATTTAAGTATGTTTATATCCGTTGTCTGGTTACCATAGTACAAGCTTTGCTTAGTTTGGGACCAGATGGCGCCGTGTGAAATGTCAAAAAAAAAAAGCTGAAGAGTTTGTTTGTTTGTTTGTTTGAACGCGCTAATCTCCGAAACTACTGGTTCGAATTGAATAATTATTTTTGTGTTGGATAGTCCAGTTATCGAGGAAGGCTATAGGCTATATAACATCACGCTACGCTACGACCAATAGGAGCAAAGATATAGTGGTAAATGTGTAAAAAACGGGAGAAAGAAGTCACTATTCCACGCGGACGAAGTCGCAGGCAAAAGCTAATAAGAAAATAAAATGCACTGGCTGTTACGTCCTCGGCTCGTACAGTCTGCAACGCGGACGGCCCTCGTGGTTTGTTTTCGCTCCCAAACGCAACTCTGTTTAACGCCACTCACCAGACACCCTGTATTTGGGAATTTGGAACGCAAAAATTCGCCCCAGGTTAACATTAACTAGTGGAATGTCCGTTTTAATTGCGGTCTCGTGTCAGAAGGTGTGAGTTGTTTATTTCTTTTTAGTTTTAAATTAACTTTTTATCTGGTTGAAATTAACTTCGAAGAATCGTCATACTAATAATAACGTTAAAGTTTGTACATAAATACGAGTAAGAATGCTATAATTAAAATAAAGAGTTCACAGCCAAAAGTTTTTCAACTCACTTTAAATTTGCTGTACTTTTTTGTGATTCAGATACGAAACTCGTACCATAACTGCTATCTGCGTAGACAAGAACGAGGAAAACACTCAAAATCACAAATCAAATCACACCGAGAAGGCATTTCGCGAAATACGCAAACAACATCAAGACAGTGAATGTGAAGCGAAACAAGTTTTCCCAATTCCTTTTACGTCAAGTGTCTAAATAAAACGCTGTGTCTCTTATTGAAACGCGCAAACAGTTTGGAAGTAGACGGCTGAAATTACGATCACAAGAGGCTTGTATGACAGACGTGATATTAAAAAAAAACAAAGGAAACTTTAAGGCTTCACAACGGTTCAAGTGGCAACCGCAATAAAATACCTGCCCTTTAGATTCCTTCACCCTTTTCCAGGATGCCAAAGACATAGACTATGTTAAGTATACTTAGTTGTGACGGTAGTTGGAAAAGTCTGTCTGCGGCTCTGTGCGCCAAGTTAATTGTAATAACAATTAACGAGATAAATGTGTCTGCTGTTGGGAGCTTTTATTCATATCAAATTAGTATGATCGTTATGCCAGCGGTCGTTAGAAGAACTTGTAGTATCTTTTTTGCTGCGCAAAAAGTTTAAAAGCAATATTTCCATGGTCGCATAGCTAAATTAGAGTAACAACACCTCTTGTTATTATTATGGGATAGATATTATAAATATCTTTGTCTCAAAAATGTGAACGCGATCTCTCGGTATTTAAGAGTGTATATAAGTGAGTGTATAGTGGTATTTATGAGTGTTGCCAATAACAAATTATAGTTATCTGTACTCATACTTGTACCAGCTCCTTAACCTTTGGGTATTTATATCATATAGGAATATAAATTGTCCTGTCTGAGGTGGGGAGTTCCAATAACATCACACGGCTACCCAGAAACTGTCAGCCCGATGATACTTGTAAGCACGTAGCCGCGTTAGTTCACCTAGCTAGCCCATTTACTTTTCTTTTACTAATGTAGCGTCACTAGGTACACATCATACGGGATAACCATCCAACAAAAGGCGCAGCTAAATGTTGAGCTGAGACGGGCAGCAGCGTCATAGCTACAAAGAACTGCGCCTCTGCGCTCGCCAACCCGCCTGCCAAGCGTGGCGAGTATTGGCAAATACCCCCCTAAAAAAAAATGGTAAGACACAAAAAAACCAGGCCCCCAGTCTCCGGCAGCCCCGCTATTCCTGACTCCGGTAGCGGCCACGGTAACGGCGGGGCAGGGGGTGCTAAGAATCCCCGGAGGCGATCGCGCTACCACCCCCAACGACAACTGGCCCTGGTAACCTATAACGCGTGCACACTGAGGACAGACGAGAAGCTGCTGAAGATGAGTTGAAAGTGGGACCTTTTGGATATGGTCAAAGGAACGCCAGGGGACATAGGCTGGCCGACTTTCTGGAGAAGGAGGGACTCTTTGCGATGAACTCTTTCTTCCAGAAGCCGCCTCAAAGGAAATGGACCTGGTTGAGTCCGGATGGCACCACGAGAAATGAGATAGACTTTATCATGACCACCAAGAGACGGTTATTCAGTGATGTCTCCGTGATCAACAGGATTAAGACCGGTAGTGATCACCGAATGGTTCGAGGCACATTGAATATAAATGTCAAATTGGAAAGGTCCCGCCTGATGAAGTCTACGCTCCGACCTACTCTTGCCCATATCCAAAATCCCGAGAGCTTTCAACTTGAGTTGTCAAACCGCTTTGATTGCCTAGAGAGTTGCGTTTCAGTTGACGAAATAAACAATGGGTTTGTGGAAACTGTCCAAACGGTCGGGTCAAAGTTTTTTAGGCCTGGCCGTAAAAATAGACCTCAAAAACTCTCGGTCCACACTCTCGACCTCATGGCAGAACGTCGATCTATGGCACTGCAGACCTCCGATAATGCTGAAAACTACAGGCTGCTCAATAGACGAATATGGAAGTCCTTGCGACACGACATTCGTGCCTTTAACACGAACAGCGTTAAAGAGACGATAGAGCGGAACCAAGGCTCCAAAGTGTTTGCAAGGGACATGTCTATTGGGCAAAGCCAGTTGACGAAGCTAAAGACGGAGGACGGCAGTGTAGCGTCGACGAAAGCAGAGGTTTCGAGGGAGATCGAGAAGTTCTATAGGCAGTTGTACACCTCAGTTGCCGAACCCGTTGATAGCTCGGCCAGAGACCCAAGAGCTACCCTGACCCGACACTACACTGAAGACATCCCGGACATCAGCCTTTACGAGATTAGGATGGCCCTGAAACAGCTTAAAAACAACAAAGCACCTGGCGAGGACGGAATCACAGCAGAACTTCTGAAAGCGGGTGGAACACCGGTACTCAAAGTCCTTCAGAAGCTTTTTAATTCCGTGCTGCTAGAGGGCATCACACCTGAGGCATGGAACAGGAGTGTGGTGGTGTTGTTCTTCAAAAAAGGAGACAAAACCTTATTGAAGAACTATAGACCCATCTCACTCCTGAGCCATGTCTACAAGCTGTTCTCAAGGGTCATCACGAATCGTCTCGCACGTAGGTTTGATGACTTCCAGCCTCCCGAACAAGCCGGATTCCGAAAAGGCTATAGTACCATAGACCACATCCATACGCTTAGGCAAATTATACAGAAGTCAGAGGAGTATAATATGCCTCTATGCTTAGCGTTTGTGGACTATGAGAAGGCCTTTGATTCGATCGAAACTTGGGCGGTGCTTCGGTCTCTTCAGCGGTGCCACATAGACTATAGGTATATAGAGGTGTTAAAGTGTCTGTATAACAACGCCACCATGTCGGTCCGAGTACAGGAACAGAATACGAGGGCGATTCCACTGCGAAGAGGTGTAAGACAGGGAGACGTTATATCTCCGAAACTGTTTACAGCGGCACTGGAAGACGCCTTCAAGCTCCTGGAATGGGAAGGATTCGGCATCAACGTCAATGGCGAATACATGACACACCTCCGGTTTGCCGATGATATAGTCGTTGTGGCAAAGACGCTGGATGATCTGGGCATTATGCTCGAAGACCTTGACCGAGTATCCCAACAAGTGGGTCTTAAAATGAACATGGAAAAGACGAAAATTATGTCGAACTCCCGTGTTGTACCCACTCCGGTATCTGTTGGGAACTCAATTCTTGAAGTTGTTGACGAGTACGTCTACCTGGGACAAGTAATCCAATTAGGTAGGTCCAACTTCGAGAAAGAGGTCAATCGACGAATCCAACTCGGCTGGGCAGCGTTCGGGAAGCTGCGTAAGAGCGTCTTCTCGTCTCAATTACCTCAGTGTCTGAAGACGAAAGTCTTCAACCAGTGTGTGTTACCAGTGATGACATACGGATCCGAAACGTGGTCTCTAACTATGGGCCTCATAAAGAAGCTCAAAATCACACAACGAGCGATGGAGAGGGCTATGCTCGGTGTTTCTCTACGAGATCGAATCAGAAACGAGGAGATACGTAGAAGAACTAAGGTAACGGACATAGCCCTGCGAATCAGTAAGCTCAAGTGGCAGTGGGCAGGGCACATAGCGCGAAGAACTGATGGCCGTTGGGGCAGAAAAGTTCTAGATTGGAGACCCTTCGACCAAAGGCGCAGCGTAGGACGTCCGCCGACAAGATGGACAGACGACCTTGTGAAGATCGCAGGATCGCACTGGATGCAGACCGCTCACAACCGGTCGTTGTGGAAAGCCATGGGGGAGGCCTATGTTCAGCAGTGGACGTCCTTCGGCTGATAATGATGAATGAGGTACACATCAGTGGCAGTAAGCAAAAAGTAACTTAATCTATACATCGGTAGAAGCATGAAGTCTAATTACCGAGCATCAAGTGTCGCTAATTGAGCGACGACGGAATCAAACGAATGGGTAATCACTAGTTTCGGTTATGAGGCTAGGCTCGTGTGCTCGTAATTGCGTACCACGTTGGGCGCCACTCTTGTACGTTGGAGCGAGATTTTGTTGAGAGGTTGATGTGAGTGAGGCTGCCAGCTAGAGTTTTTTCCTTCCGCAGTCTAAGTAACGGCGAGCCCATCTAATGAGGGGTTTTCGGATTTCTTAAGAGTTATTTCAAGCACACAAAACAGATAACAATAAAAACAGCCAACTAATACTTAGTACACATTGATCAGCGGAATCGAAATCCAAAAATACGTACATCCCCAAGAGCTTACAATACAATCTTTGCTTTGATTTTAGCGACTACTACTATGCTGTAAAAGCAACAACGGTCCTATGTGTGCCACCTATGACTCTCCATAGGAGAAATATATCCCTCTGAACTGCTGGCTTACTAGTCTACATTTATAAAGAGACGTAATAAAATAAATCACGGAATCTAGCAACAACTACATAGCAGGTAGTAGCCCTATCGATCATGGCGGTCGGGGAGCGAGAGTGGCGTGAAATTAGCGGGCGCGGACGTCGCCACTCTCAGCGAGACTTGTCACGCGTCGGAGTTTGTACCCGGAGTGGACATTTGTTTGGCAAATCTACATAATTTAAACCCTTATATATCTGTCTGCAATTGGGCCGAAGTAAGTTTAAAAGGAAACTGATTCTGGGTGGATATGTCACGGGTCAAACTGCCGAAGAAGGAAGATATTAGTGAACACTTTGGAAAACTAAATGAAGAGGTGATAAAGACAGACACACATCGTCATTAAAGACAGCTCTTAGTCGTTTAATTTAGTATTTATTTTACACGTAATTTAATAGTAAGTAGTAAAATTAAGCGCACTACATACCAAATACCTCAGGTAGTACAGCTACGGTGCTATGTAGGCGGTACCTAGATAAATATCCATTATCGAGTCCAAACCACATCCTAGGCGATATAGCCAGTTCAAATTGCAGAAATGGCTTCAGCCCACAGGATTAGCATAAAACGAGCGTTGCAATAAGGCAGCGCGCACACTGCGACCGGTCGCGGTCTGTCGCCAGACTATTCCGAGGTATAATAACTGCGTCAGCTGGTTAACATGAACACAAACTTTGGTATCCTTATGTAGGAGAGTCTGGGACTGTGATCGGGAATAAAATTACTATATTAATTACACAAAAACAAATGTAGCAAAATGTTGGTTCAGATTGTGTAAAAACTCTCAAATAAGCAAAATTTTTTAACATTTTAAACACGTAGGTTTACAATTTCACGAGCCCTGATTTGCGTGTGTATGTTAAATAATAAATTACACATTTCAAATCAACATCGAAACGTCTGTAACTAGGTAACAGTTAAAAATGCATCTACGTAAGGCAGGATTTTTCCCCGATTTAGCCATCAAGGCCAAGGTACTGAACGGCGCAGTGTCATCTGTTTTTAACGGCTCTATCCTTCTGTTTTAGCACTTGCCGTCTGAGAAACCTACCTTCTCACAGATTTGTGACTTTATTGCTACGATTAATACTGACTTAAATATGATAGCGGCTGCGCTTGAAAGCTAGATGCAGTTAAACCGGTATAGTTACAATTAGCTTGTTTATGTTGTACTAAATTATAGTGACAGCTCGAATGTCGACTAGTTTGCTTTATAGGGCAGAAGTGTCTGGGCGGGACGCCTGCAGAATACAGTAAACTATTGATTTATTGCTTCGTAAATATTTAGGAACCCGGAGGTTATCAATTTGAGTACCAGTTTTGTCCCTAATAAAATATGGTTATACGTCTCATATCCTGTCGTATGAGGATTTATTTATATGATCTATGCAGTTACAATCGATTACAAGTACATAGCCAGTGTCGAATTTAAATCCATAAATGTGAACATTGGCAGCATGCAACTACCACTATGGTCATATTGAATAGTGGAAATGTTAAATGTTACAGAAGTACTAATGTGACACAAAACGGCAGTAATTTAATGAAGCAGCTCAAATTATCATAACATGTTTCACATATTCAATGTGCTGCATGCTTGTACACAGCAGCCTTCAGCCATTACTGGGAGCTATTTGGCGCTGATATACAGCTATAATAGCTTGTTTATCAACGGCTGCATGCAGAAGCATGGCTGAGGAGTTCTAGCTAGTAAATACAAATGTTTCGTATAGGTAGTCCATACTCGTGGTATGAGGTCCATACCATATGAGAGGTAGATATAATCAAATAGCGCGCTATGAAACATTGAAGTATTTAAAATATTATGGTTACGTTTGATCTAAGTGTTTGTTTATGAGTTACTTCCTCTAAAAGCGCATAAAAATGCACCCATCTTGGAGACGAGACGCCCCAGCCCGCCCCTGCGCCGACACCATCATAATATTTTACTCATCGCTCTATCGCAGCTCATAAATCAAACATTGTAATGTCAGTTTTAAAATAGGGAAGCCCACCATTTGTACTGGGTGATTCGGCAGAAATTGCCGGTACGCTTTTGACGCGTCACGCATTGATGGATAAAGTCACTGCTTTATTTTGGGTGGTGGAACACCCGTAAACACAAGTTTTATTGCTAAACAATTTTTGATACGATCTATTGTAATACTATAAAATTATAGCATTGGAGCCGGGAACACGTATACAACTTTTTAACATTTAATTTAATTTTAATGTTGACAATCGGGTAAATTTCAAGGCTTCGGTTAGTATCTTGTTTCTAGACTGACAACCAAATTGTATAAACACTGCAACAGGTGTCATACAGCAAAACTTAAGGACAAAATTTACTTTAATATTTATTAACATTCATTAATTTTACTTTAGATAATAGAAATAAATCTCGAATTTAGGAACAAGAAAAACTAAACAGTTTTTGGAGGTGTGTTACTTGTCGACGAAATCTGTGACAGTTACACTCAAACACATCAAGATCAACATCCTTGTTACCCGTTTGTTGAGTAGTAACTGTATTGAAGTTATACGGATCTTGGCTTCTTTGTTACGAGTCCTGAAATTGCTTGGAGCTGAAATTGTAGCCATTTCTCAGCGTTGTTCCTTCCAATTTACAGTTGCAACGTAGCTCTAGTATACCGGATCATTTGCTACGAGTATTCTGAAATTGGATTGATTATATAACTGAATGACGAATGACGAAGTAAACAATACTCTCTCCAAAGTATTGAATTGGTTCACCACTAATAACTTGTTACTGAATGCTAGTAAAACTAAATGTATAAAATTCACTTTGCCTAATGTAAAGCAACTTACACCAAATATTGTACTAAATGGTAATAAATAATCTAGTCTTAATGGACTCCACTGTATTTCTGGGCATTAGACTTGACTCAAAATTACAGTGGGGACCTCATATTGAAGCCCTAGCTGGGAGGCTAAGCTCAGCTGCCTTTGCAGTTAGAAAAATTAGGTATCTGACTGATGTTGAAACGGCGAGGCTTGTATATTTTAGTTACTTCCACAGTATTATGTCTTACGGTCTTCTCTTGTGGGGTTCTGCTACAGACATTAAAACCATATTTATTTTGCAGAAAAGAGCCATTCGTGCTATGTATAAACTTAGTCCTCGTGACTCCCTGAGAGAGGTCTTTAAGAAAATCAACATATTAACTGTGGCTTCTCAATACATTTTTGACAATATAATGTACGTTCGTAAAAATTTAGATAATTTCATGAAGAAAAGCGACATTCACCCATATAACACAAGAAATAAACACAAGCTTGTCGTTCCTAACTTCAGATTAGTTAAAACTAGTAACTCGTTCATGGGAAATTGTATAAAATTCTTTAATAATATACCACACAATCTTGTCGAATTGCCGGTTGATAAATTTAAGAAACACGTTAAAAACACGCTTATGTCTAAAGGCTATTATAAGGTTCAAGACTATCTAAACGACACGAACGTGTGGTCCGTCCAGCCTGCACCAACTGATGTACTTACCTTTGATGATTTTGATTTTACGGCAGCTAGTGGTGACTGAGTTTGTTCCGGCGTTTCTTCTCAGCACTTGCCTAATTGTCTGTGTTCTGTCTCGAAGCGCTGGTAGGGCCCAAAAGACAAAGACCAAAGCATAGAGAAAGAAAAAATCTTCGCTTTAAAAAGAGCGTGCTACTTGGTGAAATTCTATAGGATTTGACAGCGAAAGACCTTATGACAGCGAGACCGTTTTCTAAGAAATAATGGATTTAGTGGATACGTCAAGTTTCCGTCGTTGGAATTTTTGAAAAATTATGAATGGATATAATTATAATTTAAGTTTTGTATAACAATTTCAGATGAAATGACTTGTGCTTTCAGCAACTGTGAAGTGCGCCGAGGATACAATCCCGAAAATCATACTTTCCACCAGTAAATATGAATCATTGATAAAAAATTGAAATCCAAATTTTATAAAATTTGTGAGTGAAATCGACTCCGATGCCAAATTGTACAGTAAATTTAGGACTTCCTTTGTGATTTGCAGCCATATATCAAAGTTTCCAATAGATTAATTCAGGTATTTTCAGTAAAATAAGAAACCGTTTCTTTACACTAGGGCTTGACTAAATGATGACGTCATCAGTATCGATAAATTTTTTGACTGATTTTTTTAGGTAACCGTAATTCTTGCACAGCTTCTTCTCAGCACTGGCCCACACAACTGGCCCGAAGCTGTGCTGTGGTAAGGTCTATGTTGGAACGTGTATAAGTGTTTCTAGAATGTCTTCATACATAAATAAATAAATATGTAATTTAACAAAAATGAGGTTGTCTTGTTTATCAAATAGAAAGTATTATGTAATTTAAAGGTGCATTAATTTAATTATTTTTGTTTCAATTTACATGATTTATCGTAACCTCGTCGATAAAACTTGGACCACCATAAGATACACATCACTATTGAACGCACACATGTAAAGTAACTTTTTGGTTACGCTGAAAATCCGCGTTTGTCATTCTATACTATACTACTTTCTATGGACCAAAGAGACATGTTTCGCACATTTATTTTAATTTTTATATTTGACGTTCATAAGTGTCATTTCATGACCTAAATTGAAATAAAGATTTTGAATTTGAATTTGAAATGCGTTATAACGTAAACTGATAAATTGTATCCCTGCCTGCTGACAAGTAACAGAAAACTAACCTTTTATAGAATATAGGAAGTAAAAATATACTTCTATTGCAGAATTTCTGAAATGTAGCAAGCTGGTATATAAAAAAACAGCTCTTGATTAAAAATTCATGGGGAAATGTTTCGTTAGTCTGCTCCTGCTAATTTTCAGCAGCAAGGCAGACGGGGATGTTTGTGTTGACTGATCGCAGCTACGTAGTCTAATATGTATCGCGTACCTGATTGTAGTAGTGAGGTCTGTTAGATGTGTATAGTCCGATGCAAAAGATATCGAGAGTTTAATGTGTTATGTTTCGCTGATGCACCTGCAGAGTAGATAAATTGACATGTACTTGTCAACTACCTACCAAACAATTGTAATTAACGTAGTATTAATTTTCTCTACCATAGTCTGTTTTTTTTGGAAAAACGAGGAAAAGATTAAAAAAAAACACTTTTGGATAATGTGTAAGATGTACATACAACCATACAACCTGGGTATCTCAGAGAATCAGCCCTTAAAGCTGGAGCAGCAGCGGAGTTGGCTGAAAACGCCAAGCGTCGCAAGTACGGCTCACTTGCAAGTGATTATGTATTTGCGCCGTTTGGCGTTGAAAAGTTTGGGCCGTGGGGGCCTTCGGCTAAATTGCTGTTTAGAAAAATTTCGCCAAAACTAAATTCTGTTACGGCCGATAGTAAAGCTGGCTGGTTCCTAGCTCAAAGGATTAGCATAGCTATCCAACGCGGCAACGCAGCCAGCATTATAGCCTCCTTGCCACAAGGAAATGGTTTCGTTTTTGAATAGGGTAGTCTTATTTTTTATTGTTGCATGTCTTAGTTTTAATTTTTTCTTGTTTGTTATTAATAAATATAGATAGTTACCTGGGTATTCATAACTGTATGTAGGTAATATAAATTGCAATTGGGTTTATTCCTTGTCTGTCACAGAGTCACGGTTGCTTTTTACAAGTGAAATTTATATTATTAAGTTTGTTAGTATAGTGATAAATAACAAAACACTATAAAAACGAAAATCAACTGTATGTAGGTAGTTAGCGTCTCATAATGTCTGAAAAGGAAGCGGTGTGCAGTCTTCCTAAGAAGGAGATTCTCCTACAAAGCTAATATTTTACTTACAAATTAACGCTCTGTTGAAACTGCAAATTCGGCTATAAAACAAGCTGGGATTACATACAAAACCTAATTATGAGAAATGAATTTCATGCTGTGTTTGCTTTGCTTCTACGAGTATAAATAATGAAATATGAAAATTATACTAATCTCCGTGCACTTCTATTCAAGTAATTCTGCAATGTGCACCTATTCTCGTAAAGGTGTTGGTCTGCTATCTTTCCTCGTTTATTTTTGGACACTTTAAACCAAAATTAAAAAATAACATCGCTATAGTGTTGCGTATTTCATCAGTTATCACCACTAATCTGTGCTCACGCGTGTCAAAGAACGCGCGTTTAGTTCGTTTTCCGCAATATTTACCTAGTACCGATCGATGATGGCGCCCTCGTCAAGTTTATGTATCGGAAACAAAGTCCGTCCCGTGGGTCGGTGGCATATTGTCTGAAAATAACCGCGGCCCTGCAACAAGGGACTGTCGACTATTTGTGTAGGTTACCGGACCGCCGTGATTGATTCTCATTTGTTTCGAAAGTTAATGGCCAGTATCAAAACACACCGCGTTTGTTTCGAATTATTTCCTGCCAGTTGTACCTAATTGTTTCGTTTGGTTCATAAATGCGATCATTTTCATGATGGATGGCTGGAAAAAAAATATTACGCATGAATGAAACTACGAGTATGTCTTGAAGAAGGTGACAAATGGGGCCAATTTTGATATACGAAAAATTATAAAAAAAACTACAAAACGTTGAGCAACGATGTCCTTGTGAAATACCTACTCTACCCAGTCTTGTTTTTTGTCACATAAAGTACAAGTACAAGTCTTCTTAAACAAAGTTTCACAACTTTTCGACAAACATAATCAAGTACCACAGTAAGAATGTGCAAATGCTCTTTATCGTAGTATTTCTGTATAGAAATATCGTTTATGTTCTCCTTGATTATACTTATTTACGAGTTATGCCATACAATTTGGTATTTATCGGTAATGATATGGTTTGATATCGTTGTCTTCAGGGGAAGCCGCGGTGATTGGATAGTTATCACTCTATTAGACCGTTGGCTGGCTGTCTGGACACCGTAAATAAAACTTTTACGATTCCACTCTACGAAGATTCCGCTCCATTGATTTTTAAATGGCTTTATCTTTCTGAGGAGGTGTGATTTTATTAAGAGTTCTAAGAGAGACGGTTAACTAAGTCATATTTCTGTGTACGGTTTTTGTACGTGCTTCTTTATATATTAGAGAAAAAAAATGTATAAATATGTTTTTTTTCGAAAATAGTTTAAATATTTTTTCTTTCTGCTATTATTGTAGCCCTTTCTGGCTAAATAGTCGTTTTCAAAGACTGATTCCGCACGAGATGTTACTATCTTAAATCTTGATCGTATGCAAGAAAAAAAATATTAAACGAATTTAAGGTAAATAAACTGTCTTTGCAAATACATTTATTAAAAAAAAACCAAACTAGCTCTTTCTCACTCACCAATGTGGTCGAAATAATACGACAAGGATATTGATCGAAATTAAAACATCTCAATTTTGCTAATCCATTCAAAAACAGAGCAGCTTAACTGTCAAAGCAAGATCGCAATACGTACCCAGATTTCTGCCAAACCAAAAGATTTTGTTTGCCGGAACCGGTGTTCCAGTTCAATTGGCTAAATTGATTTGGCCAGCCCACGGCAATTTAGATTTATCTACGACTTATTCATTATTAATCAACTAATGGAGGAAGAATAGAAAAAGCTTTCGTTGAAATAATACTTAACATTTTCCGGCCTTAAAAATGAGGTTATCACTTTGACCGTATGTTTGTGATATTTTAGAATTTGATACTTTATTATGATCTACCTACTTAAGCTTCCAAACACGTGTGCCAAGTTTAGTAAGTACTTATATGTAATATGTATGTATGTCCACGGATTTCTCGGAAATAAAATGTGAAATCGATTTAATTTTTTTAGTTCGGTCAAGTATATTCTAACTTAGGGAAAAGCGCAAGCTTTATTAAAATCTGTATAGTAGTGTCCGAGACATAGGTGAAAAACATAAAATTAATAAATAAGTAATTATAAAAATGTTTAATATTATTGGATAAAAAAAAATCCCGCTTTCAGGACTGTGACTCTGCATGCGATTAGACATATTATTACTATTACTCGTACTAACTGACAAATAAGATTTTTAAAAATGTAGATAGTCATTTGGCCACGATCTCATTTGATGGTAAACTATTGGGTTAAGATGGTCCATTTTGGATATGTTTTTCAAAAACCGTTATAGTCACCGTTTAAATGGGCCTATTAATCCAGCAGATTAATAAATATTTTCCCTTTTTGACCTATTTCCAGTAAACCCGAGGAACAGGCCAAGGATCGGAATGTAATTATAGAGATACCGACCCGCACTCGAGTCCGTCATTAAACGCTTGAGAATCAAATTTACGACGCTTTCAAGCCGACTGTCTTTGTTCGCAAATAAAAAGCATCTTCAAAATCAATCAGACTTCCGATAAGTCATTGAAAGTGTTTCGCAATAATAATAAAAATACATATTAAAAAACAAAGTCCTCCGCCGCTACTATTTATTTCATTGTCTGTTTGTGAAAGAAAGACTCGATTTAAAACATCTGTACGGATTTACCACTTAGATGTTTTTGGAATAGTTGGTGAGATAGAGTGATTCATGTAGAAGGTTTCAATTAATATTTTTAGAAGTATAATTTCTAGTGATCGAGTGAAATTTGGCGGGTCGCTAATAACTAAACCTACAGCTTTGACTACAAATAAATATCTGTTTAACAAATCGCGTCTTACACTGCGCTGAGCGTAAAAATAAGTGTGTACAAGTAGGGAAACATGCCCTTTTCCCTTCCCATTATGGCTAATGCAATGTTTACACAATCTCAGTCGCTCCGTGTAACACAACTTCAGCCGTTGAAAATGGATCTATTTTTGTAAGCGCCTACGAAAATAAACAAATATAAATAGATCTGTCCTTACACTCCATTAGAATATCCCTTGGAAGTGCCCATTGGCTGTTTTCTCACGAAGAAGCTGAGATGTCTCACGAACATCTGTGTCCAATTAATCAGAAACTAGAAGGGGAATAAATCCGGAGTTAACATCGTGTGTTTAATAAACCAATGCTAGTTTACCTTTCATTACTATTATAGTGTTAGCTTTACTTGATAAGCTAATCCGTAGCACCGTTGTAGCTCCTGAGAAATTGGGCTATGTTATAGTAACGTTTAAATCTATTAAACAAGAAAATAAACTTAATTTACTAAAGGACATAAAAGTTTAAAAAAATATTCTGTAATTGAATTGGAAATGAAATCATTTCTTATTTTTTGAAGAGTCTCCGCCGCTATTGAGAAGGAAAGGTCCATTAATTTAACTAATTATCAGTTTCATAAAAACCTGCCCCTGAAAGCTAACTCAGGAGTCTCTTAAGTAAGAAGAACAGTTTTCAGGCAAGAAGGTTTGGGCATTAAGCCAAATGAAATGAATGGAAAAATTCTTCGGGTTATGGGTGAGTACTTAAATTTCAATAAAGAGAAGTTATTGAAGAGCGATAAGTTAAGTTGCCTATCATTTGATAGCGTTTTACTATTGAATAGAATGGTGTCTTTGAAAACACCAATGCTATACCCATATGGAGATAATAACTCTGAAATCAATGTTTTTTTATTTTTTCATACATTTATGCACCTTGTTTCGCTGGAAATATTTATATCGTTCATTTTACTTTTGTAGATCGGGCTTTGCAAGCTTCCATAACTACACCTAATACATTAAATGAATACGCTAAATTGCGGGTAGCGAATATTGCAAATGATATGCAGCTCGGTGCACTGCATGCACGTTATAATAAACGTAGCATTTATACAAAAGTTGCACCTGTCTACGGCGCGAGAAGTGGCCACTTAAAGTATGCTTCCACCTAATTAGCTTTTGTTAATCGCGGCTTCAATCAATGCACTTTACTCACCTGTAATAAGAGCTAGTTTAGCGCAAAATGTGGTGCGTGTCGTGGGGATATTGTATGGAGTGAAGGGCTCTGAAGTCGTCTCCGAGACCTCTTGATGTGCACCGAGGTAAAGCCTAGGGAACGAGGTTTTACACGCGGTTGTAACATGTGGATTTTATGCAGTGTGAGGCTTGATTGGTTATAGTGAAACACTCTTCAATGTTGTCTAAGTATGGATTTAAAGAAGCAAAGGTACTCGTAGAAGGCGAAGCTCGGAGCGCGATCGTCACGGATTTCCTAGATATGGTTCGTAATACTTTTGGTGACTGAAAAGTCGTCACATGATGGCTCGTCTATTATTCGTCGTATTATTTCAACCTTTTTTTAAATAGGACAGAAGGGCTTAGTCAACAATAAGTTGACTCATACGATGATTCAAGCATAGCAGATGAACATTTTTCAGGAGTATTTTTCATTTCCGAATAAATGACTAATACCTCTCCTTTTGTAACATAAGTAGGAGCGGTTTTTTATCCTTGACTATTAAAAATCCGCGATGAAAAGAGGACGCGGAGGAAGAAAGCGCAATGCCTGGTCTCGTTATTTTCCTTTTTTTCTTTTTATCGCGGAACCACCTCGCTAAGACAATCTTCGTATTTCGGATACATAAAGAAGCTGTGTAACCGGTTATTATGCAAATAGGCATTTACTCCCAACGAACATATCCGCCTACCCCAGCATCCTAAACGACGCGATTTACGATGAACTTACTTACATTACACGTCTACTTTCATAGAAGTCTCGTCTTTATGGTTCAAGCACTAAAGATCATTTTCTTAAGTACGGTAGACCTGGTTGCAATCGCGCGGGCGTAGCTGTAAGAGTCTCCCAAATTATTAAAGAGGTGTGTACATCATTCTGATCTCTATGGCAAAAGACAAAGAGTATAATGAAGCTAAATACTGACGCGTTCAGAGACTGGTCGCCTTACCTATACGAAGTGAACGTGACAAATCGATTGAAATAAATACCTTTCGTTGACCCAATAGGGCTTTGAAGAAGCAGCGCATTGACTATTCATTACAGCCCATTTATTTACCTAGAACAAATATATGGGAAGGATATAAATGCAACCGATACCGTCATGAATTTATCAGCTATTCGGTAGTGGTGGGAGTTTTTCCATCGATTCGTCCATTGACAATAAATAACCAATGTGCTTTTAGTGGAAACGTTTACTTGAAATAGGTCGCCAAGCTATAATTGCTAAGTAAATGAGGTAGGCAGGTAATAGTAAAAACAAAGGACTTGAAAATAAGATATTCGTGACAATCAATGTAGACGCAAATAATGATTGCGTTATTCAATTTATTCCGAGATTTATGTTTTATAATTTTATTTTAATGGGTTACGACAGAACGGACGCTCTTTCTTCTTCTTCTCTTCTTCAGGATTCTAGTCTAGATTATACCATGCATGGAAAAATAATGTCGACATTTGAGCTAGTTTATTCTGAAGAAGCTCTTCTTTGACCTTGAATATAATTAGTTAAATATAACTAATTATATTTCGCGAGTGTTAAAGTCGCAGTGTGTAAGGGGTCTGACTATTAGGAGATCATAAGCCTGTCTGAAAGGTCAATTCTTAGAACAGATGTGAGTCGACCGGTGTCGTCCTATTCCATCTATCTATCATCATGGGCCTATATTACCATGTGGTGATAGATAGATAGGACGTTCATACAAGCGCATTCAAATAAAGTGCGCCACAAAAAACGGCATCGAGCGTCCGTTCTGTCGGATCTAAATAAGCGTTTGTCACAAATCGCTGCCGGCCACGTGAGGCGCAGAATCAGGATGGGCTCGTAAATCTGAATTGACACCGACACACAGCCCCTGACAGACTGCGCGGCTCCACGGATTTTAGTAAACGTTTAGCGAGCGCTTAACGAATTAAGGGTCAACAAAATGTTGAATGAGTACCAATGTAACATTTTATTTTGAAAATATAACTAATTAATTAGGTATTAATTAGATTTAATGTAGAAAACAAAACGACCCTAAACTATGTAAATGTAAACCTTTTGAAAGACATGTAAAGTTTGTGTAATTGAAAAAAATGAGGCTGACACGCACAAATAACAGAATCAAGAATTTTCCTATTTTCTCGTTAGCCTCGTTACCGTCTTCCTAGAGCCTCGTTACTGCTCCGTAATTAAAGCCACCTATAATGTCAATTGAGAAAAATTTCTAAAACTGCAACTTATGAATCTGAGTATTTTATATAATAAAACTCAACAGATTGTTTCAAATCCATTAATCGATTGTATTTGTGGTAAGTGGTCATTTTACCAATGGCCTGCGGAAAATAGCGATAACCAAATAAATAGGACCTAAGGGAACTGTTTAGTGGGCTTGCCAGAAGGGATAGTATGTAATAACATCACCATTATCATGTAGAACATTGCCTAATTATTTTATGAATATGTAATCATATTCGTGACATATGACAAGTAATATCGTCCTAAAATGAACTCTATATGTATACTTAAGGAGTTGGAAAAACCTACATCGAATGTGCTAAAGGGTATTTTGTGTCAATAAGTGCCATAATGGCCTGACGTGATTTAGGCTAGACAGTTGAATGGGGTAGCAGCTGCGGCCATCGGCAATATTAATGTCTGCCTAAGACGATGATGTGATTTTTATTACCCAATATTACAAAAAGTAGTTTAGGACTGTTATAAATATAATACGACCATAAAAGTAGATAACGTATTTATAATGGACAAGCCAGCAAGTTGATCATAACATCGATGTTGATAATAATTTGTGCTATCTACTGTGTATTTTTTGCAATAAATAAATTGAAATTAATTATACTTAATCTCTCACGTCGTTATTTACCAACAATCAATTGTTTACGCGGCCGGCTAATGTAGCTGAATTTACAACCTGTTTACAAATGTCCTCATAAGTTCTGCTTAGCGTTATCTGTCCAATTCTTCATACGAAATGACATTATTTAAATTATTCGTTGGTTAATGCTTTTGTCGACGGGAAAACAGACCCTCAGATAGACTGTTACGAATGTCATGTCTAAGGTTTGATATGGATTAGTAATGTAGATTAAGGTCCAGAAATATAGAAAGAAAGTTTAATTGGACGGAGCTAATGAGCCACCTTTTATTTTTTACTGTGTTGCTGTTGTGATTATTATGAAAAATGAATCCTGACACTGAAATCTCTCTCACTCACTCAGCATAGATTTCCCACTTCTGCACACATAACCAACATTTACCAACACAAGCTATAATGTTCTATTGAAGACTAAGTGGAGCTCTAATGTTCTATGGAGAGAGGTCTACACGCGTGGTATTAATTCATGCGCTGGTATAATGTGCCCCGGATTGCGCATTGGCAAGCTGCGCGGGCGCATGATCGGCGATATCCTCCGCGCCCCCCACGTCCTCCGGATCTAAATGCTCACTCTTTTTTTCATTCATAGTCATCTGTCTTATGACAATAACTATGATATAATTTTATTATTATTTATTTATTTTATTTATTATACAAACAGCGTTTTACAGATGAGTTTAGAGTAGTCCCACAAAACTATTTACATAGTTTATATTTACTTTACTTTTTCATCAGGTATGTAAGCTTGGCTCTTGCAAATTGCATGCTTGACCAAACTGCATTCTCTACCAGTCATACTCGTACCTTTGGACAAAACAAAAATTAATGTGGGCTGTGCAATAAAGAAGTAAGATTAACTATTACAAAAAAAGGGTGAATTACATGCGTTGCAGGCGTTTAACTTTTTTATGTAGATCTAGAAATAAAGCCATTCCATGTCTTTGCTTATTATTATCATTTTTATCATAATAACATTATGTCATCGAAACTAAAGAACAATCACACCGCAGTCCCACATTTCAAACTTATGAAAACGATTTTTACATACATTCGTTTCACATAGTTCGACGTATTACATACAAGTTCAAAGACTTGTGCAAAGTGCTTACAGGCATCACAATATCGACAGTCACGTCGTTCAATTGAAATGAAATTGACCGTTCACGCTCACAAAGAGTCATAGGAAAAAATGCGAGCTTGTTGGTGCCATCAAAGGCCTATTACCAATTTCGTTCAAGAGCCGGTCTCCTGTTCCGCCCTCATGCTGCAATAATAGTGTATGAATTGCACCAATCCAGGGGGCATCACCGAGTTAAGGCAGTAATAGCCTGGCGAGCGGGCATCGCGACGCGGCCGTATACCCAGTGCTCATTTTTTGCAACACCAAAGTAATAAAAACAGATTTGCAAGCTTATGCCGACTCAAAAATTAATGCACTTCTGAATTTAACGGCACAGAACGGCGGTATCATAAGCACATAAGTGCGTTTACCACGTTTCTGCAAACTACATTTTAATGGTGGAATATTATCAGGCGTGCTAACTTTCGCGTTGTGGAAATCTAGAATAAGATCCGTGTAATACCTACACGATGGTACGGTATTGTTGAAGAAGATAGTTTGTGAATTCCAAATATGAGGATCTCGGAGTCGTTTGTGAATGGCAATGAACCGCCTCCAGAGGAAAGGTAGAGTAAATTTCATATTTTTTAAATTCTTATTAAGTAGTATAAGAACTAAAAGTTTATAAGTTTGATTTATTGGGATGGAAAAATATTTTGCATTCTTTTTGTATCGATAAATAATATACTAGGTAGTAGTTGCCGAGATAATAATTTTAATAGACACGGTCACTGTACCAGTTTGTCTAAGCCAAGCTGAGCTAATTAATAACATCGTTTCCAAAAGCTCGAAACTATGATAACACAATCTACTACATGAGTAAAATCTGGACTCTGATGAAAATTACGGCACGATTCCTTTAATTCAAAATTACTTACAAATTCGTTAACGTCTTAACGTCACAACACTTGTTCGGACTTGGTTCGGACGTTATATATACATATAATAAAACTGTAAAGTAGGTGAATTCTGTACATTGCATATTTAAAAAAAAAATTGCATTGAGGGGGCTTCTTACACGTAATAGATACCAAAAATATTTTTTTTGAATTTTTTGTCTGTCTGTCTGTCTGTCTTTCTGTCTGTTTGTTCGAGGTAATCTCAGAATCTACTGGACCGATTTTGATGGGGCTTTTTTTATTTGACTCAGCATCACTTGGAGAGTAAACTAGGATATAAATAAAAGAATATAATCTATTATTATAAAATGCTTTGTCCTCAATGATTCACTGACTGACGGATCAACGCACAGCCTAAACCGCTGGTCGTAGAGACTTGAAACTAGGAGGCTGTGTTCTCTGTATAACGTAGGGATCCGATAAGAAAGGATTTTTCGAAATTTTACCCCTAAAGGGGTGAAAAAGGGGAGCAAAGTTTGTATGGGGCAACGTGATTCCTTGCTCTGATCTATTTCAAATTTTGCATAAACATTCCTTAAAAAAAATTAAGAAAAATGTGTATCAAATTTTATTGAAATTTATCTTGTAACGGGGTTAAAAAAGGGTAGAAAGTTATTTTGGGGATGATTTTCCACAAAATTGATATCAATACTCTTTAGTGCATAAGATTAAAATATATATTTTTTCATTATTGACAATCATTTGACATATCTGAGACACAATGTTTTGACACATGTTTGTTATTGATTTTGCTCTCGAGAAGAGATTTTATGAATATTTTTATGTGTTCAAACAGGGTAGATATCAAGTGATCTGTGTCCAGTGTAGTATGCAGATCGTTTGTTCATATTGTCGGTGGACGGTCATTCTACGCTGCTCCTGTAGTCGATGGGTGACTTTTCTGCTGTTTCATGGGGGGCCTATGTTAAGCAGTGGACGGCCTTTGGGTGTTGATGATGATGATGGGGTAGATCTCTACATATATTTTTCCCCTTGAATTCAAACTTATAAGGTAGCGGGAAAAGACTTGAGGGAATTTGCTTCTTCCTCAGCCTATATGTTATGAAGCTTGATGCTGTGTAAGCGCACAGAGTTGCCTGTTCTTTTTAGCACCCGAAAGAAATTTACGATTAACAAAACGCGTAGTAAGTATTTCCAATACGTTGTATGATAAAAAGATAATATCCCTGTTTAAGTTTGCCTAGATTAAAGACCGGGCTACGTGTTGTGTGTACACAAAATATAACATTTGTCTATATATGTTTAAAAACTGGATGTTATTGTTTGTTGGTTTGAACGCGCTAATCACAGAAACTATTAGTCCGGTTATAAAAAATGTTAGATACATTGTTAATTAGCTTATTGATTGGGGAAGGCTATTTAAGTAGTATAGGTAATGCTTAGGGATTTATACATATTTTCGCTACATTCTATGGGAACGAAGTAAAACTAAAACGCGCGTACGAAGTCGCGGGCGGGTCGCTAGTAATCAATAATCGCGTAATGATACGCAAGTTATGAGAACTTATTGTGTTTGACAAATTGTCAACGACACGTCCATATTTCCATAATCCATATGATGGAGGTGTTGTCGATTTTACACTTGTTGCCACGACCCTTTCACGGTGTCGGACATAACTGGACTTAGGCGGAGCGCAAAAGAGACTTTACTTACCCGTAAAATAGCTAATCAATTACCTAGTTTAAAGGTTGGCTCCATCAGCAATAAAATTAGTTTATATTTTTCGCAGTGCTCTGAAACTTCATCAAGGCAACATATAGTTTCCATTTCAGTCTTGCTTGATTTGTATGTCCAAAAGCAGAAAAAATTACAATGTCAAATAGTAAGTAGAAGGTAAGGTTTTGTAATGGTCAAGTAAATACCTACGGCAGAAACATCTATGATACAGGTGTTCTAGTCTAGTACACTGTACACACAGGTTGTGTGATTTAGTCCACTTTTTATTAAAATTTTGGTTGTGCAATAAAGTATAAATAAATAAGTTTTTGAGTGCCGCGCGTGAATTTCTGCGCTGGTTCTGCTGTGCTGCCTGCTCTATGCCGCTATGATGTCCAAAGAAAAGTTTCCTATCATTAAAAAGGTTTATCGTTTGCATATCGCCTAAAAGGTATGTGACGGGTATAATCACTCACGCGGTGACGGGCACCCGTGAATACTCTTTGGTGCTGCCCCTCGCCCTACTTCCTGTTTTCCTGTCGTAATAAACACAGTTCGTCCTAAATACCCGGGGTCGTTGACCGGTTACCGCACTCGCAATGCCCGCTGACAAGGGTGGCCAGGGCGCGATTAATTTTAAAATGTTGTGGAATGTGGCCGCGGCACGCAAGGCGCCAACAAAGAGGCGACGAATTTTGTTGTCAACCTGCCACGGAGCCTGGCCATTATTCCGGCTGGGATGGGACGGGCAGATAAAAAAATAGTGTTGCATCGTTTGAAAATGGAAGCTGTGTTCCAAAACAAAGGCTTAACTTTTTGATGCTGGCTGATTGTAATGAGGGAGGTGTGTGTGAGTAAAAAAAAATTAAGTAAAGAAAATTTTTAAATTCGAACTCGGGCTTACTTACATTTTTTTATTAGGGAACAATAGAATGCCCACTTGCGCATGATGATTTAACCCAGGATTATGCTATATCTGGATTATATCAACATAAAGTCACAGCACATGTCTTTGTCAGTTAATTTGACGTTGATAGAGACAGAAATAAGATTTAATCCAGGAATAGCGTAATCCTGGTTAAAACCACAATAAGCAAGTGAGCCTAATAAATTATTATATCGTTCACTGTTTTATGACTGATCATGGAATGGTCCTCAGTAATTTATTATTATGATGCGTTAGTCGGCGATAAATTCTATGAAATGTAGCGAATAGGCAAAGCAAATAAAATTCCATTAGTTTCAGTGGGCTAATGGTTTGGCCGCTCCGCTTCGTTGAAAGCGGCTTTATAATTACGTTTAGCCTCGCATCCATGTTATTATCCGTCCCATCCAAGTCCATTAGTTTCGTTTTAAAGTGGTCGAGGTAAATGTGCAAATAGCTTTACCCAGCTCTATCAATCCTTGCCAGATAAAGTTAAAATTGACAGACGGGAAAATAATATCTTATGATTAACTTTCTCCAGAAAACTGGTAAAATTATTTGGTAAAAAGATATATCATAATAGGTCAGGTGCATAGTTAGTATTATGCATAGGTAGGATCAAGATAAACATAAAACACTTATTATAAAACGTTTTAACTATCGGAAGTAGAGGATTTAACAGAAAATATAGGTATCTAAATACTGCACATAAAAGGGCCTTTTTAACACGTTCCGGGACAGTGCCCGCCTACAGGCGTGAAAACAATAAAACATCTATTGTGTCTGGAGTAGTGTCCCGGAACGTGTTAACTCAAAGCTTATAAGTAAGGATCCATCGCATACCAAATCCATCAGTATAGAATACACTACGATCACAAGGAAATCCGTGGCAAGACTCTACGAAAAGTAACCAGGAGGTCTACTACGAAAAACGAAATCCGTCAATAATATTATCGTTTTTCGGATCCGTAACATTTTTAGTATGGAATCCTTACTACGAAATGCTTCGGATCCGCAAAACGATTATCGTTTTGACGGATTTCGTTTTTCGTAGTAGGCCTTCTGTTCCCATAATAGCGATACCCAGATTGATAAATTACGATTGCAATGTTTTCTGATTTCCTCTCGCCAGTGGACCCTCTAATCTATTATGTCTGTCATGGTATTGACATTTTGACGGATTGTCTGTCGGAGTGCCCGGCCCAGTGACGACGGTGACAGGCGACAGACCAATATTAATGTACTTGATGAATTGTGACGATTCTGATCTACTGTTTGCACCTGTAGATACGCCTTTATTCTTCAAATGAAAATAAAAAGGGTTGATGATGCGTTTGAATTAATTGTGATGACAATTTGTATACTTAAGTCACAGATTAGTAAGAGTATGTATGTACACTAAGTACTAAAACACTAAACAAACTACTAAGTATTGAAGTAGGTCAATTGTAGCTTACGATCCTCCATTATCAAGTGTGTAATGGAAAATATAATATGTATAATATTATGGAAAAGGAAGCTCCAAAATTTTCAAATCACCTTTTACATACACTACACTGGCTTCAGTGACCCTACTAGGTACATAATCTTTTGATACAAACACTCCACGTGGACCTTCGAGTATTCTCAATATTTCCTTACCAATTCGTTCAAATGGAAATCTCTTAGGAAATCTGAAATATCAATGCGAAATATTTTTTTATAAGAAGAGTCCGAACCAAATGATTTATTTTTCTTCTAAAACCCTCTCGACCCTCCTCGGCATAAGTAGACTCCATACGGTTTGATGGACATTTGAAAGGTATTTTAGGTAAAGTTCTAAGAAATTCAGGTATATTAAGAATTGTTCCATTTGCAGCTCGAGATATGCATTATTTGGAATTCTTTGTTAAATTGCGTTTATTTACTTCAATATTTGTGTTCATTTAAATTTACATTTATAAAAGTGTTATTGAATCAACACAAAAACTTATTGGAAATAAATTGTTTCTGTTAGAAATATGTGGTAACATCAAATAAGCAAGCTAGCGCCACCTTAAGTTGTTTGTTATCTGTGAATAATCTCTGGTTGTCTACATATTATGATCTTTGTTCTACCTCTATGATGATTATTCTTTTTTTTAATAAAACAGTTTTTCGTTACCAGCTTTCATTGAAATACGTTGTTTCATTCCATTTCATATTAGTTTCACTAATCGTAATAACAAAGTTTTAACTTAAAAGTAGTTTCGAGCCAAAAAAAACCAGAAATATAAATCAGAAACTGACAGCAAAAGCGAGAAAACAAAGGGTCTTGTTTGCGTGCAGAATTAGAAAGGCACAAGACGCGTGAATATTTCGCCGGGAGACGCGACGAGATTTTTTCAGAAAGCACACAATGGTCGGCGGCCGTCGCGACTCGCAGCTAACAAGTAACAACCTATTCACCTCCTGAATCTTGATGCACCGTCGCAATGAAAATATTAAAAAACTAGCGGTCCCCGCAACTGCATCAGCGCGTTTTGAGTTTGCTCCCTCTCCTCCCATCGAAGCATGATGTATTATAGCCTAAAACCTTCCCCGATAACCTTAATAACCTTTCTAACACAAAAAGTTTTTTTTTAAATCGGTCCAGTAGTTCCTAAGATATGTGCGTTCAAACAAACAAAGACATAAGACTGTGTCAATACGTCGCTTGTACAACTTAAAGAAAGTTTTGACTTTGGCAGGTAGTGGTAATAATGTTGGTTAAAAAATATGCAGTGGTTTATCTGAAACGAACACACTTCCAAAGTCTAGAGGATTGAGAAGGTATTTAGACAGAATACGTTTTGTCCTGTCTGTCTTCCCATTCAATATGTATGTACTTTTTGGCGAGAAAATGTAAGGTTATTTCATTAAAACAATGAGTGCAAATTAGTTTCTAACTCTCGATCCACATGATTAAATCATGCTTATATGTATATTAGCTAGTAGATAGGGGCTTAAACTGTTCACATGGCCACAACATGGCCAAGTGGCACTGGCAGCGGTGGTTAGTTAAACAGGAACTTACAAACTTTGTAAACTTTAACGTTTTGCTGGTGGCATTGTGAACGGGATTTTAGGTATTAAGTCCACCGTTTGTAAGGTGAAGTTTGTGGATTATAGCATAAATAAAAACAAATAATAAATAAAATGTAACGGCAGCCGTCAACATGCTGTCAAAATAATACCATTTGTCTTCAGAAAACGGTCGTTCGTGTAATATGAAAAGCTTTGGAAAAGGTCAAACCCAACAAAAGACTTTCAAATTATACATAATCAACGACAAATAAAGATTTGTCTGTCTACAACACATTTGACAGTTTTATATAGCAATGTAGGTATTATCTAGTTACTCTAGTAATCTATACCTATAAAATGCTTTGTCCTGAACGACTGACTTATTGATTGACTGACTGACTGACTGACTGACTGATGGATCAACGCACAGCCTAAACCGCTGATCGTAGAAACCTGAAACTGGGAGGGTGTGTTATTTGTATGACGTAGGGATCCGATAAGAAAGGATTTTTCGAAATTCTACCCCTAAGGGGGTCAAAAAGGGGTGCAAAGTTTGTATGGAACAACGTGATCCCTTGGTCCAATCTACTTCAAATTTTGCATACACATTCTTTTACAGAATTGACGGAAGATTTATTTTATATTTTATTGCAATTAATCTCCTAAGGGGGTGAAAAAGGGTGACAAAGTTATTCTGGGGGTGATTTTCTTCGAAGTTGATATCAAAACTCTTTAGTGCTAATGATAAAAATATTTTGTATATCATTCTTGACAATCATTTGACATGTCTGAGACACAATGTTTTGACACATGTTTGTTATTGATGTTGCTCTTGAGAAAATGCTCGAGAAGAGATTTTATTCCTTATAACAGTAAATAATATTTTTTTGTGTTTAAACAGGGTAGGTATCAAGCGGTCTGTGTACAGTGTAGATTGCAGGTCGTCTGTTCATATTGTCGGTGGACATTCAACGCTGTTTCTGTGGTCAAAGGGTGTCTAATCTTTTTTTTTGCAAACTTTTCGTGGGGGCCTATGTTTAGCAGTGGACGGCTTTTGGGTATTGATGATGATGATGATGGGGTAGATCCCTACATAGAATTAACCCTTTGAATTCACGATTTGAATTCAAGAAAGTAGAGTATTCGCTATGACTATAAACAAAGCTCAAGTTCAAACTCTTAAGGTAGCGGGAGAAGACTTGAAGGAATTTGCTTCTCTCAAAGCCTGTATGTGGCGTGATGCTGTGTAAGCGCACGGAGTATAGCCTGGTTTTTTCATTAGCTCTCGAAAGAAATATACGATTGACGATAGGCGTAGTAAGTATTTCCATTTCGTTGTAAAATAAAAAGATGTTATCCCCGTGTAAGTTTGTCCAAATTAAAAACCGGGCTGCGTGTTGTGTGTTTATAAAATATAACATTTATCTTTACGCATTTTTACGTATATATTTAAAAACAGGATGTTTTTGATTGTTTGTTTGAACGCGCTAATAACAGGAACTATTGGTCCGGTTATAAAATATGTTAGCTACATTGTAAGACAGCTAATTTATGAGGGAAGGCTATAGAAGTAGTTTAATGCGTAAAGGCTTATAAATATTTTCGCTACGATCTATCTATGGGAACCAAACGGAGTAAAACTATTACGCGCGTACGAAGTCGCTGGCGGGCCGCTAGTCTCTATATAATGGAAAAAGTAAATTTATAATTCAACTCATAACTAGCAGAATATTTGCACATTACATTACGTGTCGTCTACAAAATTGGACCCGAATTATGTTGCTAGCTGCCTTGCATCGGCAAAATATACTACGCGACTACGGCGGCGGAACAAAAAATACGTTTGGCGTGAAAATAGTCTGGTAGTAGACGTTCATTGATCACTGGGCGGGCGACCCGGCTGGGCGCCAGAAACACCGCCCAGAGATATCAGCCAATCCATCCATCCAGCTACCCAAATTCGAATCGTAGCGTAGTAAGTACTATTATCTGTGTCGTAGCACTCAGCCGAATCGTAGCACCCTAATAAATGTAAACGTAAAGTTATGTCTGTTACTATGTCTTAAGAAGCATACGTATCTTCTTATATTCATCGCATACTTAGTGAGAAAATAAATAACGTCTCTATTTTACCCTTGTAAAATTCAC
Organism: Pyrausta aurata; assembly: GCA_963584085.1. Classification (NCBI taxonomy): domain Eukaryota; kingdom Metazoa; phylum Arthropoda; class Insecta; order Lepidoptera; family Crambidae; genus Pyrausta; species Pyrausta aurata. The sequence continues at coordinate 5,389,656 of OY757255.1, read as the reverse complement.
TCTTGTAAAAACAAAAATAAGATTTTGATTGACGAGAATGACGTTGACGTTTGGTTTTTCGATACGATAAATATGAAAAAAATAACTTTAAAAACACACTTTAGGACATTGTAGGCATTGATCAGGTACCACGAGATAAATAAGTATACACTTCGCTTCGCGGCCAAATATCTAAGCTATGTAAAGGAAACCACACACTAAGGATGTCGGCTTAACTACTTTTCCTACTCTTAGGGCCAGTTTTATGATCTGTAGTAATGGTAAAGTTACGTTAACAGCGGGTGAATATTTATGATTGTGTGTGTTTTGAAAAAAAATCCTTTGACCAATGGTCATTAAAATAGCCTTTCTGACATTTGGTTACCATTATTCCAAACACACACAATCGTATAAATAAATATTCAACCGCTGGTAACGTAACTTTACCATTACTATTGATGAAAAAAATGCACCTTAGTAAGCTTATTTTAAATCAATGGGTGGTCTATTCTTGCTGAACTATACCGAAAGTGAGCGCGTCGCCACAGACCGCTCTATTCGCCGGCCAGTCGAATTTTTACCCAATCTCAAAGCAATAGAAGCCATTTTAGACTATTAACCTTGACCGTTTAAGCCTTTCACGTTACTGGCAAGTGTTAGTACTCACTGTGTACAAACATCTAGGACCTAATAGTATTTGGAGCGGGCGATCGCAGATTAGATACCCGTCTGGGTTCCGCCCAGATGTCTTTTGGGAATATGCTCGGAATTCATAAATACTTTAAGTTGTCTGGCAAAACGTAGTGTACACATTACTAGTAAAGTGGTCATCTATAGCATAAATATAATGTACAAGCATCTGTATATGAAGGCTTAAGTCTTTGATTTGTATATCAAAACACAAGAAAATTAACATTATTAAGTACATTTCCAGCAGGCTAAGCATTAAATTTATTTTTCAAAGATACCCTTTAAACGAATATAAATGCCAACACGTCTACAAGTATTTCATTTATTATTGATAACACATTCTTTATTTATCTCAGGCCAACACAGGGCCCGCCACTAACTCCCAAGTACATACTCGTACACCACTGATTTTCGGCAGCATATCATAATTATGCAATGAGAACGTTTTGCGAAAGATTTCCAGAATTCCCCACTAATGGGTCCGGTCATTAGGCGGAACGTTTCTTGATGGGAGGTGTGAATGTGCCACTATTAGCCCGGTATAAATTTACCCTTCATTTGGAAAACATATTTCCGCTTAAATGCGACACGCCAATATTTTGGAACGAAAGAGAGGATAATTTTGTATGTATTGTAACAAGACTTTACGCACGAGAGATAACTATCCTAAATAAATAAAACGTACCTATTTTCTGTTTCTAAAGAACATTCAAAAATAAAGAAATATTCCTTATTTGTGTAACCGCGTACGTATAGCAAGTAACTTACCTGCAAGGAAATGGAAAGCTACCTACTTGAAGTTGGTGTATAAGTGAACCTAAGAGGAGATTTTCTTTTGTTTTATCTGTAGCAAGAAATTCTACTTCCCGAACTCCAGGGAATACGGCAAGAAGGGTCTTCAATGGCGTGAAAATATTAAGGCTTATTTATAGCCCCATATCTCACCACATTTTGTTTTTCCCTTGCGCTTTAATTACTTTGCGTTATTGTCTGTTCTGAATTAAAGTTTTTAGATATTATTTTCTTGTGCTTCTTCTTATTTTCCTGAGGACAAACAAGTTGTTTGTTTACTTTGATAAAAGTATCTTTGGCTAGGTTGAAGTTTAAAACTAACTTAAGTCTTATAAATAAGATTTACTTAAGTCTTGTTCCTAACAATACCTGTCTTCCGACCTCCCTTCAAGACTTCGCGTAGACGAAATTACCTTTCTTTTATTTTGTTAGATAAAGTTTTGGAAAATTATACCATGAATGAAGACCATGCACTATTATATATCTCTAGTTGCTCGACATTAGCGGAGATATTTCTTTTGTTTCGAAAGTAATAGCTAAATAACAGTTACGAGAATATTAAAACTTTCTATATCTATTATTCACAGCTCACTAGCATCTTAAACAAATTGTTAATGTTCAAAATCTACTTGAGAATTAACCTAAGCTGTTAGCACCAAGGAATGCTTATTCTCTTCCATAACTGTATAGCTAGGCTGCTTAACTATTGTCAACAAAACATCTATGACAACCTGCAAAATTTTGCAGGTTGTCATAGATGTTCCGTCAGTTCCCATTTGGTGAATTCACCAAATGGGAACTGACACGGTGGAACGAACGATCAGGATGATGATTACATATTTTGCAAGCGTTTACAAAGCGATTGCAAATATTGCAATACATGTTTGTCTTGGCCAGAGGTGGATGTATCATAGAGTTTCCGAGCAGATGTATTTGTCGGCGTTGTTAAGTGAATGAAAGTGCTTACTGCGGAGCTTTCAAATTACTATGGCAAATAAAAATTGCTAGAAGATGAGGATCTAGTTACGTAATAGCCCTCCCGGTGAAAGTATAAGACGGAAAATGTGAAGGGGTGACACAGAAATAATAACGTTTGTTGACACACATCTAATATTTGCGCTGGAAAATTTAATTCGGAGCCGCACAGGTGTGAGGGGAAGTCATTTACGGTGTACGAGTTTGGGTTAAGCGACGTGTTACCTTTATCCTTAGCATTGCTAACGAGTTCAACGTCAAAATGTAAAAAAAAACATAACTCTTCTATTTCAGCGAATGTTCGAACACATGAAACATTGGGTTATTTTGAGATTTCTTGACATTAGCAACTCTTTTATTTTTACAAGTTTAGTTGCTCAAAAATACTACTTTGAAATTTTTAAATTTTGATAAAAAGGGTAAGAATAGAAAAATTGTCAAAGGCTAGAAGTTTTACATTCATTCCATACATTTTGTTAAATTCATCATCATCATCATCATTATCAGCCAAAGGACGTCCACTGCTGAGCATAGGTCTTCCCCATAGCTTTCCACATCGACCGATCACAAGTGGTCTGCATCCAGTGCGATCCTGCAACTTCACAAGGTCGTCTGTACATCTTGTCGGTGGACGTCCTACGCTGCGCCTTTGGTCGAAGGGTCTCGAATCTAGAACTTTTCTGCCCCAACGGTTTTCAGTTCTTCGCGCTATGTGCCCTGTCCATTGTCACTTGAGCTTACTGATTTTCAGGGCTATGTCCATAAATTTTGTTAAATTTAACGTCAAATAGTATTATTAAGCGCCACAATTTTACTTTGAATGTACTTGATAATAACTAATTTACGTTCATACATATAAATAACTTTTAAGTCACTTATTATCGTCATAAATATTATTTTTAATGTTTTTTCACGCTTGAATGAACCATAAATTTTTATTTTGACATACATAAATTTTGGACCAATAACTTTATAACGCCTTTTCCAATTGCGTTTATCCTAGAACTCGGAAAAATCACTTACTAAATCGAATGTATCGCAAAGCAATGAATCGTATTCGTTAGCGCGACTTGTGACCCAGGTCACGTCTTAACTCAATCATTGCTTATTCCATCCAGGGTAGGATCAAAGTTTTGCCTGTGGCTCTGCGATCGGCAGTTTCCTCGAGTTATTTGATCTGAATGACAAGTTTCAGCGGTCTTTACGAAACTTCCTTCATGAGTTCCATGAGTCTTTACTCATGAATGTAAACAACTTTACTTAAGTTAGCAAAGTCAACGTGATAAAAAAAGAAGCTAATGACTTATATTGTGTTAGATTTATGCTAAAATATGTGATTTTGTTAAAAAAATAACAACAGTAAGGTCTCAATCAGTGAAATGATTTAAAAATTTTTTTGATTAATACTTTGCTACACTCTGGATAAAATAAGAGGATATAGAAATGAAGTTGCGAAAATGTAAAGGGTTAAAAAGTTGCTAAAAATAGGTGTCCATAATTGTTATTTCATAAACCTACATGTTTGAATAGTGAGTCGAAAATATGAGTTACCGTTATGGTTAAGGTAAACTTAAGTTATATAGTTATGCTTAAGTTGAAATTAAGCTACGTTTAAATTCTATTTGTGCAACCAACTTTTAATTTGATATTTGTGTTCTATATCTAAATCAACAAATACTACTACAAAACCCTTACAAGTTTTGTTAATAAAGTCTACTTTTAAAAAGTCACTTTTGATTCATTGCCGTGGCAGGATGTCCAAGGCGAGAGCAAGACGTTTTGAATACTAATGTAATTTACTAAAGTCTTCTGTACATTAATCTATATTTGCGATTCGATGGTCACGCTTTTCGTGACCACCATATTTAGATAGAAAAGGAATAGTTGCTTATGTTACAGCAGTAATATTTTGTCTTGATATTTATCACGATTGATATTCTCTTGTACAGTGGTAAAAGTAAGATGTACTACAATAGCACAGACGTTTTATAAGTATAGTAAGAGTAAGTACTTGGTCCTACAACACTTAATAAATACTTGTCTTACACATATTTAAACGCTCAGGGGATCGATAGGCCGCCGGCGGTCGCGCAAACATAAGAACGACAAAAGTATGTTCTCTGTATGTTATCCGGGAGGGTTTAATGTTATATAAACTTTCTGGCTTTCCTTCCTTAAGAACACCTAAAAGTGCGATTCGGAGATCAACCGATAGATGACAAATACGTACACTTAGCTACAAATTAGAAAACGAACCAAGTTAAGGCAATCACGTCAAAGCTTTCATGGGCTCCACTTTAGACGTACCCTTTAGCTCTAAATTAACATAACGCAATAATTTTATGAATATTCAATCGTCGCGGCGTCGCCTAGCGATGCTTTTCGATGTAAATGCGCTTGAAACTTGTGTGGTTAAATGTATATGATTAATAATAATATTAAAAATAATGTTCTATGATGTACCCTGAATCGAACAGCAATAAGAGTTCCTAATATACTTATTTTTTTTACATAATAGAAAGTCGTGCTAATGATTAAAACACAATCTACATATATTTTCAGTGTTCGTAGTCTAGTCACCCATGACCATGAACGCTGTAAAATATTCGAAACGTCAGAAATTAAAATTAAAATATTTGTTTTTTTACACTCTGTATAATTTAAACAAAATTGTGTTTAGACGGTACTTAAACGTGGATTGTTGGATAATTAATGCTGTTATGTGTCGGAGCTTTCGTTTTTAGGTCAACAGGCTTTGGGGGTCGTGTCAATTTCATTAAGCCGAAGTGAACTTAACTGCAGGAACGCGGGCTAATTAAAATGATGATGGGATGTCTCTTCTCGATTACGCTTTGATATTTTGTTTATGCGAGGACAGCGAATATTGATTTCTTGAAGCAGGATTTTCTTAATTTATGTTTACCAAAAATTAAGAAAATCCTTGAGATTTGATGACTTTGATTCAAATGAAAATATTAAAGTGAAAATTATAATAGTGTTTTTTTTTGGTCAGCATACAACACGATCAGTAAGAAATGCTGAATTTAAATTAAAGTTAAGAGCGAAGCCTGCGAAGCGAGCCTTTCAAAGGAGCGACTTAAAAGTAGGTTAATATTTTACTTTCTTTCATATTTTTTTAATAGAAGCATGAATCATAAACGTTGAAAAACAATAACAGTTGAAAGCTTAAAAATCTTCACCATACGTTTACAAATAAAGTCGTTTAAACAAAATCGAGTGATCCGTTCGGTTCGCATTAATCCCACGATCTGTGCGCAGGAGCTGCACTGATTAAAATAAACGTTCCATGTAATCCGCCGTAAACCGGTTACACTGATAGTGTTGGGGTGACTGCAAAACGTATGCACTTGTGACGGAAACATCCTGTATTTGCCCAATAATATGGAAATATACTCAGATATTATTTGCATATCTTCATACCAGTATTGCAATGGTAGATTTAATTGTTCAAACTTATGTTTATGAAAGGTGAGATTGAACAATAAACGCCAAAGTACTCAGTAAGATGAATCATATGAGCCCAAACTCGACACGCTTGTGCGCTTAGTTACTGAGTACTTTCTAGTAAATTATATCTTTAAATCTTCCACAAATAACATAAATAATCGTACACAAAAATGTGACCTGCTACATGTAAGACGAATCAATCGCCTGCTAAAAAGTAAATCAATCGTCTAGTCCTTTGCTTATTTGCTTATCCCATCACTAATCGGGAGACGGCACCGGAAATCGAAAGCAGCCATATTGGAGCCGGAAATGGCGAGTTTCGCCGCCCGCCCTCATTCGATTTCGCGGGCCACCCTATAAATTGTCTACGCAAAGACGGAATTTCTATTTTCCTAAATTGATGCCCATTTTGTTTGACGAGCAATCTAAGTTTTCGAGTTGATTGGATATTGTTGTGACTTGTGTCAGGAATACGATTCGCTTGTTAAAATTTTGTGTTGTATTGTATATTGGTATTACTTCGCATATAAACACGAAGTTCTAACTCAAGTTCTAACGTCAACCATCTTAATTCAAGTTATAACGTTAACTCTCTCACGAAATATAGATATTTTGTTTTATAACGTGAAAATAAAAAATAATAAACAAAATACATATAACTTAAGTTCAAGATGACATAAGCTAGAATTGTTTCAGGGTTTGCCTTGTTTTTTTTTGCCATGTCTACATAAATGTCTAATAAGTATGTTGATATCGAAAAAAAAACACATGCTATTTTCGGCACGCCTTCCGAACTGCCGATTGCAGGTGTAATCAAATCGACTGAGTTCTCCAAATATCCCAATATCGCGAGCTCTATCTCAAGCCCGTTATTTAAATATCCCGTAAGCATGACCGCGCAAATTGCGGAGGCGCCTATCAATTTTTGCCTTGTAACTTATTACTCACTCGTTGTTTGTACTTAAGCGTTAGCATTTTATTCTACATCCTTCGCGATTATTGCGAGTTGCTATGAATTCCGACTCGTATTATTTCGTAGACTCTTAAGAAGGTTATTTTATTGAGAAAAATCCAATCTGAAATTCCGAATAAGAGATCTGTTGCAAACCCATTGGTCCTCGTATGTAGCGTCTGATTATTTTCAAGAAGTCTAAAACAGACGTATTTCTTGTTCTAGTTGTTACTCCATCCCCGCGAACAACATGTCAGGGGGCTCCCACGTCTCCCGGACCACGTATGGGGGCGCGGACTCCGAGATCTCTGGCGGTAGCGCTCCGCCCCTGCCAAGCCCGGCGTCCGCAGGGGCGGCACTGGTGTCGCCTGAGACTCTAAGCCGACACAGCAGTCCGCCGCCCCTGCCTGCACACCACTCCCACCAGCAACCAGCACCATCGTGCTCGTCACATAGAGTCCACATGGAATCTCCAATGAGGTTAGTTACATAATGTGCTCATCTAAGATCTAGCGATAGTCTCGAGTCGATTTCGAGCCTGGTTACTATAGAAAAGATACTCTGCCAACACAAAAGCCCGCCGCTCCTGGCCACACACCCTTCGCACCTGCAACCAGGTCCTTCATGTTTTTCCACATAGGAAACTCCGATGAGGTAAGCTGAATAGGATCATGTCTGTGGTAGTCGACCGCCTTTTATGAGCCTGGTGGTGCTGGTGTCACCGGAGACGATAAACTGGCACCAGAACTCTGCCGCACACCCTTTCCTCCAAAAAACAGTGATGCCTTTTTGATCTGCACGTTATGCTCTGTTCTGTTCTAAGGGATTATTATTTTAATTCTTGAAGAATACATACCTGGTTCTAAAGTACCTCACTATTTCTCACTACTAGTTTTTTGTTTAACTGCTACATGGAACTTCAACACTAGTGGTTGTGTTTTCTGTATGATGAATACGGTCATAGACTTATGATATGCAAGTTACCTTTGTGTCAGCATTCAGTGCATATAAATTGCTAACCTTTTACACAGTACAGTACCGAATCTATTCTTTGATGAAACATTTCCTCCCGGCGTCTCTGAAAATGAAACATTTCCTCCCGGCGTCTTACAAAGGACTCTAAATTCTCAATTTAATTTCAAACCTAATAAAAGTCAACTAGCGCCTGATAGCGTCCTTTAACGTGCATCATAAAGCGCTTTATTGCGGTGCAGTGCGAAACGAACGTTTGTTGAATTCAATGTGGCAATTTTCTTGTAACTACACGTTTACAAATACACTGTAATGAACTTTGAACAGTGCCCTGGGGAGACGGAAAAAGGGAATTGCGATTTCTGAATTCCTTTGTTGGCGACGGCGGCAACAAATTTACAAATAGCTAACATAAAAGGGAATCTTTTTGGTCGTGCTCACAAACGTCGGGTGAAACGCGCGTGTTTTAATTGTCCAATCAGAAGCGATGTATCGGGTCCCAATCGGCAAATTCCAATAATCGATGGCCAGGGATTATCTCGTTGGGACGTATATTATGCGTTTTGTTTGTTTGCTGCGGATTAAGCAACTTTAGCGGTAATTAAGTACGTGGATGCGACCCGTTTTATTGTTTTGCTGAATCCAGGTGCACCAATTAAAAGTTCTATTGATTTATACGGGGAATACGGAGCCGGGATATGGTTTCAACATTCACGGTGTATGTATAATCCTGTAACGTACATTACAATTTGCTATTATTTATAATTGTAGAACTTAATCTTGCTCATAGGATAGAGTGTATTAAATATGATACCTAATACGAAGGTAAGTCTATAGTCTAGCTGGATGATGTGGCTTTCGAAATTAGTTCGCACGATGCAAACCGGGAACTTCGTCTGCAACTTGCGACCGTGTTACTCATAATTGATTTACATCTGCACTGTGCCTTGTTATGAATACCTATATAATAGTAACTCACTGCCATCGTTGCAGTTCTACGTAAGATTTTCTTGGTTTGCTAAAATACGTTCGTTGTATTCACAAAGCAAAAGCTTTGTAATAGAGGACATTACAGTTTTAACGATCATGTCAATAATTAAGACTGAAAAAATACTGAAGGTAGGTACATACAAAGTTTTATCCTATAAAAATGAGTTCGTTACCTAAATGGCTGTTGAGTTTCTGAATTCTATTGACTCTCAAGCAGCACCATGTCAACAGCAGCCTGCAGTCTCCTATCAGGAAACTGTTGTTCGTGTGAAATATACCTCTACTTTACGGCAGCTAGTGGTGACTGAGTTTGTTCCGGCGTTTCTTCTCAGCACTTCCCTAATTGGCTGGTTGGTGGCACAATTTTTTTTTCACTGTATATTTGACGTTCATACGCGTCATTTCATGACCTAAATTGAAATAAAGATTTTGAATTTGAATTTACTTCTATCTCTTGTTTCGAGTGTTTCTTTAACATTTTATCATCTCCACCAGGTTATCAAGTCCGCCGTCTCTATCTCTCGGCGGGTCACTGTCACTACAGCCAGTGCTGTACGGGCCTCCCAGCGGGGGGCCAGTGCACCCTCCACTGCCGCCGAGGAGGGCCTCAAGACCTTCAACATCTATTCAGCACATGCACGTTATAAGCCCGTGAGTATTCATATGGAGTGAGTATAGTATGCTGTTGCGTTCTGCATCATGTCAAATCACAGGACATACGTTGTATGTCTACTCGTTACTTTCTTATCACATTCCAATCAAAATTTGTCCATTGGTACTGTACTTAAGTGGAGAATGCACTCATTCCCGTAATGAAAAACATTCTAAATGCGGTAATCCGGAGAACCTTAATCGTAACAAGGAATGACGGAAGTCTTGAAAGACGTTTGCATCTAAAGAACAAAGACTTGCCCGACTAATATTGTGTCACAAAAAGTTCTTTCGACTAATCAGCCTCCATAATGTCAGCATGTAACTAAACGCAACTTTGCGAAAGTAAAAATGAGGACGAAAATGTTTTCTTTCTTTCTTTCTTTCAAAATCTAATAAAAGTACAGAATAACGGACGCGAAGTTGCGGACATTGGAACCATAATAACTTCTTGAAGGGATCTCTTATTATACTAAAGTCGCATTTTAAATTGGACCCTTTTGAGTAAGGGACACAAAAGACGCTGGAATGTAGTAAGCTGTAAATTTTGGGAAAGGTAAAGCGAAGAAAAGGTATTCAAAAAAATGTAAGGGCAATTATCATAGAAAAAGGTACACTTAATAATCCGTTTCTCTCTGATAGTTATTTTATCTAGGACAAGTAGGTAGGTACTTGTTTTGTTTCGCTTACAAATCCTCTTCCTCGTCTTTTCTATAAATATAATATACCTATTCAATTAACCCATTGCAACTATGGCAGGATTTCTTATGTGTCAATGAGCGTACTTGTAAAAGTATTCTGTCTTTCTAGCTACCAAAAAAAAAACAAGAAGCTAACAAATATTTATATTATGTAGATGTCTTAAGTAAACAAGAGTCGTAATTTTGATTACATCCCAAGAGGCAGTCCATCAGATGATGTATGTCAATTTCAGCGCCATTCGAGGATATTATCGGGAATATTGGAGAAAATTCCGTCAAGCGACCCAGGGAAATACCTGAGATGTTGAAGGATATCGGAATGCTATTATCGAGATATCGCTGATAATTCTTTTTGTTACTGAAAGACATTTTTGCGATTGCAAAGATAGTTGCAAAAGTATCTCTGTCAGCGTTCCGTTTCACTTTGAATGCAGATTTGTTTGGACACAGTAAACATAGTTTGAATATACTGCCGTTTTTTACAAGAGATTTACTGCAAAACCCAGCACAAAATATTCGAGTACGTTGTGATATGCAGACGGATTTTACTAGTCTCTCGAAAAGGACGTGCAATATTCATAAACTGACTGGGCTTTAACAATTGTGGCTGCTGGTTTGAAAAATATTTCTAACACACAGTATCATTCAGTTTTTTTCATCTGGTTTGCAAATTAGAGTTCTGTTTTTGCATAACGGCCGCAACATTTGCTATATGCAGTAAATATCTGGCAATGAGGCCTCTATAAAACTTTATGCCTAATAAAATTACCATTTATGGTTTCGTCTTTGGCTTCCGAATAGAAATATATAAATGGGGATAATTTATAACGCTAGTGACAATACTTAGCATAAGGTACGAATATTAGTTAATATATTTTGCTAATCAAAATTAAAACGTACCCATTACTTACATCTTGCATCGCACCGTTTTACGCAACTGAGCGTTGTTTTTTTATATTAATATCTTTTAGGTATATAAGTATTATTTATATCTATCAAAATCATTTACCTGCATTGTATATGTATACTTTTCCAAACTCTCTCCCCTTACCTTAAATAGCTACAGAAACTGAAGTGATCGCAAAAAATAAACTCAAGCCAATGATCGGGCGGGCGGCGAAATTGCCCAAGTGAAAAATGCGTTCGTTCAGGGCCCGTAATAAATTACAAGAATACGTAAAAGCAGAGTTGCAGCCTCCCCTAAGTGCAGGGCCAAATGCAATAATCGAGTCGAGTTTTTATAGCGGCCATCGGGAAAAGTTTTACGATATTACTCACCGGTTTATTTATGCGCGTGATTCTTGTTTCGGTTATTTGCGGTACGAAAATAAAGATGACCAAGGAGAAGACTTGTGTAATTGGCTCCTGGTTTACTTATGTTCGAAAACTTTCACAAATGATAATCTAGGCTGGTTTCAAATGGATTGTGTAGTTTAAATGCTTAGTACAATTACATTAACTTATAAGTTCAATAATTCTGTACTACAGTTTTCTTTAGCTATAGGTACGATATTATTCAAAAACCCCTGTTTATGTCGATGATGTAATATAGTACCTAAGGACTTCATTTAACTGTGATGATAGAAAAAGATGACGTAACATTAATGTATTTAGCCGCAAGGATAAAGAAACGATAACTCTGTATGTAGGGGATCAAATCAATTTTAAGTTTCATACATAATTTGTGTACTAATGCTTTACTCGTAAACTTACTCGTACATTACGAAATTCTTATTTCTAATAAATTCACTATCTTTACTATTGCCTGAAATTAGACTAATGTCGATACTCACGCGTCACTAGGCGTCACAATTCGCACTCGCGGTAGGAAATTGCATTTCCCCAGCTGCGCGCTGATGAAAAGCTCTCGGCGACAATCTCTAGTGCGCAGAATTAACGTTGTATACATTTCCATAGCCTCGGGTGTGCACTCAGGACTCGGAGTGAAAGTGATGGGGAACTGTGTCAGTGTTCACAGCTGTTGTCGTAATTGATTGAAAATACCTTTTCACAGCAGATGATGTCTGAAAAAAAACAATGTTTAACTGAAAGCGATGTAAGTAAAACTGTAGACTAAAATAAAATTAAGTAACCGAATCAATATTATTTAACTGGATATGGAATGGGCTACACTTGGTTTTGACTTGTACAGAAAGATAATGTAAAAAGGATTTCAGCTAGTATTTTACTTAATATGTATAAAAGTGCAGATAGCATTTTGATGTGATATGGATAAATATGTACCTATACACTTACAAAACGTGTTTGGAAGGTTAACTAGATAATCATGCTCGTAGTAATCCAATTTTTAACAACATCACAAACAAACAGGTCGGCCTGAAAACCTCATTCTTTGAAGTTGATAAAAAAATGAAAAGTTACCCTATTATTTTATGCCCAACAATACTTTATTGCTTCATTATCTAGGCAAGACAAGATCCGTCCCTGTGCTTAGTGCACAGTGCACACAGTAGCTGCGATGCGGTCGTGGTGCACTGAAGCTCTTTGAAAATAATACGGCTATTAACCGACAAGAGCCTGAACAAAATCTCCGAGATAATGGAAATGTAATGTTTATTTAGGCAACCGAGTTACGCTGGCCACAGAACTTAAGGCGCAGCCTAGCCTAGCCTAAAAAATATGTTTGCTTTGTCGCGTACTCAACTCTTTACTTTTCGACTTCAAAAAAGGAGATTTTTAAATCGCGTTAGCCATAGATAGGCACTCAAATATCAATTAATCATTTATTTATTAAATATTAATAATTTATGTATCGTAAGTATTATACAAATATTTACGTAAGTAGTGTCTATAGGTTCCAATCCAAATACTAAGTAGAAAAAGGTTTTATTCCAATAATAACTCATCAGAATTAGTTAAGCCGCTGTGGTTTTGGACACACACATTATAAGTAACTCAGGCGAGTCAACAAATATTAAATATTACTAGGGACTACCTTCGCCTTAACGAACCATTTAGCAGCGTGGCAGCGTTTGTGAATTTTATAGCGGAATTCGTTACACAATCACGACTCAACTCGTTGTTCATGATCGGAACGACTAATGAGGGTAATTGAATGAACGGAAGAGCTTTTTCATTATACTAGAAGTTCAATTTGCTCGTGATATTTGTGCCTAATTAATTGGTACTTTGTAGCGAGTGTTGTCAATTTTAAATTGCATAGAAGCTTTTTTGTACGTTTTCTTATTGCCGGTGCTATTATACTCTCCTTCGACAGCTAAAATGAAATATGAGTGCTGTGATACAAGTACAGTTAGTTTCAATTACAGGTAGTTATGAAGCAGATGATTAAAATTAAAACCTGTATCTTACTCTCAAACGCATTGAGACATATCTGAAATAACGATTAAAGACTAAATAGGCTGCCTCGGCCTGCGTAATGACCAGGTAAAATTGCGCCAAAATCCAAATACTGATTTATAGAACAAAATGCAAATGAAAAAATTACCCTGGCTTAATTCGGTACTATGGAAACATCGCGCCCTGGCACACGGTAGCGAATAGACAAGTTGCGTACACATTATGCATGATGACGTTATGCAGGAAGGAACAAAGGGACAGTGACGTCATTCTTAAGTAAACCAAAAGCAGGAGGGTTCGCTAATGGTCCTGAAATGTAGATTAGCTTACCCTGACGCATTACAGTTGACATCACAACTTGCACTTACAGTTGATGACATCAGCAACTTCATTCTATAACTTGAAGAAATCGTATGACCAAATGAAGTTTCTATACCTACTTTAAGCAAAAGCTGAATATGTCGTTGTAAAATCAACCGCCACAGTCAGTCTTATATCAGGAGTTCTCGATAGGTTAACCTGTCAATGGAATGGCTATGTATTAAAATATCTTTTTTTTCTTCTTTCTCTATTACCATCATTTGGGGTAGGTATTCACTCTTCTGCGCCAGGTTATTCCACACTGGGTTGTGTTGATATAAATATCAAAAGCCGCAAAGGTAGGCGATGCTCGTCACCAGTAGTGATTAATCATTCGAAAATTCTTCTCCAAGAATGCATTCAAATACTTGTAAATGAATTCACGTGGCGTTAACTTATTGCCGTCACCTTCGAAGACTCCCTACTGTGCCGACCGCAAATCCGTCGATCAGACGACATTACTGAAGTCAGAACTTCGGTAATTATATCCCTGCCTCACTGTGGGCAGGAGTTGTTCGCTGTTGTGCCTCTGCATTATTCATAAACTTGCATATTGCTGGAGACACTTTCTTCCTGTACGAACGGCATCACGGTTCGTGAGAATTCGTATTTGCTTTCAAAAGGAAGACGATTTGAAGATCCGTGTGAACGGTGTGTGGAGCAATGTGCAAATGTGTGTGTCAATCTTGATAACGAAGTTTGTTAGAATTTTTGCCGAAATAACTTGGACACAATTTTACATACTTTGTATTACCTTGGAACAAATAGTGCTTTGATCCATCTGCATAAGTGTAAGAACTTATTTGTGTTAACAGTAACTTCACGTTTAATAGGCCCGGTCAATGGAAATAGTGAAAATAATGTACGACCGCTATTGTTGCAAAAAACCTTTAGCGAGTAGTAGGTACCTAGTCTAATAATAACATAATTTTCTACCATAAGCTCAGTTCTTACACTCAAAATAACACCCATAATGGTTGACAGACAACAATACATTCAATATCCAATTTTATCCTCTGTCAATACCCATTTCGTTAAAAACAGCACGTGAACTCACATTCCTTTACACGCGTTCGCGTCGGAAAAATGTGAAATGTTACAATGTTGTTCGCATATCCATTGTGGAAAGCTCAAAAGAGCACACCTAGGCGCACCGTTGAAGGGACAGGCATAATGGCACGAACAATATGCCAATATGAATAAAAATATCATACGTTCTAAACGACTTGCAGCCTCCCTCGAGTATTGCGATTCCAGTGACATCACAATTTAAACACGAAGGCATATCGTTGTCAGAAACAGGTTCTGTTGCAACAGTAAGTAGGCACAGTTAGGAGCGTTGTGGGGAGCCAATAACACGCGGTTGTCATGACAACGGTGCGTGCGCCCGAGGGGTCTTTCCCCCAGATCCACTGAGGGCCACGATAACCAGACAAGTAAGACCCATTTTGGCCAACTTCCTACCACTTGACTGCGGATTTGGTGATATTCTGAGAGGTCAAGGTGCATTGGTCGAGTAATATTTAGTGCTTCTCGGTACATGTCTTTGCAAAGCAGCATCTTTGACATTTAAGGTGGCGATTTGTCAGCGATGGATTACGTTAAGTCAGATGAAGCCAGCCTTTGTTGTGTTCATATTTTCATATCAAGAGCATGTAACTAATTTAATTCAGAGTTGGCAATAACAGTAAAAACGTAGTAACTAATTTAATAATCTATGGAGACCCTCTAGAATTTTTAGCTCATATAATGAGATTCTGCTGATGAAACACGAAATACGTTCAAGCGCCTACTCTTACCTGTTGTACCTATGTAACTTTCATAAAATTCTAAGAATTCTACTCAGCAATTGGTCGGCACGAAGCACTCTCAGAAGTTTCCAAAAGCATTTAATTTGTAAAAACAAACGAGAGCCAAGCAGGAAAACTTCTGTTCTTGTAATATTAATACGATTTCAACGTCAATCATCTTAAAAAACTTATTTCCTTTCGGGGAAATCGTGTTAAAATAGATTTTATTTTGTACTGTTGGTTGACTTAAAGCATATAATATATAATAGTACTACATACTTAAAGTGAAATTAATTTTTAAATTGATTGGTTATCTGGCTGGAGAAAGTGTAATGACAATTATCGCGAAAGATAAGATACCATTTTTTTAACATTTTGTTAATTATTCATGAAAAATATGATGTGCTAAACAAAAAACGAAAACCATATTTCAGAAAGATGGATCACGTTGTAATTAACGCGCGATGAGACCGCTTCGTTGTTAAATGCCTTTGAATAATACAAGAAGTAACAGTGCAATGTATTTAGTTTTTAGCTGATGAAAAATTATGAATTCATGTTAGCAACCAAGAGTAGCCCTAACACGAAACGCACGATAGTCATACGTCACGGAATGGTCTGACGAAACTGATAAATTTTGATGTTGTAGAAACTACGATGAGCGTCACGGTATATAATTGAACAGGCATAGGAAGGGTCTGCCTATTGAGTTGAAAGTTGTGTACAAGGTAGGTATAGTAAAGTGAGTCTTCTGTGTTCCCTTCTATTGTTTTATGCGAGTTGCTAATTAGCGCTGAATTTCAAATTCCAACTTAGCTGAGCAAAAACTGACAAAGATAAGCAAACAATAATGTTATATTGCCCTTATACAAATTTAGCATCTACGTTGGTAAAAAAGCGATGCTATGTGAACTAATATAACCAAATATAAAACTTTAAAGCACTGAATAACTTTATGGGTGAATGGTCTGTTTGATTTATTTCACAAACGACTTACCTTACTACACATAAGCTTATTTATGCTGATGTATGTGATTGGATGTGTGTGCGTGAATGATTTTCACTCAATTACGCTTATATTAGCTGAAAGAACATTATGAATGGGTAGGGAACTCTAAGTTGACTTTCGGTCCGCCATCTATATTTTGTTCGAAAGTAGCGGCCATCAATGAAACCATTAAAAATGATTCCTAACATTATTTTACACATAAAATATTCTGTGACGAAATCGCCTAAACCGTCACGTCACAAATAGGCCGTAAAAGACTCTCGAATTTTCGTTATATACATCTTTAGCGGCTAATAATTCGAAAACCTGACACTTCAGAAGTATTACCTAATAATATTTTCGATTTATTTACGGTCTTGGTTCCTTTTTGTACTGGAAAAAATTACGTTTTCCAATCAATTTTTTACGGTGTCAAAATTGTGTGAATCTTCTTGGCTTACTAAAGCTTCATCTGCCCATTCTAAGAAATACCAAATGTTTTCAATGTAGGTATATTATTTGAGTTTGTGTAGAGCCAACCGTGTCTTAGTATGCCCCTACTTGCTGTTCATAATTTGCGGTTTAGTGTTAATTAGTGAAATGCAGCTACCGTATACCGTACCGTCTCCTAGTCTAATTGTATGTATGGTGAACACACACATTAGCTTCATTCACCATACAGCATCTCAGAAGATGCCAAGACACCAATTATATACAGAGAATTGCTTTTAATGAACTAACACAAAAACGTTATGGTAAAAAAAAACAAAGATTCAGAAGATGGTTCATACTAACAAACTCGATCATAATCCTATGAAGAGTCAACAATTAATTTCGCAATAAGAAAGCTCATGATGTGAGACTTGAGATCTTTCTTTGATTATCTTTCTTGGAGTACTTTACTCACAAAATAATTTTGTAAATACATTTCTCATGTCATTCGATGTTCAGTCAAGGGTTTGCACTGATTAGGTTCTCGCATACGCAGAGCTGAAACATTGGATTTAGTTGCAGGGACAATGTGTAGGAAGGGTCCCCATTTGTTACGAGAACGAATGTCCCGTTTATTCTCTTGGGAAATATCGGTGGCTTATTCTTTCCATCGGTTTATTATGTGTATAGCTATGAAATGAGCCGTAAATGTGGAATTTCCAATACTGTGTAAAGGTTATATATTTTTTCTGTTTATATAACAACTGAGTGGGTAAGTAAATACGTGCTTTGATCTGAGCAACACGGCGGAAAATGATGGCGTGTTAATTAATTGCTTTGATGATTTCATTACGCGAAGTGATTTCTGATATTCCTACCTCGTCAGATACATACAAAAATCATAATTTATTGAAAGCTGACCGGTAGAGATCTGAAATAAGCCACTAAAACATTGCATTTAAACATTATAAGCTATAAAAGCCCTGAAACCGAATTTCTAGTTGGATATAAACTATTTCTTTAGTCTCCCGAGATGATTATACCTAATCTCACTGTGCATTTGATTCATAAGCTTCAATCCCGCAAATTGTAGCTCCGGGTCAAGCGTCTGTAGTCGGGACTAACAAATCCGGGCAAATCCCTTTACTCACTGTGTGCAGACGACATCACAGTAAGTGGACCACTGTTACCGTCCTATGTATTTGTGATAAAGGCGATTTTGCAACAAAAATGTATATTACGATCTGCTAGTGAAGTGGCGACTGTACATTAATATACGGATATCCCCGGGTACCGGGTGACGGTGTCACCAGTTCCCCGGTAACCCGGATCCCGTTAATACACAGGAATTACGCATACCCCAGGTTCCTTTGTTTCAATCGACAGCCGCCATTTATTTCTCCCTCCCTCGTTTCATTTTGCAAAAACTACGGTTAGGAAAAATGGGAATGCATTTTGCAGAGGTTGTGAAACAAAACGATCTTCATGGCCCATATTTCAACCACAGGAGGCCAGTTATTTCACTTGCATAAATCTATTTCATAGCCTGGATATATTTTATGGGTCGGTTTTCACGCTGTCTACGTTTTAGTACCTATGTACCCACAGTAAAATTAAGTGACTAAAATAGTCTACAATATTTTTATTATTTTAATGATTAAATTGAAACGGCATACATTAATTAAATTAAAACCGAAGTGGGAACCACACTCAATAGGAAAATGATAGCTTTTTAATTGAATAGCTAAATCGAGATGTCTTTTCGATTTTAATTTTAATTCACGGCAAGTTTCTCACCGTCTACACGGGGACTTGCTGAAAACATTATGGGCTAAGCCCTGGTTCAGCTTAGGTGTACGATCCAACCTATTAAAGCCCTCTTAGAAGACGTCTTTTTGCCTTCACTTAATCCGTGTTTTAAAGGATCCCAGTAATGGAAGCTCATATTTTCCTTTTCAACGTATGTTTCAGGTGAAACGGGTTGGATTATTTTTATTCAAATGTCTGTTTGTATTTTTCAAGATATAAAAGATTGTACCCATTTGTTTCAATCTCCAGAAAAATAAGCATGAATTCTTGCACCGATATATTTTTATTAAGTATCGACGTTTTACAATGGCAGTTTACATCACTTTGAGAATTGAGCCTTTTTTTTTCTTTTTTCTTTTTTGAGCCTTAGTCAACTGAGAGTTTAAAATGCGTGTTTGTTAACAGGAGCGATGCGCTTGCGACGACCTTATCGGCTCTCTACGGAAAACTGTTGGTGGTTATGGGGGTGGCGTTCCCTATGGCTGAAGTGATATCCACATACATTCCACCGTCATTTTATGAGGTATGTACTCATTACACATTTTCCAATCATCTCGTGATAATATTAATACTCCCCCTAGCCGATTTCGACTACGGTGGCCAGTCACAACGACTAACCGACTGCGCGGGACATATTATAGTGCACAAGTGTGTGCGCAAACACAGGTGCACTCTCTATTCCTTTCACTCTCATAGCCCGATGGGACAGCAATCTGACACGACCAGAGGGAGATCAGGCGCAGGACCAACGGCTTTACGTGGCACGGGGGTAAAACACCACCAACTTCCAAATTCCGGGCTTCCCTGAGAATTTCTGAACAGAAAAACCCAGGTACATATTTTTAGCCCGACCCGGGAATCGAACCCGGGACCTCTGGCGCAGCCGTCGCTTAATGCGAACCTCTAACCGCTGCGCCACCGAGGTAGTTGTTTAAACTTGTTCAATGGGTTTTGTCGTTGATGTTTTGCTATTTTTAAAATATAAAATAAATATAGAATTTCTTTCCTAAATTAGTGCCTTAACAAACCTAGAGCAATTGTATTAAAAAGAGAATGTCAATATAATACTAACAGACAAAACTATTATGTGTTGATTGATTATGGAGGTAAAAGGAAAGCCAACATAATGTCACCCATCAGGATAACGTATTAGCTTGTGTATATGGAAGAGCATTTCCTTGTTTGCTCAGGAAATGGTCAATATGTCACTGTATTATTAATATTTCTTATATTTTTTGTTTTTATTTACAAAAAACGCACCGTTTGCATTTGTACAATAATTATCGTAAATTTTGATACTTTCAAAGCTTTCACGTAAGGTTTAATTATTACTACTATCGACAGCGCGTCGCGTCAAAAATAGCGTTAATAAGTATAGAGTTTACGTGTAATTCTATTAGTGTGCACCACAGCCTTAATAAATTTAATAAACAGCTGTTGAAGATTTCATAAGCATGTTGCAATCGCGATTCAGTCAATCTTGATTTTCTATTGTTTTTCGCAAAGTTTTTTGTGGTTGATCTAAGGTTGGTTCGATGTATTTTTTGCTGATGTTCCTTTATTTTGTCGCAGGGTTTCTACCTATATCTCTACATCGGCAGCATGGTGTTTCTTCTCTACATGTACGCAGCGTTAGTGAGAGATCGATCGAAATCTGCCGGCGACAACACTGTAGTTGCGAGTAAGTGCCATCAATATTGTTTATTCATTGCGTCTGTCTACAGCCAAAACACTCTAGGCTGGGGTTACTTGCATTAACTTATTTTAGCTTTTGGAAAAAACGGTGACGGTTATAATATAAGGAAAGGTAGGTAACTGAGCCTTAATAAAATAATTGTCTCTTGTACCTGGTTTTTGCAATTTGAAATTAGATAATTCATGTTGGTTGATCAAAACGTAAATTAATTATCTTAACATGCTGAGCCCATATCATTTATTTGTTAGTTCATTTGTGCCAGTACCTATTTGAATTATTTCAATTTTAACTACTCCACGAAACTAAACTAAACTTTATATTAAATAGTAGTTTTTAATTCATTAGTTACTTTACAAACATACGTAGAGTTCCTCTTGCATTAGGAGCCGGGAGCACGTTTGCAGGACATAATATTTTCCACGTTTACTTTGTATGCGACGTGTTTGCCTGCCATAATAGATGAAGGATCAGTAAATTCACTACGCAATTAATTTGAAACTTATATGGCGGTACGTATTTGAGGTTATTGGTTGAGAACATTCTGATCAGACTACTACAGTAGTTTAGTTATTTTTATTTCCCCTTTTCTTGAACTTGACTGTAAATGTTTTACGATGAAGGCACGAGAGTTTATTTTCTGACTCAGAATTTACTTGACGCTTTCGAAAGTTATTAAAACGCTCATTAAATCAGGAACATGATAAAAATTAAAGCGCGAGCGAAGTGAGTACGTTTTTGTTTTTGACGCTTCGTAATGTAGTAAAAAGGCAAAAGTGTCTACCATGCATTGCATTGTGATTAGGGGCAACCCTAATCACAATGCAACACAATAAATAAAATACAATGTAAGCACTGTGAACTTGCAAATGCTCACAGTGCTTACAACGGTGCGCCTGCTATGTATGGTAGCACGTAAAGTCCAACGGCTTTCTACTTATATCTGACCAACGTCCTGCGCCTGATCTCTCTCCGGTCGTATCAGATTGCTGTCCCATCGGGCTATGAGAGTAAGAAGAATAAAGAGTGCACCTGTGTTTGCGCACACACTGTGCACTATAATATGTCCCGCGCAGTCAGTCAGTCGTTGTGAAATCGGCTAGGGGGACTAGTATTATGTATGGTAGTGTGGATAGTTAGTAGAGGTAGTAACTCTTCTGAACCTTAGCCCTCTGTGGCCGTGGTCTGCGGTCCACACCGAAGTGCTTGGAGTGCCCTCACAGTACACTCTCGAGGATATTTATTGCACAGATTAAAGTCAGCTGTTTTGAATGCTGGGCATAGTGCAGAGACATGAATTCATTTTGAATTTTGCATGTGATGAAACTGGTAAATGAACGCATAAGCTTACATGTCATGTAAAATAACTTTATAAATAATCTAATAATCTTTAAACATCAGATTTTCACATATCTACAAGATATTTCAGTATGCTAAGTTTTTCTGATTATATTCTAAAATGCAGCTTAATTTATCTCATAAGTGCAGTGCTGTCCTGTCAAAGTTTAGTTTATGATTTATATGAGAGATCAAGGCTAAAATATAATGATGCTACTGATATTGAATCTATGATATATTACAACTCTATGCTATTATTATTATAAGCTAATGACAGAGATAGATAGCGACGGAGACTAATGACTAATTTACTTGACACCAAGACAAGAATTTAGCGTTTACCTTGCAGACATTTAAAGAGCCCATAGTAAAATATGTATTCAGTTTTTATACATAAAGTTATGGGGAGAGACTCCTGGTTCTCACCACTCAAGTAACAAGAAAGCAATTACCAAAAACTAAATTACCATTTCATTTGCGTTCAGCGAGTCGTTCTAAATTGCATCATTATTCGCAATACACACCAAGGGTTAAAAGGACCTGGCAAAAACCGACGCTAGCAATTTCGCCTTTCAAAGGTTTCACTCGTTGAAATTTTGTAAGAAACTTAAAGCGAAGTCGTGGGGCAACGCCACGGGACAGAAATCCTTTATTTGCAAGTCCTGTTACTTGATCAACTTTTAATTTGAGTTTTATCAGGTTTCGAACTCAAACTAGATAGTCCTCTTTGAAAATGTTGAGTGAAGAAGTTGTTAATAGAGCGCTATCAATACCACTTGGAATAGCAACGTATACTAATAAAGGCACCTTGTTTACGATCGATAACGCCCTGTTACGAACTAAAACAAATGCAATCCGATTTAGGTTAAGCTTTCGGAATAAAAACAACGCCTCGACATGTGACATAATACCCACTTTACCCGGTTTATCGTATATTTTACCCTTGTTTATCAAAACGCCCTTCTCGCTCAAGAGTCGGCAGGAAAGTGTGGAAATAGTGGGGTGATTTTTTTCACTCGAACCGTGCAAATTTACATTTGTTATTCAAATGACGTGAAAAGCCCGTGTGGGCGGCTAACTAGCGGCTTTTTAGGGTTCCGTAGCCGAATGGCAAAAAACGGAACCCTTATAGTTTCGTCAAGTCTGTCTGTCTGTCTGTCTGTCTGTCCGTCCGTATGTCACAGCCACTTTATTCTGAAACTATAAGCATCACATAGCTGAAACTTGGTAGGTGGGTGTATTTTGTTTACCGCTTTCCGATTCAGATACAAAAAGTAAAAAAAATAATATTTAAGGGGGGGCTCCCATACATGAAACTAAAACCTAAAAAAATTTTTTTATTCAAACCTATGCGTGTGGGGTGTCTATGGATAGGTCTTTTAAAATGATGTTGAGGTTTCAAAAACCATTTTTTCTAAAAGTGTATGGTTTGAGATATAGACGCTTCCAAAGTGGTAAAATGGGCGTCCCCCCCCATTTAACTTTTGAACTATGAAAGTGAAAATTTTGAAAAAAATATATGATGTAGATCTTAACAAAAACTTGCAACGAAAATTGGTTTGAAGGAGATCGAACCAGTAGTTTTTGAGATATTGCACATTTTTATCAACCGCAAAAATAACTTTGTCTTTTATACAAACACTATGAAAAACAAAGTTATTTTTGCTGTCGCATTATATTGTGATGTTTTCGTTAAGTGAAAGTAAGTGGACCCTGAATTCAGTTAAGGCTGGCACGGAACCCTCAGTGCGCGGGTCCGACACGCACTTAACCGGTTTTTTTATATTCAAGTTTGTATAAGCCGCGTGTTTTACAGGAAATAAAAATGTTAAACTGTGCATGCTGATACGTACATATTCACAAAATGGGTTAAAAATGCACTCAACATTTTAATAATAATTACATTGTGCAGTGTACAGAGAACGCAGCCAATTTTATTAAGAGGATCGTGTGCGCGCAAGCTTCCATACAAAAAGAGAAAACGTTTTCCACCCCTTAATCGTTGTCTGATTTTAACATTTTCTTTACATGTTTTCTCTCATATTTTGAAAAACTATGCTCGTTCGTTTTTATTTTTTTAAGTATTGTATGATTCACAAAATATAAGAACCTAAACATTCACTTTTTTTAGGGTTCCGTAGCCGAATGGCAAAAAACGGAACCCTTATAGTTTCGTCAAGTCTGTCTGTCTGTCTGTCTGTCTGTCCGTCTGTCTGTCTGTCTGTCTGTCTGTCTGTCTGTCTGTCTGTCTGTCTGTCTGTCTGTCTGTCTGTCTGTCCGTCCGTCCGTATGTCACAGCCACTTTATTCTGAAACTATAAGCATCACATAGCTGAAACTTGGTAGGTAGGTGTATCCTTTTTACCGCTTTCCGATTCAGGTACAAAAATTTGAAAAAATGATATTTAAGGGGGGGCTCCCATACATGAAACTAAAACCTAAAATATTTTTTTTACTCAAACCTATGCGTGTGGGGTGTCTATGGATAGGTCTTTTAAAATGATGTTGAGGTTTCTAGAACCATTTTTTCTAAAAGTGTAAGGTTTGAGATATAGACGCTTCTAAAGTGGTAAAATGGGCGTCCCCCCCATCTAACTTTTGAACTAAGAAAGTGAAAATTTTGAAAAAAATATATGATGTAGATCTCAACAAAAACTTGCAACGAAAATTAGTTTGTAGGAGATCGAACCAGTAGTTTTTGAGATATTGCACATTTTTATCAACCGCAAATATAACTTTGTCTTTCATACAAACACTATGAAAAACAAAGTTATTTTTGCAGTCGCAATATATTGTGATGTTTTCGTTAAGTGAAAGTAAGTGGACCCTGAATTTAGTTAAGGGTGGCACGGAACCCTCAGTGCGCGGGTCCGACATGCACTTAACCGGTTTTTGACTAAAAAATATCTTCGGAATTTCGTCCATTTTTAACTAATCAGGCCTTTATACATTATCGAACATTATCGAAGACGTACAAGCGTAGTTCAGGATGTATGAAAACGAATGAAACAAAATTTCTCTCATTCCATAAAGGTTTACGGTTAGGAAAACGTTTTCCCCGGCAAGCATATTTCGATCGTTGGCGGTTAAAATGTATGAAAACTCGCGCTGCGCTACGCCGGCACACAATCCTCTTAACTGGACATCGAAAAGTAATGCAGTAGATTCAAAATATTGAATACATAGCCACAACTCATACATAAATTTGCAAGAAACATAGTTTTCATTAAAATAGAGGTTCTAAAGCTTATTTCCTTTACAGCCTATACTTACTGTATTCTGCTTCTTGATTTTTTTTTTTACTTTTTAGCGTCTCCCAAGCAAAATATGGGCGTTATTGTCCCTTTGAGAACGAACGTTCCAAAATCAAACAGCTTAATAAGTAATTAGCTATGTTAGGTTAGGTTGGTACGAAAATCAACATCATAATTTCATGAGCCTAATAATGCCAGTCAGTCAAAATATCTAACGTAACTCGCTCATTATTAGCTGTTGCATTATAGAAGGTTTATAAACTTTGGATAAATCGGTAGGTTTGGAAGGTATTTAAATTAAAACTATCTGTAATCATTCCACTGCTGGGCAAATTCGAATAACTATGTAACTGTAAAAGTCCTACCTATAAAGAAAGTCGAGTTATCTTTTATGTCTAATTAAATTAGTCCGCTGGTTGTATTCAATATCATATTTTACAACTGAAAATGGCGGTCTTGCTGTGCTAGAAATAAATGCCCTTTACGGGTCAAAGCTATAGTCGGCATGCTATCAACTGAGTCGTCATTTTCCTATGTCTATCACGCTTGCACTTATTGATAAAATAATTCATTGACAGTCGCATGACTGTAGTACGACTTAGTTGCTAACGCGCCGGCTACAGTGTACAAGGAGAGATTGGACAGCACGATCGCCAAAGTTCTCAACCACTGAATAACTTCCTTTATTATTTATTTCAGATACCGACTCAAGCGCATCACCGTCCGAGTCGGACTCGTGTTCGTCTCGCACCGAGCGAAGCACGGCGACCGCTGCGCGAGTCCAACCGCAGCTAGCGGCGAAGCGGCTGTCGCTTGGTTTTGCGCTTGCGTCGCGCACGCACCACTATGGAAGCTTCTATTTGAGGATGGGTGCTGTGGGTAAGTGGCGTTTGTCTATCTATGTTGTTGTGGTTAGTAAACTTAAGTAAGTAATAAAAACTATGAAAAAGAGTCATTTACTACTGTAACGCTTCTGAATCTGAATGACTCTGCTTCTGCTCTCACTGATTTTTTGCAGTTGAGTTCCACCGAGTAAAATAAAATTTTCTAAGGTCGACACATAGCTAATCGCAGAAGACTAAGCTGAAAGAAAAACAATATTTACAATAATGATAGGATATAAGTGTAATTTTACAGTTAATATTACCAAATCCTTAGCTGCGAAAACCGTAAGATACGATGGATTTACATCTTAGATTAGATGCTGTTTTGCTTTTTATATAGTTGCCTACAAAGACTTAAGGATTACAGTAACATTTATCTTATTCATATTGTACCAACCTTCATGTTTCGTAAAATATTACATTATTTCTGAAACTGACCTGCTTTTCCGAAACTCTCCTGTAATCCGCCTATGAGTCGGTACTTGGGAGATCTTAACGCCCGGCGCCGAGTTACAGGAGAAAACTCGTGGAAACTTTCAACTAATCCCCTGTCGTGAACTTGCGGAACCTTTGCCAACTTCGGGATAAGTTCACTGAGAGACACTTGAGCAAAACAAAGAAGAAACTATTTGGCAGATTGGACGCGAAGTTAATTATTTTGCTTGACTTGTTTAGAGTTTTGTTGACAATGCGGGTTCTGGCGGGTAATATTTTGCAGACGCGTTGTTTTGTCTAGCCCATGTTACACCAGTAAATGTTATTTGATATCTGTGATTGGGACAATTGCTATTTTTAGCTATTGATATAAAAATATGATTTCTTAGATTGTACAGTTACTACTATGTAGTACATTATTCATTGCCTATGTAATAATTTTGGCTCAGTGTAAGAGTTTGATTTCGAGTTCTTACCTTTGAACGTCTCGTCGCACAAAATCATAAGCGGAGTACTTTCTTCGCAGTTTATTTTTGTAACCTTTAAAAATACCAATGTATTAAGAACACCAAATCACATTCCAGCCTTCGGGATCGGTTCCATGATCTACTCCGGGCTGGAGTTCGGCCAGTACTGGGAGTTGGAGAGGAACACCAACTGTCACAACGTGCTGCTCGCGCTGACCCCCGCCACGAGGATGGCCTTCATCTTCATACAGATGTACTTCATCTTTCTGAACAATGAGGTCAGTATCAATGCGTTTAACAAGAGAGTCATTTGTAGAATCCAGGTTGCACGGGCCAAAACGTTACCAATTCTTTTTCTCTTTGTCAAACTCATAGCAAACGAAACATCGACGTTAAGTAGCAATGGACTAGCTTACAAAGCTAATGTATGTATTAAAATTGTTGATGATAACCAACCAATGTATGTATGTATTTAAAATTGTTGATGTTACCTGATCACTGTGTTGGACGATATAGCGGCACAAGACACAAACAAGGTTTATATTCCATTGTATTCTTTTCCATCAATTTTGGATCACATTAACAAAGGGCGGTTTTCAATTTTTTTCACACTGACACACATTCAAACGTAATCACGATGATTACTGTTATAACATGGAATTAATAGTAACTATTTTGATTTTCCAGATGAAAGTGTATAAACATAAAATAGTGGCCAGGTTCGGGCTGATGCACATGGTGGGCACTAACCTCAGCGTGTGGCTCAACGTGCTCGTTCAAGAGACCAAGCACGAGATCCTCACCTTCTACGACCCGGAGAACAAGACCATCGGCTTGTCACATCGACTGGGTAAGACGCTTTTACCTGTTATTAGGCCTCTTTCAAGAAGACGCGTGGCTTCGCGCCGACACTCACGGCATGCGACGTTACCACTCAAACAAACGCTTGCGAAAACGCTTTTCTTTGAACGCTGCAAACTTCAACGCATGTTTGTGTTTCTGGTGGCCCGGTTCGTGCGCAACGCGCGAAATTTTATCTAACATTTCGCCCATGCAATGTCGCAATAAAAGTTGTTCATATTGATGGTCTTATTCACCTCCAAAAATTTGGCACCCCCTTGCAAAACCATCCTGTATGTCTTGAAAATCGGATTCACGTTCACTTATTAAAAAGATTACTTTAGATCTACAAATTTTTACTTTGAAATAGGTAATAATATTTTTTTCAGTTATGTCATAACCATAAAATTAATATTCGAATAATTTTATGGTCATAAGTCATAACATATTATGATTGGGCATACCCCTCGAATGATACAATTTTGATGTATTTAGTGCCATTTGAACTTCAAATGAAACATGTAAGTAATTGGTTTAATTCGGTATTATAATTGAGTTTCAGTGTCAACATTTTCAGTCAATGTTTACCATACTCGCACTCACGTGATATATCAATAAAACCACGAGAGCTTATACGGTTTGATTGAATCAAATCCCCTTTTCAGACATTAATACTACCTTCCAATGTATTCAAATAAACATTTGCGTGTACGTGACATAATTACGGCAGTCACGCCCTTTGGGCCTATGCATATAAGTTTCCGTGTCACTAGCAATCAATATTTTACTTGAAATGAATGCGACGCCTGCATAATTAGGCAGGCAATTTTGTTCTATATGTTGATAATATAGCTCTTGAAGCTAGAAACCTTTGAGAAAGAGAAATAAACTTTGAATTCGTTTGCGGTTTTACTACTTTAATATACTTTAATTCTTAGAAGTTATGGTAGACCTAAGCTAGGTGTCGCAAAAGTATAATGATTGCCTACCCCATGGAAGTGTTTTGCCTAAGGTGGGTGGACGGCAATGCCTGTCAGGTTTCCCCTGAATAAGTAATAAATAATAAGTTTCAATAAATGAGGGTTTATGATCAACTCAATTGTTTCGCAATATGAGCACCCGGTAGGATTCCTATTGTTTAGTTAATTGAATTAATTTAATGTCATCGAACGGATGCTCAGCAGGAATATCGTCAATAGACCGGCACCCTTTACTTGCATAATTGGATCGCTTGCTTTGAACACTGATTGATTTACTTACTAGTGCTATATTTGGGTCGTTTGTGATAGTTCTAATATCGTTCATAATCACGTATCATGACGTCTCGTCTCGCTTAATATTTGAACATTACTGATTATGCATTTCATTGTCATTTCTACCGATCTTTCTTTCTATCTTAAAAAAATGTCTACTACATCATACAAATTTTAATTCTTTAATCTTTTCATTTCAGCATTTCAAAAAGCCTTCGCGTCACTATCAACGGACGTTCCCCCATCACACCCAGCAGCTGCACATCTCCGAGTTCCCCGGGGTCTGAAAGGCCCCCACCACATCTTCGAGTGCCGCCGAACCAACATCATGGGCAACTTGGTCCAAGACGCTTCACCGTTCCTATTCCCTTGCACCATTGAATACTCCCTCATCTGCGCCGCTATTCTCTACGTCATGTGGAAAAACATCTCGAAATACCCATCGAAAGACGTCGCTGCTGCCATAGTAAAAGCTCGCATACTAGAAGGCCTGGCCTATAAAAAATCACCGCATCTATACAGCGTTGACTGTGCAAGAGCTCACAAAGGACTATTCTTTGGAATACTAGTATTGGTCTTGACAATTATATCGCTGATCTTATTCTTTGTTTTAGTGTCGAAGAAAGATTACGCCACGCTGGCCGTTGTAGAAGTTAACGTTTGCGAGTTGGCATTGTATGCTATGACCACGATTGCCAGTCTAGCTGGCATGTTCTGTGTTAGTAAACTCAAATACGACGGCAACAGAAACCTTGAGCTCGACAATATTCTATTGATCGGCGCTCAAACCGGCATGTTCATTTACGGAACATTCACAATCATTGGTGGACACTTTACAATTGAGAAGAACACTATTCTTATCTTGATAACTGCTTTGTCATCTTTGATACAGACGACATGCCAGACTATGTTTATATTAGATGCTAGTCGCAGATCGGCGAAAACTGCAGAACAGTTGAGAAAGAAGCCAGGAAGGGAGATCGTCACATTTCTACTCGTTACAAATCTGGCTATGTGGGCTATAAACACTCTTGAGAAATCTAGGGCGGAATCCCATCCTATTCAGTTACACTTCTATGGACTGTGGGCGTGGACCATCATTACTCACGTGTCCATGCCGCTCGCGATCTTCTACAGATTCCATTCAACGGTGTGTTTATGTGAAATTTGGAAACGGGCTTACAAAATGAAACCGGCTTATATGTAGCGACTCGCCCGAAGGTACTAAAGTGCTTCGATTCGTTTGAACATGAACTATGGTACACATTAAGATCGAGATGAAGTAGAGAGTGTAGATAGATGTTAGTGCCATAGATCGCGTATTGAGTAGCAACGTTCTTAGGTTATGAAACTTGCTCCTGAGGATTTGTAAAAAAGATCGAGTCGGAAATGGAGAAATAGGGGTCAGTAAAATGTAAAATATGTGTAACTTGTTAATCATACCTACCATCATCATCCTCTTATATTCCACCTATTTAAAAACCTAAGCTAGTTTTGGAGTTGACTGCTGTAATGTTAAGTTATTGTATTTAAATATTTTAATGTGTTATTTATTTGTAGCTTTATTGAACGCTTTAACAATAATATAACTGATACGTTCGTTACTTTATATCACAGTAGTTCTCAAGTAAACGGGTTAGATTTTATTGATTTTAGCGCTTATAATGTTTAAATGTTACTTTACTGCTATTGAAAGTAATTAATAATTGTTAAAAGTATATAATTTTCTGTAAAAATAAGTCATACTTTACCTACAACATTTTGAACTTGTTTTATTAGTACTAGGTATAGTGTTAAGAGTAATATTGGACACTACCTACCTATATTATCACATTCCATTTTGCAATCTTCATGTATCTGAATAGTAATCATCAAAGCATTTTGAGTAAATACAAATGTCTTCCATTAGGTTATATTTTAGTTCCAGCATTCATCACTCATTTAACATTTGCATACAAACATTTTATCATTTTCCATTTTGTACAGTGGGAGCAATGTCGACCTCATGATTTATTATTTTGGAATTTTTTTGAGCATGAAGCTTGTAGAAATATCCAGTGAAAGATAATAAAATACATTTTACTATGAACAACATAGTCTGATCAAATTTTAGAAATTTTGTAGTTATATTTTTGTGATGAAAATGAATTGTCAGTATTTTGGATACATTTTTAACTGTAGCAATACTAATATACCGAGGACCCAGTAGTTAGGCAAAAGATAACACCAAAGTTTATATGAGTAGGAAATTTTTGGAGCTTATTACGGAATAGAGTCCAATAAATTATACTATTCTTTTAAAAGTCTTAGAATGTCAACGAGATAAGTAAACTCCCGATTGCAGGATACTTATGTAGATATGATGATTGATCAATAGACTTAGTTATTTCGTCCAGTACATTATTGATTTCAAATATTTATAGTAAGAAACAGTGATATGTCAAAAGATGGAATTTACATTGATGGATGATCCAGTCATTATTTTTGAAGCATAAAGATATAGTAGCTTATGATGTCTTATAATGAACAATATTTATTTATAGTGTAAAGAGTGTAGCTTGCGACAAATCTGTGCTATTTATTAACAAGTGTGAATATTAATTTAACACTGAAAGTAACCATGACATTATAGTATATTGCTCAAAATTTTACAGTCCAGCAGAATGGTCATAATGCAGTGCAAATTATTATCAGTTTGGGAACATTTTGTTTAGAGTTACGATTTGTTTTTGTATAAAGGTAGGATATCTTTTTAAAATAAATCTTTATAGCGCTAAATTTTGTATATTTATAGTTATGGTTACCTATTTGGCTTAGATTTCTGGCAGGGTTTCAGAAAACGAAAATTATTCGATACCTATTAAACGAAAGGATAAATAAGTCCTAACATATTATATAACTAGCTTAAAGATTTCATCTAATACTCAACCAATTTAGCTATAAATTACGGAATACCAAATTTGATGTAAGTTTTTGATCAATGTGAATGATTCAATGAATTGTGTAATATACAAACTGTATCCACGTAATGGTCTGCTAAATATTTCGCTACAATGTTATGGATTTATTTTTGCAATTTTTAGCTGACTTTTTGCAGTTTAAACGAATGGCCGAATCTTGTAAAAAAATATTTCATTAACTTGCCGAATCAAGTTTTCGTTTAAGATGATGTAAATAGTTATAATAGATTAAAACACTTTTTCTTGTTTGCTATGTATTAATGGTTAATTATTAAATCCATTAAACCAAATATTTGTTAAACACCGATGTTTAGGTCTATTTTATGGCATTTTTGAATATTTTATAGGGCTTAGTTTTGTAAATTAATAGTGATATTAGATTAAAGTTTCTATTTGTAACTATATATTTGTGAACTATTTATTTGTTTAGACGAGACTGTGGATAGCTCTAAGATTGTCTTCTTGGATGTTTAAAGTTAAAGCAAATAAACTTTCATAAAATTATAATGGGTTTTTTTCTATTATTATTAAATTTTACTTATTTTAATAGTAGTAAAAGTAGTATGCTTAAGTGCAGAATCAGGTGATGTCAATGACATAAAAGCAAAAAACCTATCGGGATTGAAAAAGGGGACACAATGATTGATGATGCGTCAGACTACGGTAAGATAACTCTTCCGATACCATATGCAGGCTATATTTAGATACGACCTATAAATAACTGCATTCCGAATATCGGATGGTAATGTACGGGCGCAGTTTAACGACCCACGTTTATTCACGATCCACTTACGGTTCTATTACGGTTTTTACTATAGCATCTGACTGGAGTTTCCTGTGCTTTTTCATTCGTTTTTTTTAAGTTTTCTATCTTGTCAACCTTTTTATGAGAAGCTATCTTGTTTTTTGTTTTATAGATTGCCTTGCACATAAAATTCAAAAAGTTATATATTTCCTCAAAACAAAACTAACGTCTTCTAATCGTAGATAACTATTATCACTCACCAAAATAATCTTCGTTATAGCCCCTACGAGTGTAAAGTGACGGATTTTGAATAAATCAAAAGTTAAAAGTTATATTCACTTCAAGACCAAGGTTAAAAAAATATTTCAAGTATTATTTTCGGATTCAATACGTTGCGCCCTAATAATCCTTAGAAACCATTCAGATTCATTCATTTTGGCTCAACCGTAGTAATTGGTGCATGTGTATGAATTATTCAGTGGTCGACACATTGTCAGGCTATAAGAATGGTGAGCATCCGACATAAAAGCCGTATGTACGTGAGCGCTTGAATGGGCGCCCACTGTGCGTTATGTAGCCCTGGTAGGCCTTGACAGTCAACCCACTAGAGGTCTGTGGGCTCAGACGCTCATTGCGTAAGGCTAGTTTGTGTAATGCTACCTAATAGAAGGTAGCTTTTATATCACGCTTAGTTTTGTATCCAAATTGCAATATACTTAATGCA
The DNA here is from genome assembly GCA_963584085.1 of Pyrausta aurata. NCBI lineage: Eukaryota > Metazoa > Arthropoda > Insecta > Lepidoptera > Crambidae > Pyrausta > Pyrausta aurata. The sequence goes on along the minus strand of OY757255.1, from coordinate 5,356,194 downwards.
CTTTTGAAATTTTCATGCTGGAGTTTTCGATTGACGCAAGTTTTATATTTTTTTCGAAGAAACGTGAATAGAAACTTTAATCGATATGTATTATAAATAATAAGATAAATAACCAAATGTTATTTAAAACATCTGTACCTAATAACTACTATTTAAAAAAAGTTGAAAAGTTGGAGAAAAAAAAAATTCATTACCTCAAACTACGAGGTTGCTTTGCTTACAACCAACCAAGCTTATACAGGATGTGGCCTGTAATAGTATCAAAAATAAAAATATAAGCCTTTATGTAACCAGTAATCAATTCTAAATCTATTTGGTTTTAATTTGTTATAATGAAAAATAAATTTATTGATATTTTCTAACAAAATAAATCGAACCAGCAATGTAATGCAAACAAATGTGTCCAGTCATAGAACTTGGCATTTGTCATTTACTAAACGACTTAGCGATTTTGATATACATTGACTAGGGATTATAACTTTGTATTTGGACTTATTTCTGAGTTAAAGCATTTTAGAGCACTATGTTTGGTCAGGGTAACTACGTATACTCTGTGGTATCATTGATGAAAATTTTTGTTCCTAGCGTGTGGCCTACGCTGTACATTAGGGCCACTATTTCTGTCAATTATCTCTTGTAAAGAGTGCATCCGTAAGATACTCGTATAATCTCCTTATCGATGACATTACTTTTTCTAGTAAATTACCTATCTGTATGTATGTTGTCACAAAATTAATAGAGAGTGTTGTTATATGTATAAAGGTTTGCGTGGTATTCGATCGCGTTTCCATCCAATTAACTTATGAATGTATACCCAGGTTAATTACTGACACACCATTAAATTAATTAATATTGTCAAAGGAAAGTATTTAAGTAGGTACAGCAAGTATTAACGGACATAGTAGAAACTGTCCTACCTACATGAGAGTAAAGATTAATTTCGTCGACGGGAATCATGTTGCCTGCCAAAGCAACTGTAATCAGGAGTTTGGCTCGCTTCCAGAACCTGAAAATGGTCTTTGACGTTAGGTGAACGCTAATAACTGAAACCCCATAACTCATATCAAGGAGATTGTTATTTCCGAAGTAGGATTAGGTCATCTTACTAATGTTTTTTATATCTTTTTTCAAAAGTACATGAATAGTAGCTAGTGAGTACATCACACTACATATATATTGAATAAATATTATGAAGGTGAAAGTTTGTCAGTGTGTATGTTTGTTACCCCTTGCAAAAACGGCTGGATGGATTTTGGAATGGAACTTTATATATATTAGATAACACATAGGCAATAAATAATAGTGATATTTTTTAAGATCCGACACTTACGCGGATAATGTGACGGGGAACCGCTAGCTATACAGTAAGTAAAGTATAAAAAATAAGCGAAATATTCCATGGTTCAGTAGGAGCTGAGTTGTCAGGTATAAGTAAGAGTAATGGTGCTGTACTTAATGTGGGTGTGACTGACATACAGCTTCTAGAAATGAGATTAATTTGCTCGCAGTCCATACTGATCCATTTGAGTTATTTATGATTATTTTACAAGAAATATTTATCATTGAAGTAAACTAAAGAGCAAATATCCCTGGTAAACTAAATCGAAAAAAAAACGTCGTGTGTTTCTGTGGAACGCTGTAGAGAGAGTTCCATAATAGGTTAGTACTATCTACGTAGTACGTTACATTTAGATTGATTAATACAAAATACAACGACCTCTATGTTACACTAGACAGGCTGTTTAGAACAAATTTTGTGGTACGGTAAGTTTAGGCCAGATGGAGCATCTGCGTTTACTCTGTTACCAGAAACTACCACGTCAAAACGTTCCTTACGTCAAAAGACGAATTAGATAAATTACGTAAATATGTGTTTATGTGCCCGTATTTTCACCTAGTTTGTCAGCGATAATTTTGTTAAATTGTTTGTAGTAAATCTAAGTGATTCAATGATTAATTGGAGGCATAAAAGTATTAATTTTAGTTTTCTCACAATTTCCATAGAAAACCAAAGATCAACCAAAAACAGACATGCCAAACAAAAGTCTCATAGGTAGAAATGAATTAATTACTGTCTAATAAGAAAATCGGCCAATAGGATTTATTTGAGTTTATCTTATTTTAAAATGAATCATTTCGTTAAAAAGGAATGTCAAGCTTGTTAACAATATTACAAGACTAGCAAAAAACTGACTTTAAGTAAAAATCTGTATGTTGTACTGACAGCAGTTGTATTGTTAAATAAGTACAAATTATGTTGTTATAACATTGGTAGGCATATTGATCCTTAATTATTTTTGAGGATCTAATATCAAATATTTTCATATTTAAAACATTACCTATCACTCGAATAAAAAATATATAAACGTAAGTACTAATATCGAATCTAAGGCAGAAAACTAAAAACCAGCGACGTGTCATATCTGTTCGAATACTCTTTGCTACCTTTGACAGTTCAGTGTTGTTGTTTAATGGCGATTGTCATGTTTGGGAGAAATGAAAAAAAGGATCGATGTGATTTCTTTTTGAGTTTTTTTTTGTTTTTTAAATTATTCATTTTCTCTAATACTTGAAAACGATTTAAAATATCATAATGTATTTAAATGTATATGCTTTAGTAGCTTAAGATTGACTTTCCTAAGAAGCACGACAATAATCCGCATTAAACAGGAGAAATTAAAAAATATTGAATGGCAACACTTCACTTCTGTCATTTTAGAAAATGTACCACAAAATTTGTTCTGAACAGCGTGTCTAGTAAAATACATATATGTCTATGACAAAATATCAATTTGATAAAATGCACCATCAAGCGAATAGCGTGTATTCAAAAAAAGATTATCTTTCAATTAATGATACATTCATCTATAGGGACATGATAACAATTTTAAAAATAGGTCACTTTGCCGTTGTGTCTGTTTGTCATGGAAACGCGTTTTAAAAATTTTAAGAACTTTTATGAACAGGAAACAGTTGAGGGAAGTTATTGTCCCAAATGTACTGTACAAATGGTTGAATGAAACTTGTGTTACTCATATAATTTTAAGTATTTGGACACACATTTTAACCCAGGGGAACGGATAGTCCTTAGTCCTTGACGGAAAGCCTTTTAGCATTAAGTCCACCTTTTGTACACTTTAATTTGTGCGATAAAGTTAAAAAAAGCCATTACCTTATTATTGTGGCGCCTCTTAACTTTACCTGTGTTGCGTGTAGGTAATAGTAATCGAGTTTAGTGTAGAGTTTCTTGTCTGCTGAAATAATTGATTATAAATAACGTTATCGTGGTCGTTTTCATAAACAATGAATTGATGATAATAATAATATAATTATTTAATGCACATCACAAAAATCTGTAACTTACCGATAGTGCGTCGAAGTAGTTCAAATGTCAGTCTCAAGCAAGACCACTGTGAAATACGAGTATAACTCCATATGGAACCGGTTATCTTATGTCTGTCTCGTAATGTAGGACTAGATAGTTACTATGATGGACCTATGCATTGCAATACAATTCATCATTCTTTCAGTCATCAGTGTCGGCATAGTATATGTCATTTTTAGTCCATCCATCCATAATTTATTCGTTCTAATTAAGTAACTATAAAAAAAAATACAACATGCAGTTCCTAAAATTTGTCTGGAATTAGTGCAGAATCAGTGCAGTGCGATGTACGCTCGGCTACGGACGTGCTCTACTGTACGCACGAGTTATATTAAGTAATTCACGATAACGCGGTAGCTGTTTGCCGCCGTTGTCGATTGTAGCAATGGGCTCGGAGAAACTCATTGCCAACGAGCTCCTGGCGTTCCTGCAACATCAACTGGACGTCATGGATGAGATCAGCGTCATGCAGATCTGCACGTCCAACTTCACTGAAGACGAGATACGCAGAGGCAAGGCGCTGTTGTACGAGTCCATCGGCATGACTGACCGGATGCCGTCCCGCAGGAGGGATGATAAGGGAGATAGAAGCCTTCAGGATATTATCAAGGTGCTGAAGGAAACGGATCCCGATGACGTGCCATCATTTGTGGCGAAGGAGCTACGTAAGCTACCCCCCGTCACGTTTGACCACGTCGACGTCACTAGACTGCTGAAGGATATCAACACCCTGAAGGCAAGTCTGGCCGAGGTAAAGTTTAAGTTGGAAGCCTCAGAAAACACTATTAGTGAATTGCGTACCGAGATAGTTGAGTTACGACATACTAAATCGGTATGTAGGTCACATGAGGCCTCCAACGTAAACGTGAGTAGTGGCAAAAACACCTCATCGCCGTCAAGCGTCGAGTCAGCGAAACTGGACTCTTCGCCGGTCATTGCCGTCGCCGGCGCAAGCGATATGTCACCTGTCTCACATTCCATCAATATGCGAATGACGCTGCCTGAGCCTACGTCACCTTCTCGTGCGTATGCATCTGCCGCCGCTAGCCAACCTCCCGTCCAAAATAAGCGGCAAAACAAGAAGCCTTTGGGTCAACCAAAGACTGAGAAACGCATTGCTGCGCCGAAAGTTTCCCGTAAAGGGGAGCCCGATACAGTTGGCTTCATCAAAGTGGAGCGCAAGAAGAAGAAGCCCGTCAGCCGCAATCAATGCGGTACCGCACTGACCGGACCGAACATGCTGCTGCGTCCTGCGATTCCGACGACTCAGTTGTATGTTTCTCGCCTGCATCACACCACGAAGGCTGAGGAGGTCATGGAATACGTGCAGAAGAAGACCAACTATACTCTGCGGGTCGTCAAGCTGGAGACTAGTCGCAATGTAAATTTTAATTCCTTTGTGATTAGAATTCCGACTGCAACGTTGACGACCTTCATGAAGGAAGATTTTTGGCCGAAGGGTGTCGTATTTCGGCGTTTTCGCGGAAGTCTACACGACACCAAGAACAACACACATAGAAGCGTGTAAATTCTGTTTGTTTTTAAATTGTATTTCATTTTGATCATATTGTATGTATGTTAGTCTGTAAGGTATTTATTTTATGGGCCTGTATTTCAATATCTGTTGCCTGAAATAAACGTTTATTATTATTATTATTAGTAAAAATACCTATACTGGGTTTTGAAATTAAAGGGTCTTCAAATCTATTTAAGTAATGAAATTTGATTTTCGGACAGTCCAAATTCGATTAAAAATCAAATAAAAAAGTAAGAAAACATTATTTAGGTACAGTTATGCTGTCACTATTCATAATCAAATCTCAACATATCGAATACCAGAATTCAAATTCAGTATAACTTACGGTTATTCTGATCGCTAATAGCCGTTATTCGATTATAGCTCTGTTTAACGACGGATTTATAGCTATGATCCAGATGAATTATAGGTGCACATAACCCAGTTAGCTCATAGTTAGATCAGCGTAACAAATCGACAGGAATGTACGATTCTTGGATATTTTGCACTGCACATCACAAGTGTGGAACTGCCATTATTTCCTTCCTAGTGACTGCCACGTTGGTGTAGCGGTTAATTCAACTGTTTCTACCCAAGAGGTCCGTATTTATTTGACAGCTCAAAACGTACGATATGATCTGTCAAACCTTTTGTTCTTTGCTGTTTGACAGATCATATCGTACGTTTTGAACTGTCAAATGAATACGATTGCTTTACACAATTGTATACGTGGGTTCGAATCCCGGTGCGCGGAAAATTTTCTGGGCTTTTTTGTCATGAAAATACCCAGAATCAGTTGGAAGTCAGAAATTTGGCGGTGATGACATCCTCGTGCCTCGGAAAGCAAGTTAAGACTTTGGTCCAGGTCATGGCCGTCTCATCAAACTTTATTTGGAACGCCTGTATTATTTCTGTCCGAACCTATGATTGACAGGTAGAGAATGCTTTTGGCATTGACTCCGCCATATGTACAATATTTTGTTTTGTTAAACGCGTATGTTTTCTTATGAAAAAGTATGCAAGTTCATTATTAACAATAGTTAGCTTCATTCATAGTAGTTCTTCATATGGGGAATGCTTTGCTTATAGCGACCTAAGGTATTCGACATGTAAGTATTTAGATTTAGGAGCCGATCATAGTTGCAATTTTAATATAACGCATACCTCCCAACAAAGGGGGTGTCTGTCCCCCATGAACCGGTCGATATTGCACAGAACGGTACAAGCAGGATTAGGGTAATGATTTTCTCCCTATATCCACAGGATTAAGGTCGAAAAGAATTCAGCAGCGTGTTGTATACTGTACTAGTATGTGGTGCAAAGGAAGTGCAATGGCGGCATGGCGCCGTGATTAGGAGTCAAGAAACAAACGAAGAAAAACAATGGATGTGACGTATGAGTATTAAGTATAGTTCACGTAAACAAAATCAGATACTAATAGGAGGTTTTCGGAAACATGACAAGTGATGCGCAAAAAACCTATGGTTCAAAGCCAATACACAAAAAAAAATCATATAAGTATGTAGTATCTGTTAAATATGTCAGTTGGTTTAATACGTAAGTGATCAAATTAGTTACTAATCAGTTAGTTCAGTATGCAATAATTTATTTCTGTGACAAGGTCAATTGATAGATCCGATTGCAGAATTCGCGGTCGTATAAAGACTAGATTTTGTAGCATTCAGTAACAAACGGCGTTAGGTATAACTACTTGACTCATAGTGGACAGCTTATCACACACGACAGGTTTCTGAAGAGTCGCGTTTTATTTCCAATACAAAAGAAATGATGACTTAGCAGCTTTTGACCTCTAATATGCGTGTACCAAACGGCTAAACTTTACATCAACTGGCGGTTATTTTTTGCTTACAGCTTTTATTATCACATCGCTCCGACAAATTATGAAAATATTTATTGTTTTTTCTTTCTCGTAATTATTGAAATGTATTTTCGAATGAGAAGTACAAAATCTTCATCATACAAGGTAAGGCAAGGAATAAAGTTAGAGCTATTTTCAAAATCTGAGTTATCTATGTACGTTTAGTACTAGTTACCTAATAATAACGAGGAATTAATCGTAAAAATCTAGTTTGACTATCAAAATTGCAATTCTTCGTACTTCTCGGTGTTTCTATCGTGCATCTGTGGTGCACCCTGTGTTTTGATGGGAGACTCCCCTCGGCTTGCACCGGCACGTGCCACTGCAAACTGCATCTAATAGCTGTACGTTAAGTACCTACTGTATCCGCAACTTTGATACCTTAGAGATATTTGGTTCGTCACCGAAATCGACTAAAAAAACCGATCATTACACGAATAGTATCTAGGATCTGAAATGGAAATGCTATAAAATAATGATAGTGCCGCAGATATGCACTCCAAGCTACCTATCTAGCAATTATGTAGCCTTTTTGTGGGCGTAACTCTTGTCCGTCAATAAGAGTTAATGAGTTATTGATAGGTAGCATTGAAATTAGCACTTTCACTGGTGACTTCTAGGCCACGTAGTAATCAGCGAGTATTTTTAGACAACGTATCGAAAGAAGAACATCTCATTAATTGCGGACAAGCAACGGTGTCGCTTTGTTGACAAATAGACAATAACAGAATTTCGGTTGATAGCTTGGTAGACTGGTTCGGGAAACTCTTATGTGAGTTGTATTTCCTCCGCCTACGTTATTTTTTTTACAAATAAGAATCATCCCACGCCGCAGTGCGCCCACCTTTTTTGATTTATTGGAGTCGTGGTATTTACTGACCACAATGCAATTACTTTTGCTACGTAAAAGTTTCCTTAATTGGTGCAGCATTTTACAATCTTTATGCGCGAGGAGCGTCTGCCTTCCCAAATGGAAAGAGGGCGAAATATAACCATGGAGTTTGCTATAGGAGGGTAGCGTGTCTGGCAACTGCGGTACAATAGACCCCGTGGATAGTAGGTATGGTTGTGTGCCGAACACCGGCGCGCTCCGCGAGTTGGCTTCGAGCTTCGGACTTGATCGCGCGTTTGCACGACTTTAAATTTCGACCACGTTTTTTTTATTCAAAACAAAGTGAATAAAAAAATAAAGTCAAGTTTCCCGCGTTTACTACGTTACCTTTTTAAACACGCACGAAGTTGTGGACAAAGAAGTTTGGATTTTAGTGAGCCAGTGAGTGCACCTCTTTACAATACGTCTGAATAAGCACAATGGAAATACTCCGCCAGTAATTTTCGTCACGGGAAAATGAAAGCGTAAGCATTGTGTACTTTGTTTCTTGTGTTTTCTTCCCTGTCCTTTTTGTGGGTTATAAGTGGAGCTGTTTCATGGTAATGCTTGTTTAGAAATTTTAATAACACAAGAGTATTTAAGCGTTTCACAAAAAGAGAGGTTGTAGTCTAACGGCTTTGACCAACCGCATGCTGGTATAATTACATGCCTGTGTGTAGCTAACTGCATGTCTTACTACAACTTACCTACATAGGTATAGCAGATACGTCAAAGGTTTAATAAGTAGCCATTCTTACTAAAAGTAGCTCTATCATCGCAGACAGTCAGAGTTGATATGTAATTGTTTTTCTTGATTTACTCTTCACTTGTTTATAATAGAGGTTCGATATCATAAATGTAGTTGTATTAACTTGCAGTAAGTACTCATCGATTAACACTTTTACGGATCTATTTCGCGCACTATTATTTGAATTTAAACGCCTGAAAGCATGAGTGTTATTCGCATAACTAAATGTTTTGTCATTTCTATGCAGGTAAAGGTAAAACCTTCATCCGCAAAGATACATGGTGAAAATTGCGCCGTTTAAGACATGAAATTGTGTAATGTCAGATGCTGTCACAGTTTCATATATAAGTTAAAATGGATTCATTGTAAAACAATGTCGAAGAGATGCTGTACTATAGATGCTAATATACAACTACATACTGACTTTGTATTCTGTAATCTGTATATAGTAAGTAGTCTTCATTAGCTTGTTTGAAATTGCTCTTGGAACAATGTTGAAGATAAACATCTGAAGGCAATCCTCAAAACATCCTTTTGCATACAGACTTTGAGACTTTGGAATTTCCTCTGGTTTACACCCAATACATTTTTAAACTTATTATAAATCAACCTTGAAATTAAGAAAGGGTCTCAAATTAAACGTAGCTTTTACCCCATTTTTTCCATCTGCCAACAAATGTGTGCAGGGATCTAATATAACAATTTTGAGAGAATGGCCGACAAAACGAGATCCCTTCCCCTTAGGGCGAGAAAGAACTCATTTGGAAACCCTTCAAACGACCACCTTGAGGTCATATAGTACGTCCATACCTTTTTATATGCCGCTGAGATAAGAAATTTCACCGCTTTTGGCTTGATACATTTCCACATAATTATTGTGGAAACACTGGAAAATTTATCAAGAAGCCAAAAATTGTGTCATAGATAAGTTGTCGACTGTTTAGTGAAGTTGAGTCGTGTAGCAATGCATATTTTCTTCATCATTATCAGCCAAAGGACGTCCACTGCTGAATATAGGCCTCCTCAACGGTTTCCACAGCGACCGGTTGTGAGCGGTCTGCATCCATCCAGTGCGGTCCTGAGATTTTTACAAGGTCGTCTATTCATTTTTTTGGTGGAGGTTCACGCTGCGCCTTTGGACGAAGGGTCTCCAATATATAACTACACTTTTCTACACTAAAGGCCCTCAGTTCTCCGCGGTAAGTGCCCTACCCATTGCCACTTGAGGTTACTGAAAAACAGGGCTATATCTGTTACCTTAGTTCTTCTGCGTTCTTCTATATATTCTTTAAAAAGGTTTATTTTACTGGCTACGTAGACAGTTTTTTTATAGTGTCGCAAATTCTGCTATCAATACTTCCACCAAGAAACCTTGCTTGTATATAGGATTGACAAGATATTGTATTGTGTGATTGTGTCCTGCCCTTAATTGTTAACCATTTTCAAAGTTGACAATTGAACAAGCGCGTATTATGTTTCATTTTTTATTTACACGTTACAGTTATGACTTATTGTTCAAATTATGTATAGTCTCCTCGGTTAATATTGACTCAAAGAATCAGCTCATAATATAAATTATAACAATAACATAAATACACTCGTATATGTATGTACAATCGGGGTTTGCTTGTTGGACTGAAAAGATCTTAACTTAACTCTGACAATCTGTATTCCAAGAATATAAATGATGATCTACGTTCAGATATTATAATATCGAATATCTAAAGGGCTACGTTATTACTATCTTTAAATTTTAACATAATACTTTACTGCGACATTTCTAGATCAGCTTTAGGCTTTATAACCCCATTTATGGTCAAATAGGTTCAAGGATCAGGTAATATCAGACGCAGTAAACCTTACAACGGTCTCTTACCGCAGGCACATAAATTTAACTCGAACGATTGTATTAACCAGACAGATTTATAGCATCCCTTATAACCACTACATTTATGTTCAAAATCCGATAGACTATACTTTGCTTTGCTTCGAATTTTATGTCGAACAGAGTTAAATAAAGCGATTTGTATGAAGTTTTTATGAAGTTTTGAAATTGGATTTATTTGTTACAATAGGCCTTTTATTTTTGACTATGTACATCAGAGACAGAAATAGAAGATTTAAGTGACTTTTATTAACCGTTTGGATATGTGGTTTCGGAAATCACTGGTGGTTGTGTAGTTTTATTTTTAATTAAATTGTGTTCGGCGACGAATGAAATAACGCTGAATAAAAAGGAACACGCACATTTAGTTGTTTAAAAAAGTCAGCTATAGTTATAGAGAAGGTTATATTCTACGTCTGATGAACGTCCAATGCAAACATTAATATTTTGCTAATCTATAGTTTGGTGGTAACCAGCACATCAGGTTACCCATTTTTGTTGCAAAATAGTCCTTATTACAACTGCAAGAAAGCGCAGCGTTTACCATGTCGTGCTGTTATCCGTACATTTATAACATCATTTTATTCTTAGGTCTTAGAATCTAAAAGATATTAGTCATTCATTCGCAAGAGGAACATACTTTTGCATACCACTATCGATTAAACTGTTGGCTTGTCTGCTGCCAGCCCAGTTGCGTGATCGATATTTAACTAATGGTTAAATGTTACCAGCGGTTAAATATTTTTGCGTGATTTGAAGAAATAAAACCTAACCAAATGTCCGTATTGCTATTTTAATGTCCATTGTTTAAGTATCGATCACGCAACCGGGCCTAAGCTTGCTGATGTTTTGTATACGTCTCTCGCGGTTGCCTTTGTTTTATGGAAGAATCAAACCATTGTTTAGCGCTTAGTTTTTGTTCCCTTGTTGATGGCGTGATGGTGTCTATTAGTGCAGTTACATTAGATGACAGAAGAACAGTTACGTTTGATTAATGAATGAACTTGCTGCGTGACTTGCTACCGTTCTGATGGCAAAAGTTTGTACAAAAACACTTCCTTATCTCACACCATTATGACTGGCTCTGGTTACGGCCAGAAATATACGATTAGCTCACTTCCAAGCTTTTAAAAATACAGCAGGTAATTTTGATCAGTAAACAGCCAAGGCATTTTTGTTTTACACAAGGATTACGACGTTGAATAGTCTTTTATACTTCAAACTCAACTATTGAATCGAGGTTTCTCCGATATCGCGGACAATCTAACCAGGCGTAAAGGGAACAGGCGGTCTACTAGAAAAAACGAAATCAGTCAATACGATTGTAGAATAGTTAGATACGGGATTGCTACCATGTACCTTATTATTTATGAGCTTCCGATATTTCGGCACTGTTGCAAGCGCCATGATCACGGAGTAACTGAAGAGAACTTGCGGGTGGGTTGTTATTGGCAGACATATCGGTCTACCCTCCTTCGAAGTCGTTTATTCCGCTCGCCGCCGGTACCATTGTCCACAAACTCACTATTTACTCGCGTCTGTTCTCGACACACAACACTGACAGTATCTGTTCGCGAAACGGCACTATTTTTATTTACACGGTTTTTACACATTCGAACCACTGGATTCCAGACACTTGACAATTTAAACCCGTCCTCACGATTGAATTTTTTGTATTTAGTTATTTCAATCGCTTCCCTAACCAATCTGGGTATGTAGTGGCGTTCTGTCGAAATTATCTGAGGGTTGTGGAACTCGATCCAGTGATTTGGCCCCGATTCTAATAAATGTTCAGCAATAGCAGATTTCTGTCTGTCATTGTTTTTGACCGCTTTTATGTGTTCACTCATTCGGCACGCTATGGAACGTTTAGTTTGGCCAATATATGAGCTACCGCAGCTGCAGTCAATTTTGTAGACACCAGGTCTTTGTAGTGGGAAACTGTCTTTGGGAGATCTTAAACATTGTGCCACTTTTCTTAGTGGAGTGAAGACAGTATTTAGTGAATATTTATTTAGAACATTAGAGACCTTGTCTGTCACTCCTTTTATGTATGGCAAAAATACTTGTTGTCTATCTACCCTATCTTTCCGGTGTCTCACTTTGTGTCTAGGTGGAAGTTGCCCTTTAAATCCATTACTCAGTAGGACCCGCTGAACATGTTCCAATTCTTGGCTAAGATTTTCGCTATCGCACAAAT
>OY757255.1:4654520-4687309 GCA_963584085.1 Pyrausta aurata | reverse complement strand
GTATAGCGAGATGCAACAAACGGGTTAGAATGGACCTAACGGTTGTCCTACTTAAGAGATTATTATATAACTTTTTAAAATTATACGATGGGACAGGTTGGACCCAAGAAATATACGAATAGAGGTGCTTTGTGAGAATTTCATAATAGCCATCGAGACACTAATACAATTGTATGTATATAATAGTAGGTAAGTAATTTAATTTTGATTTTGTATCACTATTCTAAATCTAAAGTTACTATATGTCACATACAGCTTCCCAAAAATTAAGGCTTTTTGAATATGTTTCAATTTCTGTATGTAATAATATCTACTGCACATATTACAAAAAAGTCAAGAATAACTTTCAGAATAATTATATGTAGATTGTGATTTCAAAATTACCATGTTCCATTGGAGAGTGTGGTCAGGTTTAGGCGGGTATAAATAATGCATAGAGCATAGAGTCGGGCCCGGTGCGCAGGCGCAAGACGGAAGCGTGTCGCCGTCAGGGCTGACATACACATCCGGGATGATGATTAGAAAAATAATATAATAATTATGAAAGTTATCTTTAGTTTCATGCCGTATGTAGTAATAACACATAAAAAGGTTCAAGCTTATGCAGAAAACCTTGGGTTTAATCGAAATGCGCTTTCAGAAGCCTGATTTATTGTGGAAAGTAGGTGATAATAGCACTTCCTTTCTCAGAGACACCTACGAATCGAAATACAATACTTATTGTTAAAAATACCGTGACATATTTATGGAAAAAAATATCTTTCTGAATTCTCTGAATATAAGTCTTAGTTTCATCAGCTGAAAATGTACTTACAATTTTCATATTCTTCAAACTGAGATTGATAAAAGTATACCGAACCTAGCACCTCTAAATCATATAAGTATCTTTAAGCTTGTAAAAGACGCTAAACGACCATCAAGTAGGTCCGGCGGATGTAGCCAACGTCGTGCGGTTGGCAGCCCTGCCGGAGGAAATGGCTGCGCGCGAGTCGCGCCCGCTTCCTCCGCTGTCGCCATCCGGGATGCGCCTGCGTCACTCTTCCTCCTTCGAGATGATTCAATGAGCGCTATTTATACAACGGCCAATTATAAATACGTGCGTGCTTCGGCTGCGGACGGCGATACAGTCAAGTATTGGTAAGTTGCAGGCGACCAGGCACATTGGAATAAATGTGACAACTTTTGCAGGTGTAACAAGATTTGGCAACAAGAAAGTAATGTCCAATTTTTCCTTCAGAAAAGTCCGTTTATAATTATTAACTTGGCATTTTATGGTGAAAGTAAAATTGAAGGGAAATAAAAAAGGAAAAATGTTTATACCTAATCCATTCAATCAAATACTATGCAGAATATCTTTCATTGTTATGGTTTTGTTTTCTACTAACTAAATTCACTGCATTTAAAGTAATCATGTAAACAAAATGTACCATCTTAATTAAAACAAAACGTAATCGCTATGTAAATATTTGACACAATTCAAACAGTGAAGTCAGCAGAAGTTATTTTTTCTCAGAAGATAATGAAATGTTTACGTTATAAAATGCGAAAAAGTTAATTTATCTGTATCTTAAATACGAATATAAGTTTTTCAGTTACAATATCGACTATCCTTTGACACGTGGATCTATTTCGTAGTTAAATTCTATTTCTTATCTTATTAGGGATGAATGAGTACTGACAAGTTTCAAGCAATAATACAAGCATTAATCAAATCATGTAGGCACGGCATGTAAGTGATTGTATAGACAACTCTATCACTGCTTTATATGGTGCGACAGGTGCTTAGAGTTACTGTTTGATTTAAGCAGCATTTCTTATTTGTACAAGGAGACTTGTTTCCAAAGACTAGTCTTACAGATTTATCAGTGCATACTTATAAGTAGCATTAGTTCTACTCGGCTTTTCTTTTGCAAGTAGCTATTGCAAGTCTTACGAAATCCACATCATAAAGGATGCACGCACCTACCTATATTTTTTTCATAAAAGCTCGATTTTAGTTGTTTATTTCTATTAGTACTTGATTAAACAGGTATAGAGGGTAAAATCTATTATAAGTAAGTAAATAGGTAGGTACTACTTACGTATTGATAGCAGAAATAAGGACGTAAGGACGGCTGTACAGGAATTCAGTAAGAACGAAGTCGATGCATGGGTTTGCTTAAGTTGAGGCTGATTTTTATACGTAACTTATTGTGAAAGTAAGTGCGTTATCAATTGATATGAATATCCAGGGTTTCCATGTTCTGTGTTTTCATGACCTGTATATGTCCTACATGAGTGATTATATTGTGCTTAAAGCTACTAAATCATCATCTAAAGTTTTGTAATGACCATTAGCAAGATGAGTGGGATTCTTATAAGCAGGATAAAATACAAAACATAGTAGCGTATAGTAGTTTTGGCCGCCTCCCTCATAAACTATGCTCACACGCACGTTCGGGCAACGTTAGATCGTTTTAAATTGGGGCAACAGATGTTGACAGGCCGGTAACGTCGTTTGATGGCCGGATGGGGCTTGGCGACGCGATAAAAGGGTATTATTGCTGGCTGGACTTAACTGAAGTGTTGGCTTTGTGCATGCGAACCAACAATTGGGCTTCTGCAGTATGACATCAATCTTTCATTAGGTAGTTAGTATGTAGACGGGCAGGTAGAGTTCAACTAAAAAAAGCATCTGAATGTGAGAATATGTATAACTACCCACTATTTTAGCGAACGCTTTTCGAAACACAAGCTGTAGATAAGGTGTGACCTGGAGGTTCCACATTTCTTCTAACAGTACCATAAATATCTCGGCTTAGCTCTGCAAGCTCCGAGAAACAGTAAGGCTGCGTTTCCACCAGAGATGTGCGATGGAAATGTGTCGTACGAGGATGTCTAGCTGTGCTGTGAAAATGTGCGGGTGTTTCCACCAAAGCTGTGCGGTGAAAATGTGTCTACGAGGATGTGTAGCGGAGCTGTGGAAATGCGCATTAATGTGTGGTGCGAGGATGCGTTGCGAAGCTGTGAAATGTGTCGACGGAGGTGCGGTGTAGTGGGAGCGGAGTAACGCAAACGCCTCACAGTGGTTCCAAATAAATAAAAAATGGACATTGATGCTAGAAGCTTGAAATTTTTTCTGATGGTTTACTTTAAGTCAACTAATATGACAAAAAAATATATATCATCCTACCACGAGTACATCGTAGTAAAAAATATAAGTATATATATTTTTGTATGGAAGAAATCATATTTCTATTTATTTCTCGAAACACTTAAAAGCTGTCAAGATATAAAATAATAAATAAATTGTTTATTTCCAAAAAGAATTACAATTAAGCTTGATTTCATACAAAAGAAACTAAGTAATTCTATTACAAAAGTATTACAAAGCATCTGCTACCGAACTAGGATGGGTGTATCCTGTATTTCGGTAAACAGCGCCTCTCACCTCGGCCAATATTATACAGACAAATAAAAAAAAATTAAGTCACCAAAACAATCAGAATAAGGCCTCTGGATAAATAATTATACATATTCTTGACATAATTTCTAAGTTTAATATACAAATTGGTTTAGATGACGATCATTTATGTAAGAAAACAAGTGATTCTGAGTATTTCATGCAAAGATACTTTGTACTTATCTCTGCGTACAGAAATATGATTTCTTCCATACAAAAAATATAAACGTATTTATTTTACTACGATGTAGTCGTGGTAGGATGATGTATATTTTTTTGTCATCTTAGTTGACTTAGTGAAACCATCAGAAAAAAATTCAAGCTTGTAGCATCAATGTCCATTTTTTATTTATTTGGAACCACTGTGCGCCTGCCTGCCGCTCACGTCTCACTTTGCTGTCAGCCTTACCTCACTTTGAGTGGTGTCAATGGGTACACGATGCGATTTTTTTGATTTATTGAGTTTTCTAAATGTCAATACTTTTTGTCAGTTTTTATGTCCAGCCAGCTTAATTTTAAGTATCTATCACATAATGAACAAATTTATTGAACGAAAAAATATAGCGAACCTTGTTTGACTAATTTATGGTAAGTTTTTATTGACACATTGACATCTGCATAATTTTTCATCATGCCATTTTTTTTTTAAATATTTCTTTTGGTTGCGTGGCATAATGGAAGAAAAATTAATTGATGCCGTTAAAAAGTTTCCGTGTTTGTGGAACACTTCTTTGTCATTTTACAAATGTAATGAAACTAAGGACGCTGCGTGGGAGGAAATAGTCAAAGAAATAAAATATAAAGATGGTAAGTAATAATAATTAATTATAATCAGGTATATTAAAATAGAAGTTACAATATTTGGGTATTTATTGTGTGCGATGAATTCGTGACGAAATACGAGTATCCTGCCATGGCACTTTTCCTTGATTATTGAAATAAGAGCAGTATTTCTCTCTTACTTCATAAGCATCACTTGACTCGACGACGGAAATATTAGGAACGGATACAAGAGTACTTGTATTTGTTTTATCAATGAAATCCAAATAATTATTTTGTCTTTCAATTAAAAAATTATGCAATACACATGTGGCTTTTACGATTTTGTCAACTGTTTCCACTCTGCATTCAAAGTCTTTACGATACACATACCACTTTCGTGCCAATACACCGAATGTAGCTTCCACAATGCGACGTGGCCTCGAAAGTCTATAGTTAAATATACGTTTCTGTTGGTCTAACTGGTCCCGCGGATACGGGCGCATGAAATTTTCCATCAAAGGAAAAGCCTCATCTCCAATGAATACAAATGGTACTGGTTCACCTCCTTCATATAATGGTTCAGGTTCAGGAAGATTCAATCTTTTTTCTTTCAAATATTTTCCAAAAACACTATCAGCAAATATTCCAGCATCACTAAATCTTCCCATAGATCCCACATCAACCATTATAATCTTTCTCCTAGCGTCAGCTAAGCACATAAGGACTATAGAAAATCTTTGTTTGTAATTAAAAAAAGAGGACCCAGTGTTTGCAGGACACATTATATAAACATGTTTACCGTCTAGAGCCCCCAAACAATTTTTAAACTGCCATAGCTCTTGAAAATCCTTTGCTATTCGCTTCCAGTCGTCTTTGGTAGGTTTTGGAATAACAAGAGGTTGTAAAACGAGCCAAAGAGCATTACAAACTTCTGCCACAATTCTCGACACACTTGCTACTCCAATCCTAAAATTTTCTGCCAATCTTGTGAACGATGAGCCCGTGGATAAATACCTGCAAAAAAGGATTGTTTATAACAATAATAAAATAATTAATTAACAAATAAAAAAGTACTCTTTACTTGTTACTGATTTTTTGCGATCTGTAAGACAATATGCTTGGTATAAAAATGTTATATTCCTAATCGTAATTGTCTATTATTTCAGTGAAAAGCGCAAAGTGTCGTTGGAAACAACTACGGGATAGCCATCGGGACGCGCTAAAGAGGCAGAAATCTAAAAAAAGCGGACAGGCTACAACCAAAACACGTGAATGGAAATACCAAAAATTGATGGAATTTCTTTTACCGTACATGGCCAACAGAGATAGAGAGTCAAGTTATAAAGAGGATATTTCGTCACCAAATAATAAAGATGACTCTTCGCAAAGCACTCAGTATTCATTAAACCAAGATGACTCTTCGCAGAGCATTGAACATACACCAAATCAAGTTGATAATGCCGACAATCTTTACGAAATAGCCTCAACTTCAGGCATTTCAACAGATTCGGTCACCGCGTCATCATCAAAGAAGAAAAAAGGCGATGAATTATCAATTTTAATACAAAAACATATGAAAAATCAAGAAGATTTTCGAAAAGAAAGGCAAGAATTAAAAGAACTTTTAAAACCAACGGACTGCGATGATATTGATCATTTTTTTCTTTCAATGGCGAAAACATTTAAAAAATTACCAGATTACATGCAAGTTCCTTTAAAAAGGAAACTTTTTAAT
Organism: Pyrausta aurata; assembly: GCA_963584085.1. Taxonomy (NCBI): domain Eukaryota; kingdom Metazoa; phylum Arthropoda; class Insecta; order Lepidoptera; family Crambidae; genus Pyrausta; species Pyrausta aurata. The sequence goes on along the minus strand of OY757255.1, from coordinate 4,681,370 downwards.
ATGATTAGCGAAGCCGAAGAATCTTACGTGCTTTCATGGTATAAACAAAATATTGGTTATTCTTCAAGCTCTGGTAGGAATAAAAATACAAATATAACAGCGGGCCAGATGGATTCGTCTTTCCAACTGGAAGTCGTACAACCAGCATCTCCGGAGACTAGGAATACAAATATAACAGCGGGCCAGATGGATTCGTCTTTCCAACTGGAAGCCGTACAACCAGCATCTCCGGGGACTTCGAATACAGAGCCATGAACCAGAGCCATTTACCATGAATAAGAAGAACTTGTTGTTTACTTATTTTGCAGATTATGTTGTACTAATATGTTTAATAAAGACAAAATTTATTCAAACTATTTTACTTACTTTAAACATACCGCCAATTTTTCCTTGGTGCTGATGCATTCTCTGTAATGAGTGTCTTCCTTCTTGATAATGTTCTCAATCAAATTGTGTAACTCATAAAAGTTACTTCTAGACACTCGATAAGAATTTTCGAATATTTCATCATCAGCCGTATAAAAAAAGGTAAAGAATTCTCCATGTAATCGATGATATTTAATATGGTTACGTATCCAAAACCTGTGTGTTCTTCTATTGTTCAAAATTATAGAACTAATAAACTGCGTATCTTCTTCTTCCATTTCTTCATCGCAAATTGTTAAATATAAAAGTATCTTCTTTTTCCAATTATCCATAATAATATTATCTATTTTGCGCACTTCTACTTTCAACAAACTCCGTCTATGGACTGGCTGGTACAGTATGCGCAAACCTCGCAACACATCCCTCGCACACATTCCTCGCACACATCTCTCTTACACATCCCTCGTACACATCCCTCGCACACATCCCTCGTACACATCCCTCGCACACATTCTTCGCTTGTTTTGTATGCACAAAACCTAGCTCCGCTGAGCCGTTTCCACCAGAGCTGTGCTGAGCGAGGCGAGGTAAATGAAGCGATTCTATTGGTTCTTTACAAACACATTCCTCGCTACGCATCCTCGCACATCTCTGGTGGAAACGCAGCCTAACAATATTTTGCAAAGATCATTGATACCTACTATTAAACAGATAAGTCCACTTCAAATCATCCTGGATACTAAAGGAAACAAAATTCAAAAGATTTTTGTTTAAAACAGTTCCCATCAGCTCTACAATGGTTTACCTACAATAGGTGTAAAGTCGTTTATGGCGATGTGACATTAGTCTAAAGCAAGGTTACTGGATTAGGAGTGCAAGCCCGTTTTGGGAATGTTTAGGCGTTTGCTTTTTGTTACACCAGTTTGGCCTGTTCAGGCAAAATCGCTGCATGCTAGATGCCTGGTTGGTTTAAGAATTGTAGGCAGAGGATAAATTTGTGTGACTAGAGGACAACTGCAAAACCAGAGCTAAGATTGAGTGCGAAATAACATATTTCAATTGAGTAGAATTTAAAAGCAATAAAGAATCTCCTTTGTCCTCTAAAATTTAAGAGGCAAGCCGGAATTTAAAGTCATTTAAAATCAGAGGCAAGGCAGCTAAGAGGCACGTCTTTCAAATGTGTTTCATAATAAGAGTAACTATCACATCTTATATACAAAAAAAAAACTTACTTACCTCATACAGAAATATATGCAGATGAATAAAACAGCAACATAGTCGTTCGTTTGTAATGTATTCCGTAGTGCGGATCCACAGCTAGTTGATTTTTAATGCTCTTTTATAGTATCGCTCAAAATCGTCTTTAAAATACAAGCGCTCCCCAAATTCAGTGTCGAGAATACGTCAAGCTTGACATATTACAATAGATAAACATGTCAGTTGCAGGTGAACTCATGTTTTTGAAATAAACAAAAAACGGCGTGAAGCGTCGCTCGCGCAGGCCTGTTGACCTATGCTACGAGAGAGATAGATCATCGGAGGCTTTACTTTATTGTAGCACTCTGGTTCTCAAAACAAAATACAAACATACAGTCGATCTGAGAACCTCATATTTTTATGAAGTCGGTTAAAAACGGTTATTTTCATTTTTATGATATGAAAAATATTTGTCATGTTATAAAATTACATTTGAAATTCTTATTAAAGTTTTACAAGGTTTGACATAAGACATGATTACCACACTTTTGACAACTGATGTCAAAAGCAATAAAAGAATCATCTTCTGCTGTAATAATGATTTTAAGTAAAGTTTTAAGTGTGTGTTTTGACTTTCGATCAAAATGATTTGTAGCTCCAAAACTGATGATGGTCTACATCTACACATGCGTAAAGCTTAATTTTTATTATTTTGAATACAACACATCAATTGTTTTATTTTCATTGCACAAAAAATGCTTACGAACTATGATTTATGGAATCGATGTAGCTGACGTTGAATGTATGTACTTGAATTCCATCAACAGGATTTGTCAAGGCGTCAACCACTAAGGGTTGAGAACTTGTGTCCTGGTTGATTTGTGGCCTGCCTGCCGTTCGCAGCCACTGTAGACAAGAATCTCGCTATTTCACTGTCAAATATCGCTGTTTATCAGCGGGCAGTGCAGCAGTGCCGGCATTCCTTGACCTCTGCCACGGGGTGCCTCACGTTTGGCTCACTGTGATGGACGACTGTAAACTTGCAAGATGCCTTAATGTGTTTCTAACGCGATATAGTACTTACCTTACAGCCAGGATGGATTTATTACAGAGCTGAGGCCTTACTCTGCAAAACAATGTTGTGTTTCCCAATCTAGCTTTCATTGTCGCTCATACTAGTATGACCTTGCGATGGGATGGCGGTATTCAAAAATCTTGGCGAAGTCTCAAGAGTACGGCCCCTGAACATGACATTGTGTGAGGCTTTTTACTGGACATCTACTATATAAAAATAAGTCGGGTTTTCCTTTCTGACGCTATAACTCCAGAACGCACGAAACGAGTTCCACAGTTTTGCATTCGTTGAAAAGATCACGGGCTCCGAGAGGTTTATAGCAAAGAAAATTCCCATAAAACGGGGCCGGGGCGGGACGGGGCTGGGGGCGATACGAAGTTTGCTGGGACCGCTAGTTTATTTATAATATTCTTTATATTACACAAATGTGTTATTATTAAGTTCTTTATAGATGCGTCTTCCTTGCATCAAATAAATACAAAAAAGTTAGGGTAAGAAACTACTAGGTTTTTGTTTATTTTACTCGTGATAAATTATTAAAAAAGCCATAAAAATACTTTTTATAACAAAAGGATATCACGTGTAATAAAAACATGCAAACCGATGGAAGCCTGATTAGAAATCAAGTCGTGGTTGATTTTTACAACCGATTCGGGGAACCGTTGCATTTGTCGATGGCTTCGAAAGAAGCCCTTATAGAGCACAATGGGCGCGGACAGCCTTCGCGCTCGACCACTGCCCACACAGCGGGGCTGAGTATCGATAGTCTGTGGCTTATGGTGGGTGTTAATATTTTTAAAACCATTCGTTGCGCTTCCGAAATGAAAATGTCACTCTACTTCATCCTCTAAATAGTAAATGTGCTACTTCCTTTTAAATTTTATCTTTTTTTTTGTTCTTGGCAAATAAACGCTTAAGTTTGAGATCGGATCGAGTCCTTTGAGACCATACATAAAAGTATGGTTATGCAGTTATTTTTTATAAGGTTCCATCAATGCATAGCACAATAATGCAATCAATATTGGTGAAAATACTTTGATATGTTAAAAGATATTTATTAAAACGATCGTCAGAGCAATTTCTATAAAATATATCATTGGCACTCAAACAAACAGCATAAGTACATTTAACAATTTACGTATTTCTAAGTAAAAAATATCATTATGGTAGTGTTTCAATTTGTAAACTAGTATAAGCAACGTGTGACTTGTTTGCAATATCGACAGTATTCTATCGATATGACAATGTCAAGAGACATCACTAGAACATTCCTAACCAATGACACACCTATTGTGTTCTAACAGGTACAATTATTCGATACGTATGACGAGTTTAGAGATTTGCAATTGAAATTACCTATACAATGTGATTGTTTATAAAAAGAAACTAATTAGACTTCAATTACAGAACAACAGACTTTGATGTTTAATGGATCGAAAATAAAGTAAAGAAAGTATTTAGGTAGGTACGTTAACCGATCTCTAAATTAGTTAGTACACTAGTCAAAAACGTACAGTATTTTGAATTAATAATGATAATACTGAAAGACTGAGTGAATGATTAATGACACAGAAACCAAATAGAGAAACTGTCGTTGATTGATAGCGCTATTACGAGCTTTTTTACCGAGGAATTCAGAATCAGACATTAAACGTTACTGTTTTGTTGAGTTGGATTTCTTCCTGACTCTAAACTTTGTCAAGCTTTGTAGAAACACATTCATCGGATGGAGCGAGCTTTCCCAGAAGAACCGATTTCCTCTGTCTTTAGAGATGACTGTATTTTGGGTTTGTCGCATGTAAGTAGTGAGTTCCTCGCCTTAAAAAGGAAACTCTTCAAAAATATATGTCTGCCGAATAGGGCCAGTGCTCGGTCCGGTTGGCTGCACCGCTGCAACGATAAGCGCAGGTCACGGCGCAGGAAGCGGCCTGCGCGGGCGCACCAAACGGGCAGATAAGCGTTGGGCAACCGACAGATATTAGGTAGCTACAGTTATCACAAAAAATATGTGACACACTTTTGACAATTGCCGACTCTTATCACGAGGGTCTAAGGTAGGTGTAACCCTAAAAAGTTATAAATATTTTCGTGGTTTACTGTACAGATATTTGGTACAGATACTGTACACGCCGGTGGCGGTCAAAGATTGCAGCAACGACAAAATGCTGAGGCGCCACTTTTACGACCGATGTAATTGATGACGTGTAGTAAAGTGTGAGATGAAATTTCGATATTAATATTCGAGATATTAACTTCCTTTTCAAGTTGTTTGTGGTTTTCAAGTAATAGTTTTAAGTATATAAATCAGCAAATAGATCGCTGTGTAATCTACACTGTAAAACCTAAAAATATCCGTCAGCGAAGATTCTATAGGTAAATAACTTAGTATCTATAACTGAAATAAACGAAAAGTTGTAACTGTTGTAGCTCTTCATAATCAATTCTGTCAATGCAACTGTAAATGTAATGTTGTTTGTGTTATCAACCGACATCACTCAATGAAAGTTGCTCGCTTTCAGTGGAGTGCCACCTTAACAGAATTATCCATCTCCGCAGTGGCTCTATATTATGGATTCAGGAGACAAATGTATTCTTTTCCATTTAGGATTCCTGACGTCAACCACTCGCTCGCATAAGCAGCGCGGGCGAAACCATAAATCGATTCATTCATATAGGCACGACGTTTCGCTCGATCAATCAACTGGCATAAATAAAACATCGGCTTACACTCGCCTGACGTCAGATACAATACTGATGGTTTTTTATTTTATTCGTTTTTGAAGAATATCAATAGTTTAGGACGAACTCCACGTCTTTTTTTGCTAAGGCTCAGTTGGGCTATTTCATTTTGACCCCCGACGTAAAAAGAGAGGGGTGTTATATACATATAAGTTAAACGTTCCTGTCTGTGTTGTGTATCTGTCTGAGGTATCGTAGCTCCTAAACAGATAAACCGATATCCATAAAGTTTTTTTGTGTCATAGATAATTTAATACGGAGTGTTCTTAGCCATGTTTCATGAAAATCTGATCAGCTGGTTTTTTTGCCGCTGGTTTTTTTAAATAAAAAATGTTATGTAATAATTATTGCCCGACTATAACAATCAGCGGCTGCATATGGTCATCCACTACTACTAGGATGATGAACCATCATTTGTAACAGTCAAATTAGTCATTTAATGTAGGCACTAAGTAATTGAATTCAAACTTTATATAGATCTACCCACGGTGTATTATCAGCCAACATAATCACATGTAACAATAACATCTATAAATTGGTAAGTGAGAGGAAACAGATTACTTTGAGTACAAATGCAGCGTTCGTTCTGTGTAAATATTAGTTACTGAGTCTCAAAATGACGTGTGCGTGTCGAACATGAATGGGCTATGAGTAGAATTGGGTCGACGAATTTAATTTCTCAATGCTGTATCACGCAATACACGCGTCACCACTCGCTCATTGCGATGTCGTATAACTTTGTAAAATAACGCTCTACTGTACACTATACAAGGTGTTTCAAAACAACGAGTAAAGAATGAAGGTAGTTTCTCAGAATCAGTAACTGAACATTTTTCTCCTAGAAACATGAATCGAAATATGCCAAAAATTAATTGACTCTCCATAGAAATCAGACGGGTCACATGACCGATTTAGTATGGGAAGTCAAATTATTTTTGGCGTTATTCGACCTATGTTTCTACAAGAAACATGTTCAGTTACTGATTCTGAGTAACTCCCTTAATTGTTTACTCGTTGTTTTGAAACACCTTGTAGTTTATTGGCGCTGGTGTATTTTATTCAAAAGGTACACCAATAGTTTACATATCGTACACACGTAACTAAAGTAACATTTACAGTCTTTACCATCTTATTTGTTATCTTATCTTATATCTTATTATAGGCGAACACAGCATTGTAGTAAACAAAGACAACAGTAAATATATCGTTAAGACCTAAGGACAATTTTAAAATTATGGTTATAAGAACGGTTTCAAAATAAGTTAGTTGAACAATATAATTAAAAACCTTTATCCAGAATTTACCACAATAACTTTGCATAGTGAAAAAGACAAGGTATTTTGGAAAACATCTTGATGCTTAGTGCAAAAATCGTTTTATTATGAGCAACACCTGACGAGACTCTTTACTCTCTCAAAAACAACTGCAACTTTTGTGGCGCCAGCATGTAATGCCAGGGTTTGATTGGTGTTCGATGAAATCCCCATCAGTTTATTCAACAGCGCATTTATTCTACAAAAAGTAGACATAACGATAAGTTGCATAAATGTCTGAAATGGCCTGCATAAAAGGAAATACACGGACAGCTCGAGCAGTTACCCAGTGATCAACATACACGGACTGCTCTTGCAGTCATAATCAATAGCTTGAAAGTGCCATTTATAAATGCCCGCATCGTGCTGCTAGCCGCCCAGAAGTCACAACTGCTCGAGCGGTTCCGTGTATGTGTGTGCGTAGAATCTGTAGTTCACTATTCAGTCGCAGCTTGAAGCAGTCCGTCCTCACTGCTTGAAGCTGACCGTGTATGGCGGGCCTAAAACGTGATAACATAGTCAATGTATGAGGTACCTATGCCATAAAATGCACTATAATAAACGTCCACAGATAGATATAAATAAAATATACGTGAAACTCTGATAGGTTTTGAATACCTACATTCGTTAGTCTATGAATGATACGGTTCCATGAATGAGTCGTTCTAATATCAGTGTTTGGATATCATTAATACCTATTTCATTAATGAACAATGTACCGGTAAACACGTGACGACATTTAATCACAGAGCTAACTAGCTAATGGTAGTTTACACGTGAATGAGAATAATAGTAATTAAATATTAATACAAGAATGTCTTCAACATCGCGGATAATAATTGAGCCTTGAATAGAAGGTATAGATTGATTGGGGCTTACAACTATTCTATTTGACCTAAGTTGCACAACACACATGATTAAAAAAATATACAAACAATACTTAATTTAACAAAAAAATTACAAAGGCACCCGGAGCATCCTTCGTGCTACGAATTGACTACGATTCTTTTCGTAGAAGGATGTGTCAGGATAAGATTTGATAAAATAAATATAGTAAAAATACATTAAAAAAACTATTGATATTTTATTTTATTATTAAGTGAATTTTGGTAAACAAACCAATATGATGTATTTTACTGCTGAACCTAATTTGTTATCACCAAAGGTGTTATATGCTCGTAGTTTACGTGAGAGGATCTTTTTATACCTAGAAAGTAAGTTATTTCTAATAATCATCATGCACTATAGTAAACAATGCATTAAGAAAATTGTGTGCGCGCAAGCTTCCATACAAAAAGAGAAAACGTTTTCCACCCCTTAAACGTTGTTTGATTTTGTCATTTTTTTACATGTTAGAGATATTTTGAAAAACTATGCTCGTACGTTTTTTTTTAATATTGTAAGTTTCATAAGAACCTAAGCGTTCACTATTTTGACTAAAAAATCTCTTCCGAATTTCGTCCATTTATAACTAATCAAGCCCTTATACAAAAAATCGAAGACGTACAAGCGTAGTTCAGGATGTATGAAAATGAATGAGACCAAATTTCTCTCAGACTATAAAGGCATATAGAGTAGGCTTATTTCTACCGTTGGCGTTCGAAATGTATGACAACTCGCGCTGCGCTACGCCTGCACACGATCCTCTTAAACTTAGAGTAGCAGAAGTAAGTAACGTATCAGTCTCTTTAAACACTACTGGAAGGTAAGTTACCGTAAAAAGAAAGTGATGAATGTTGCGCATTATTCCGAGGTCAGAACCGTACTACCACAGATAATATGTACTACTAAACTAACTATTGCACAAGAGTGATTTAAGTCTATCCGAGAGCAAGCCGCAACGTTAACGGATCATTATGCGAGCCAAGTCGGCTGCAGCGATTAGTCAACATTAGTGGTGCGTGCGCGTTACACGGCCGCTCAGGATCACGTTCGGCTAGAGTTATATCGCAAATATTATTAAAATGAAAAGCGCTATCGACGAATTCGCATTTAAGAATATGCACTAGTTTTTATTTTGGAAATATTTCAAATATTAATTTAGCGTCAGATTGATGGGTTGTGTGTACACAAAATATATTTTAAAATCTTCAATCTTCTTCGAATTCTATTCGAGTTCTAATACATACTAGCAACTTATGAGATTCAATTTCAGCCATAGTATGATCGTCAGTCATTCAATAAATTCTCATCAGAAAGTCCATGCTTAAACTGACTAGAGACAAGAGAGTAGCGAACACTCGCTACAGCCGTAGCCAGTGCAGCGTTCGGCTCAATCCAAAACATGACCTTCGGTAATGTCCCATCACTAGCCGACATTCTGCCGCACAATTAGGGCCGGAGATATGGTTACGGGCGTGCAGCCTCCGGGCTACTTTCCCGCCTATGTATCAATCTAGACATTAAGATAGCGGCTTGCCTAATAGCTCTATCGATAATATTTTAAATTAAAACACGCATTTTAAAAGCGAATTTACATATGACCATGTTAAAGAGCTTCCCTATAAAGGCAGCGGCTCCGACTACCCAAAACACGGCCCGAAGTTCGTTAGATGGCACCGCGACCATACTATTATAATTAGATACATGTTACGTTGCAGTGAAAGAATAAATATAAACAAATAAATATGCGCCAGACAACACACCAACTGTCTAGTTTCGTGGTAAGGAATTTTCTTCCTTGTGTTACGAAGTTCCAGTGATTACGACGGTGGCGTCCCCCATAAATACTTAAATACATATAACATCCATGACTTAGGTACAAATGTTCGTGCTCATCACACAAACATTTGCACCTTGCGGGATTCGAACCTGCGACGGCCGGCGTAACAGCCAAACGCGTCGTCGCGCCAAGAATATTTGACATACATAACCTACCTACATACAGACGAAGGGATTTTCCAGTCTATGGATAGCTACTTATCAGGACTAGTAACATCGGCATTTATAACCGCTGGACGCTTTTTGAACTTTCTATTTTGAGCAAAAATAAGCAGGTCAGTGATATGAGCTTGTGTGGTAAGCATTTTGTGTTTGAAAACAGCTATTGTAAAATGTACATGATTTGATTACTATGAATCATTTTGATTATGGACCTAGACCGAGTTCTTCGAACTAAACATAATCAGGATGAATGATCGTTTACAAATAAATAGTTATAATAATAGTAAATGCATTTATTAAATAATCACGTTTTTATTCTATTTGTTTATTTGGTACACCAACAGGTTACATACAATCATTGACAGTAAAAATGTAAAATTTGTATCTAGTATGCATTGATGATTATTTTAAAGATATTAATGTTTGGACTTGCATGATCACCACAAACAATGTAAGACTTTTGAAAATAGACATTGACAATAGTGACTGAGTTTGTTGCGAATTCCTCTGTGCACTAGCCCACAATTGTCCCGAAGCTGTGGTAGGGCCTATGTTGGGACGTGTATATGTGTCCCCAGTGGGTCTATATGCAAAAATAAACGACTTTAATGACTTTTTATGACAACCCAATAATAGGGGGACGCAACATTGATTAAAAAAATACAACAAACTGATCCACACTTGTGTCAAATATCGAGATTTAATTCACCGTTTAGGTTATTGTAAGAATTTTACATTTTCTGTAAAGGTACATTATTTTCTATGATTAGTGTTGCTTTGAGGCACAACAAAAGTATTTGTGAGCTTCTCGAGTTTGGCCTAGGTTCAGCATATTTAATGTTCTGTAAAACATATTTAAGAATCTTTCGCGCTATTGTCCATATAAATCCATCATAACGCGGCGATCAGCGAGAGATGTCAGTTTAAATTTAGATCACTGTACTCGCTCCTATTATACTTGGGAGTTTTAAATGCAAGGTATCATGTAAAAAATCTCTCATATATACTCTGCTTCCTTCTTCTGTTGTGATTGGTATGTGGTGTTGTTGGACGGACATACTCGTAGGTGTTAAGCGTCATATTGACCATCACCGCTCCTGATTTTTACGCGATGATACTTTGTGCCTTTCGTAGACATGGGCGCTCTACATCCGTGTATATTGTGGTGTAGTGTTGATACAATGCACCACGCGACGGGTGCCCAGGGCCTCAATTCCGCTAATTAAGCCATCACTGAGTTGTGCATCAGTTGTTGTACTACGCGAGTACAATTTATATACCTCAGTATTCTGACAGCGGCGTGTCACCTTTCAATACTGCTAACTTTAAGCAAACGATGTGTTACAATAGCACTACTGAATGACTACTGTAGTCCAACAGTAGATGCTGAAAATACGCGAATCGGGGGGCAGGAAGCGATCGGGTTACGCTTGCGACACTAACGTAACTGTAGCTCGTACTGTTAATAGTTAGTAGATACATTGCCTCATATGTCACCTCTAGATTTTTCCATTTGGAAAACACTGATCGTCGACGAATCGATTCGTAACTACGTAGCTAGAATCTGAAGAGATTTTGGAACGGGATAAGATTGATGAGCCAACTCAAGGCAACTGGATACTCATTGGATAATGGTTGCAAAACCATATTTTTATGCTGAAAATGTAATGGAAAATACACAGACCACAGAAAGTGTCACTGCTAGGTAGTGTACGTTCTTACGTCTAACAACTAGGGTATATTGAGCAAGGCCGATCTGCCTACTGCTTCCTTCTAACTAAGGTAATTATTTAATGAAAACCGACAATACCCGTTTAAAGAGTCGTGTATTTAGTGATCTTTAACTCGTCAAGTATGTGTGAACGAGACACAATAGAAATTCCATTATTATGCGACTCCCGAGAGTCGTTTGATACCTGACTGATTACATTATATCAAAAAGTCAGGTCTCCAAACAGTAGGGTAAAGCCATTTAAATCCCATAATAGTTTATTTTTGTTTTTAAAGTGTTTTGTCACCATTATAGATGGGCGGGTGGGTAAAAATACGGTGGATATTTATCCAATTTATTCCCACCCGGTAGGTAAAAATTGATTTATACCTAATTTACCTGGGTGTTTATTAAGAATGCTGGGTATTTATTAAATTTACGTTGAATACTCATTGTTTTGAGTATCAGTTGGCTGTGTATGAATACCTAGACCTACAATATGATTAGAAATATCGTTTGTGCTATACAGTCAGTCATCATTCACTTAAAATCATAAATTGTATTATTTGTTTCAACATAATCTGATAATGTTGAGTAGTATGAACAACCATATTTTTTAAATGAGTATACTTACACAAGCACAGAGACAAAATGAGTTATCTTACCTTTGCAATATTTCACATGACAGCACTCAGGATAAATCTGCATCTCGTCGTATTTTTTTTGTTTTGCATCAGTATTTGAGTTTAATATATTTTGAGTTTTTAACACTGACATATTATTCCATAATTGCTAAAGCATTCTTGTATTATAAGTATTACATAACAATAAATGCACTCTACACAATTTTTGTAAGATTTAGAACTCAATGTTTGACAGTACTACCTCAAATCTATCGTCGGTCGAGGGGTTGTGAAATTAGTTATAACAAAGGCGTAGTCTTTGTGCATTACATTCAAAACTGGCAATTTTCTTTTTAATGTGTTAAATACTCTCGTGGTATTTTCAGAATGACTCGTTGACGTGACCTTTCGTAAAACTATTTATGGTTTACACATGGATAAATGTTGTCGATAAGCTTTCTTAAATTTCAACCACATGATATGTATATATTTAAAAAATTAGTTCGTACTTAATTCATAAATCTACAAATACACATAATGTACTGCACAGAATATTATTTTTCCTGTAAAACAGTTTAACCTTACACAGTCTCCCTCTTCCCCTTTGGGATTGCCAAAATGCAGGTACACACTGTATCACTGTATTTGCAACTAAATGACAGTTTTTATTGGATTTAAATAAAAATTTACTATTTTTATGGCTCAGTATTATAAACTACTTGATAATAAATTGAATCGCACCATAAAAGTGACCAACTTCAATAAAAATATTTCATTAATTTTTAAAAACAGGCTTTAATTTATACCCGGTATCAATTGAAATCGGGTGGGTTAAAATAGCGTGGATTGGATATTTATCCAGTGGCTGGGTTTATATCCGGGTAGGCGCCCATCTATAGTCACCATACACCTACATATTCCTCGTCTGTCACAGGTTCACAGTTGCTTTTTACAAGTGCAATTTATATTATATAAATCCCATAATGCTAGATCCTGCATCCATCACAGTACCAACCAACCACGTGACAAGTCAGCGGCGATTGTAAACACGAGTACAAAAGCGAGTGTGAATTCCATAGTAATCGGATGTGGGCACGAACCGGACGAGCGTCCGGCCGGCCGCAGATAATGCTGCGCCGGCGCGTCCGCCCGTAATAATGGGCCTGATTCTCGACATCACTCTCGAAAACTATAAATAGGTTCATTCTGATAAAATTTTGCCGAAAATAGGAATGTAACGAAGAAGTTACTATAATGTAGCAAAAATATAAATTAAACACAAAAAAAAACTCAAATCATCTCCCCAAAGGGACCCATCAATGCTGGAAATCAATTTATTTCATGTGACGATTCTAAAATTATATAGTCTGTCTCTTTCATCTTTTCAACAAAGAAACCGACAGAATCAACTCATCAGTTAGTCCTAAATGATAATTCGGGAATTAAGCCCAATGTGAACCTTGTCCGCGGAATAGGGTGTTCCAACGTCCAACGTGGAAATTGGAAGTGTCGATTGTGCTGGCGGGCGGGATGTGCGCCTGATTGCGTGTACTGGCAGCTTTTTAACCGTCTGACAAAAGGACATTCTCAATCATTGAACTACTACGAGTTTTACTAGCGTATGGAACTGACCAAATCTCGTGAGCCATGAGTTGGCGCCCCTTGTCATCAACTCATACAAAGGGTTTCATATTCGAAATTCAAATTTTAAATACGTCATAATCTTTTCGTTTTATTTGCGACTCATTTTTTGCTTGGCATAGCTTTTCCATACGTCGGTATTACCTACCAAAGCGCTGTCACCACTGCGCTACGAGCACCTCACGTAGTAATAACAAATCACTATTCTCAATCCATCCGTTTTAATATAAGAACCTCGTATTTTAAAAAGGTCCAAAACTGTTGTCCCTGGTTAGGTATTTGCAAATGGTCCTCACAATTTATAGAAAGCTCCGAGGTCAAGATAGATAATTATTTCACTAAACCATCCAGCAGTAACAACTTAGTTAGTGATAAATCATTGATAGAAAGTCATTTATTTAGTGTACAAGCATATTTTCGACATACGCAGGTGTAATATTTTCTTGGAAAACATTCATTTTCATTTTTCATAATACCCGTATTAGTTTAATTCTAGGAAATGAAGGGTTTTTATTGATGTGGGATACTAGACGTCATATTTAGTAGTGGGTGTTTTCCGATATGGATTTCTTCGAAACAATTAATTTGCATGCATTAATGTGAGCTAGCATTGTCGGGTGTCAGTCAACACAGCAAATGTAATTAATTAGAGAATAGTGCTAGTTGATTTCATACACGTTTGTATTAATAAAGTTGAGATTAGTACCTACTCCTACGTATTGTTTTAGAATAGGTCATTCGGATGTTAGCTCTATGAGCGTATCTACTCAAAATTTGAAAGGTAAACTAGCATATATTGCAAAATATTTTCATCCACCTTTTAACCGTTCAAAGTAAAACTTTTTATTAGATTCAACAAAACAACTAAACTACGTTTAAATTCATCTATTGGACGACTTTACCTACCTACCTGGTGTGTGGGTGACACACCATTTACGTCATACGCAAAGTTCGAAACTAAATATTGCAGGATCGCTAAACAACTTCAAAACTGCGCAATCCGAAGCGATCTCCTACAGCGATAAAAGGATTCCCCATTTGGTTTACGATGCACTTTCTACAACTTTTACGTCAAAATCGATATCGTTAAAAGGCGGGTGACGTGGCTCCATTCATACACCCACACCACCCCGCCTAGTCATTCAACTCCTGTATCTAGGATTTCAAAACAGCTAGCACCAGTGACTTGCTTAATACATTCATGTTTAGGTTTGTTGCGTAGTGCTGTAATTAGATATTTGTTTATGAATCATCTATATACCTAGCTGTATTTTTTTTATGAAGGCGCTGAAACTAATTGAAAAATACTTACTAAAGCCAGTCTGTTATAATGTAATCGATTCCTTGATTATCATATCCTACTAAAAATATAACGGATGGTTACGTAAATACAAAAAAGAATATCGTCTCGCTAGTCCTTGAACTATATTTCAATAGCTGCTACCTTGTTAATATGCCTTTTTAGTTGAGAAACCTATACCTGTATACTAAACCTGAAATAGTGGCTAAAATCCACTTGCCGATTCAAGGATTGATGCGCAAACATCACAACAGGCTATTTTCGTCCGAAACCATGTTTTTTCGAACAATGGCGGCGTCGCAAAACAGTCCCGAATAATTTGTCCCGAGGATTTGAACTCCGACTGCGGCTTTTGAATCTGATTATGCAAATACTGGATTCATAACGTAATCGTGCTCCCTTTGCAACCCTGTGAGAGGGGAGGAGAGGGGGGGGGATTGAGTACGTCAGCACCCCCACTCTCCAGACTCTACCCGGGAGACCTAGGTCGCGGCACCTCGCCCGCCGCGGCTCTTGCTTGAATGATGGTTGCCTTTGATTTGACAACTTATCTTACGAGGACTCTATGGAAATTCTATGAGAGAGAATTGTTTCAATTTTTAGTGTAAAAAAGGATTGTAACAGTTTTATTGGTTTTTTTCACAATCAAAGTTATCACGAAATTGAGTTTTTAAATACCTATGACCCTAGTTCTCACCTAGGATTCTAGGTAGTGCGAACCAGCTAGAACGAACAGTAAAAACCATGCACGATCTTTGAACTTTCATTTTCATATAAAAGTGTCTGCTTACCTCGACTGAAACGTATCTCGATCATAAAATTTTCCACAGGAAGTATTCGACAGTTATCTGCAAATTACTGTTACATAAAACATGGCACAATGTGCGCACAACATAGTAACATATACAGCAGACCGAGCATCAACCTCCAATGAACTGTGAATGCGCTTCGTGGAAATGAAAGGATCATGTCCGGCCCTGAATTATTTAGCAAAACAGTCGTTTGCAGATGTCAAAGGAGAAAATACTAAAGTATCTATACATAACTTCCTCCTATTTCTTAATAACAACTTTGGCTTTTGCTACAGTGTTAATTAAACTCTGCAAATGTTTGGAACACTTTGTTATAACCATAGGGTGCTGTTATTATCATACTAAAAAGTGGATTTAAAAGTACCACAAAATGTTAAGAACACTTTTTTGTTTTGTCTTTTGTAATATATTTATTTAATTACAGAAAGTATGAAATTTACATTTAAATAAACCTTAACCTAAAGAATAAATTAAGGTAAAATAATTTTGGTAATTGTAATTTTATTATACAAATTACAGTCCCTGATAGCATAATTACTTGTTAAGTACACAGTTAAAAAGCTTCGTAATCAGTCAGGGATCAAACGACTCTCGAGAGTCGCATAACAATGGAATTTCTATTGTGTCTCGTTCACACATACTTGACGAGTTAACAAAACAATACCAATTTGGTTATGATCTGACAACAATCGTTCATGTCAAAAGCAATTAGTTAAGTATTCATAATGGCAAGTGTGTCTACTAATCAGTCGTTTATCAGAATGGAATGAAGACGATATAGGAGTGTTCTACAATTTAATTAGTGCTGTGTTTGAATCAGCAGCCACCGCGTTGGCACGGTTGCGCCTAGCCTGCTTGCGTGAGGATGGTGTCAAAGAATATGTATTCACAGACCTACAAGTACTATGAAATGCCTAAGATAACATCAGGCTTCAGTCTGCAACGAAGTGTACGAGTAACTTAATATGATGTTATATGTTATACTTATTTAGCGAACAATCTAGAAAGTTTACGTAAATTGAAGGTATTAGGATTTTATTTATTTTTATCATAGTCAATAACCCAAACCTGCTACGAAATTGCTACGAGATGCTACGAAATTTGCACATCCTTAAATTGACTGATAATTAGAGTTCAAACAAAGAGATGTTCTCAAGTGGCCTCAATTTCCACCAAAAATCCACTCCACGTCTCCTGTAATTGTATTGCACTTATCGTTCATTAACATCTACAATATCCATCACGATTAAAAGACACAACAATGGCCACTTATGTCCAATACGTCATACGCGTCCAGATAAGTAGATTACGTGTGTCGTCTGTTCTATGAGGTAACTATTAACTAATCTGTAGCCTACGAGCCTACGCTACTACAGGGGGAGGGGGGAGCAGGCTGCGTGGGAGTAGCGTAGGCGGGCGTAGGCGACCGGCCATACCTACAAATAAGCGACTGTTTTCGCATTTCGGCAATTAAGTGCGTGTGCCAATGGCCGTGACGTCACCACTCTTTCTAACAGCCATATTTGAACAAAATTAATGCATTGGAAAGCCCTCTAGGGGGTCCGATTTGGCTGATTATAATCTCTCCATGACCTTTGCTAATTTAGTATTTAATAAGGCATCTGAGGTCACGATTCGCTCGTGAGATTAAATTGCTGAGGTATTATGAGTTGACATTTAATTAATAAAGTTTGCTAGAGTATAAGAAGAACAGAATCGCGTAATAAAAGATTTGGATTGCAATTAAGAATATAAAACGCTGTGGTAAACGAAGAAGTAGCTTATTTATTTATGATTACGTGTAGAATAAACAATGAAAATTAATTATAATTTATTTCTTGCATTATACAGACCGTACCTAAGAATTGCCATAAATCGCAATTTTAAATCCAAACGAATACTTGCTCGGCTACCGTGCTCACAATCGCAGATCTAGGGCTAGTTTAGTATCATCTCGGATCAGCATTTTCCATGCTAGTGGAACCGGCATCGGCCGGGCGTCGTCGGGGCCGGTCGGGCGCGTTCGGGCCTGCTCGGCGCCGCTCGGAGGCGCTCGGGCGCGGTCGCCTGCGCTTGCGGCCCTGCGGGAAACAGGAAGTGGACTAACCGCGCGCTTCCGCTCCCATTCGCGCTGCTCGCATCTCGCCTCGCCGGACGCGCACTGTTTCATTCACAACACTTGTTTTGTGTTTGTCGGTTAAAAAGTTGAATAATACGCTGTTTGAGGATAAATTGTACGTTAGTTATCAATGTAACGATTAATGGGTACCTTCTACTGATTTGAGGAAAACGTGTTTCTAAGTAGAGTCAATGATTAATGATTTATCGGGTAAATACCTCGTTTTTTATGTTCTGTGGGTAAACACACTACTTGTAATTACCATGATTATTTAATAAATAGCAGACTTGCTATTTGTATCATTATAGTGAAAAGCGTCATGAAATTCACTAATTCTCGTCTAATATAAGGATGATTGATTACATTTATCAATTTTACAAGAGACCACTTACGCTCTCTTAAAATTTTATCTCTCATATGCTTATCATCTATTTTGAAAACCCAGCAATCTATTTATGTTCTATTTATCTAACTTGAACTTTGTTACCGGTCACACTCCACCGGAAGTGATAGATAGGTAGTAGAGGTGACACGGGTCGAGTTACCAACACTCGCTGATGCGCTTACGATTTTTAATCCGATGACGTATATTCGCAATTTTTGGGCTTGTTTCACCATCGACAAATAAGCACTAAACAACGAATAAAGAACGTATGGAGTATTGGTCAGACAAACCTAACCAGAACTTATAATGACACTGTGAAACAGGCCGATTGTGTACTATTGTATTATCAGTAAATATGACCCCTCGAAACACCCCTTTCATGTCCATAAATAGGTACCTACATCTTCATGGACTCGCCATAATAACATTTAAAACACAGAGGGAAGATAATTAGTAATACATTGTTTCGATGCTAGCGAGCTTGTAAATGCTCTATCATTAGATAACTCAAGGGCAAGCTTTGAACTTGACTGAATTCAAAATACTAAATAAACATTTATCAGACTAAAAACATTTATTACACAGATATCTAAAAATAGATACAAATTCGAATTAAGCTCCTAGCTATAAAAGCGATAGAATAGAGCGGTACAGTTCGCTATCTCGATGATAATGAATATGAAATAAGCGAGTTAGTTCAGAAGCGTTTTATTAGTCGTTACAAACTGGAGTGACGTCACGCGAGTTGTAGGCGGGGAGCCATTACCACGTGGAGGGACGAGGGGAGGTTAGGGCTGCCAGCTACAACATAATAAACTTTTTAATAGGCTATTTAATTTCAAAAACTAGATAATACAAATTAGTCAAATGATATTGATCAAAAATCTTGTTATTTTTTAAAATATTCAACTTTTACTTATATTAGTATGGGCCTCAAAAACGTTCGACCTGTCATGGCGTCCTTTCTTAAGTCGAAAAGTCTTCGCCAGAAAAAACTAAGGGGAGTTGTCTATGACAGCAGAAAAAACAAAAAGGTGTGACGTCACATCCCCTGACATGCGTTTACGATGACGAGACCAAAAATGTGTGTTTTAGACAAACTTAATTATTGAAAAAATTAATAATCCTTAATTAAATAATAAATAAATCAGTTTTTTGTTATTCTTTGTCATAATTAATCACTATAAACAACCATCATTGTGATTTGTTTTTAGTGGAAACCCCTATTACTATACTATCATGCTTTTCTCAGTACTCAGCGGCAATCAGACCCCAGCAGTATTAGGAACCTTTGGGAACTTATATACAGAAAGTATATGGTAGCAATCCCATTGCAAACCAATCTATCACCATGAGAATTAGACATGACGAGTCTAAACACGAAATATTAATTAATCCTTATAGTTTTATTAATTATCCTTATATAGAAAACCTACACACACTGACAGGTATTTGCACGCCACTTCTCACCACCATCCTCGACATTGCCAACATCTGGATGGAGCATTTCGAGGAGTTGGCACTAGCTAGTGGACCCCGTACTGTTAAGCTCTGGAAAAGGTACGTTGATGACATCTTTTGTGTTATTCACGGAGGTCAGCAGGAAGTCGAACAATATTTACAACACCTAAATTCTATTCATGCTAAAACAAGGTTTACATATGAAATTGAAAGGAACAGATCTTTAGCATTCTTGGATGTGCAAGTTATGGTTAAAACTGATGGCACATTGGGCCACTCTGTATATAGAAAACCTACACACACTGACAGGTATTTGCACGCCACTTCTCACCACCATCCTCGACAGTTGCAGTCCGTTAGGACATCACTTACCAACAGAGCGCATAGACTGTGTGACCCTGAGCATCTACAGTCGGAGTTGTCGCATGTTCAGGAGGTACTGTGTCGTAATGGATATGATGCGCAAGGACAAACACGGTCAGACACACTCCCTAAACACAGGAGAAACATGAGGTGCAAGTAGGAGGCTAGTTCAAATTGGATCCGATAGGATGAATGTATCAGAAAAAGTCCAAGATTTTCCACTTATGATTGTTACTGCTACGTTACATACAGCTTGGTTAGATAGGTAAAACAGTATGTCGCGCGATCAGCAAGATTCAGAGCACCCCAATGATTGATTTACTCTAAAAAGTTTCCTTTGCAGCTTTTGGCAACCGCTATAAATGGGGTGGTGAAAAAATCTTGCCAATTTTTTACAGATTTTATTGAAATCTAAAACTTAACCTTTACCATTTAATGACACATAAATTGATGACAACCCTAGATCTCCGACTACAACATCTCAATGAAATTCGGGATGCTCTTACGTCACAGCAACTTGGTAACTATGAGACCTATGACCTTACTGCTATATTCATAAGTCTCAAATTCGAATCTCAAGAAATCAAAATTACGTGTACTTACACCAGCGACGTCGTTCGTCCTTAGACAAAAGGGCCGTGATATTTGAAGGATAGCTACTGTTCAGCTCAGATTGAGCTATTTTTAGACATTTTCCTCCTAATAAAGTCTCCTTCAAACCGGCACTGAAAGAGATCGCTATTAATCTAGCTATAAGAGGCACTTGATGTTTAAGAAAACAATTTCTGAGTAGTGAACCTAATAAATTGCTTTTACTTATGTATTTTACCTAATGGTCTGCTGGACTAATGGATATCTAATGACCTAGCTTCTGCTAGTTTACTTTTTATATTCTTCTTAACCCTCAAAAACTACTTTACAACTATCGACACTCAGCCACTTTCCAATACAGGAACCACCTTAGATGGTTTCATTCAAATGATATGATGATCAATCACATTTAGATTTAAGTAAACCGCTTCATTGAGACTTCGCCTACGGGGCACAGGGGCGCGGGGAAAGACGAGAACTGGTGGCGTGAGAGGTGCGGGCGGCGCGGATACACCCGCCCGCGCCGCTCACATTACCCGCTCTCACCTCCCCCCGCGCCCCTGTGCCCCGCAGGCGAGGTCTCAATTTCGCGGTCTACCATAACCAACATCGTAATTCTTTTAATTTTTAGGTAAGTATGTTAGTATATTAGTATTTTTATGAGGTAGGGTAATGCAAACAACCGCTAATATAAGTTTGGCCTTCATACGAACATTATCAATAACAAAGTTATTCTTGCTGTAAAGAAATATTTTAGTATTTTGGCTAAGTGGACCCCTAATTCTAAAGTTGGCTCGGAACCCTCAGTGCGCGAGTCCGACTCGCACTTGGCCGGTTTATTTTCGTTAGTGCTGAATGAGAGAACTAAGACAGCTCTACCGTCCCGTCACATCACAGATAACCTCTGTTTCAATACTGCCTGCTGATCAAGGCTACGTTTTTCGATCATTCATTATGGAGCAAATAAATCTTACCATATTATTTTCGCGTGACCAAGCAGAAAAATCTGGTAGCTAAAGCTGTTGTTATTGGTATTACGTGTCGTGACGTCAAACACGAGAATAGCCGAAGTTTCGGCATAACGAGCGAAGTCACGAAAACGGTTGACTCGCGTTCGCGGGGACATCAATGAATGAACCGACTCCATTCTTACAACACTTCCGCTAGCTATCCTTGTCACTCCCCTTCATGTAGACGTGGAGGGACAGAGAAGGGTATTCGCGAGCGCTGCTAGTTGCAATCAAAACAATTGATTGTGAAAGTGCCGCGAGATTGTCGGTCGAACTTTGAAAAAGTTTTTTCGCTGATCGAAATGAAAAGAGAAGACAATATTTAGTTATGCATTAAATGTGCTGTCAATAGGCACTAGCATGTAATATAATAAATGTGTATGTTTTTACAAAAAAAATATGTATTTTATTTTTATTTAATAAAGACTTAAAACAGGTTACATTTAATAATGATTATAATATGCTACAATATGCTTAACGTGTACAATATGCTTAACGTGTTAAGTAGAAATTTTGAGATAAATTGTAACCTAACAAAAATATTAATGCCTAAATGAAAATAGAATAGAAATACTATGTTACAATGTAAGTTTCCAATTATTGTAGTTAATGAATAAATAATAATAGCAACGCTCATGTTTCAGAAATTAACGAAGGGCAAAAAAACTTGCAAACGTTCGCACATTGTAAAACACCTGAAATATTTAAGTCACTTCATGTAAGGTCTACTTAGGTTTAACAGTTAACGGTTATTATTTAGTACTTATCACGAATACTGTTAAAAGCATACCCCAAGAGTGAGTATTAAGGAAACGTTAAGTAGGAAATAATAATTGACACTCAAGGAACACGCGTATCCGGTGACGGATGGAAGTGACGCCATACCCCGCACGCACCGGAAGTAGAGCTGCCATAGACCACCATCGATAAAACTGTCGATAGTCCTACCACAGATAATATAATACTAATATTATAAACGCGAAAGTTTGTGGGGATGGATGTGTGGATGTATGTTTGTTACTTCTTCACGCAAAAAGTCCTGAATAAATTTTGATGAAACTTAACAGAAATGAAGCCTATACATTAGAATAACATATAGGCTATATTTCATAAAGATATGTGTTTTCTTACTGAAGATATGACGATGTATGTCAA
This sequence comes from Pyrausta aurata, assembly GCA_963584085.1. NCBI lineage: Eukaryota > Metazoa > Arthropoda > Insecta > Lepidoptera > Crambidae > Pyrausta > Pyrausta aurata. The sequence continues at coordinate 4,658,626 of OY757255.1, read as the reverse complement.
TGAAGCCGGAAGAAATCTGACATCTTCGAGTTATTTTTGCGTACGCTGCTAAAACTACCAACCATTCTAAAAGGAGATGTGCAAATCTTAACGAGGTAAAGGTTCTTAAAGCAAATCTCTCATGAAGCGGGTGAAACTGCGGGGGGCTGCTAGGTTTTAATAAGATTATCGTTATGGCAAGTAGAGGCTTAGGTTGCCCGCTCCGGAGATCCTATTGAACGGTAGACAGGCAGGTTAAGAGGCGTCATTGGAAATGCATTTTATTAAAATTTATTTATCCTACATAACTAACTTACTTAACGTTAGTGAGTCACGTAGATTGTATTTAATTTTCGAATTTGCTGTAACTGTTAACAGATAGTTAAAACGCGCATACGTTATAAGTTAGTGCAGAATGAAAAATAATTGACGTCTAAAAATTTATTCCATTGCCCATGAAGACTGCATCATAGCTCATGCGGTATCTCCTGAGCTATTATTATTAGTTCGATATCTTTGTCATCCAAGGTTCGCAGTTTCAAATGCCAGCACTAGCCGGAAGTGAGTCGCCCTTTCTTCCTTTCCCTCCTTGCTCGTTGCGTATACGCAGCCCATTCAAGCTGCGTGGGAACTACCCAAGACGCCTAATTCATGAATGGCGTTGCACACAATTTGAATAATCAGACTTCAGGCAGCAAGACTATTTATTTAAGAGGTTTGCTACATTAATTTTGTGAAGTAACTACGTAACTTAAAATCCGCATGCTACACAAATTCACCGCTTATCGTCTTTTGTGCTAAGTGCATCGTCACTGAAAAAGTTTTTTCATCTCTCCTGTTCGGAAAATAGCACTTTCCTGTGTAGATAGCCGGGTGGAAAATTGCTTATCCATCCCTAGAGTGGAAAGTAATTTAGTTTTAATTGGTATGGTATAGAGTCAAGGCATGCAGTCAAAGGTTGGATCAAAGATAATTGAGTCACATCATATTATAAAAATAATAATCATTTTTGTGTAGCTATACATTGAAAAACATGTTTATTGTGATCGTTGATATAAAAAATATTCAATTGATTTAATCTATAATTAAAATATACATTAACTAATCTGTGATTAAAATATTCGGCTTCCCGCCATAATACCAAGATGACACTTTTTTTTTACATTGTCTGTGTCATTTTTTCTTTTCGAACTCTATGCCTACTTTTTAAAATTTTGACAATTATTATCTGTGGGAAAAATTCGATCGATATTTTTTACAAGGATTTTAATTATTTCGTATCGTCTGCTTTTTCGTACTGTTTTCATGTTTTCGTGTCGTTATTCTTTCTAATCATGTTAGATGTTTGGAGAACTGTAAATTAACTGTCTTTTTGTGCAAAAACTTGAGTTTTCCTTTCTCGCTGTACTACATAATACCTGACCATGACATCTACAACCACTATTGTAAATTTAATGTTTTTCCTCACAGTCGAAATGAAAAATAGTATGTTTAACTCGGGTGAAAGCACCATTTTACTCTCGAATCATCTCGAGTGAAATGGGTCGCTTTCTCCCCTTGTATAACAATCTACTATTTTGAAGCTGCTATTAAAATTTCAAAATGTAAAAGGTTATAATAACAGAACAGCTAACGCGTAAATGTTATATTTTGTAATCGTTCATTTTAAATTCGGGGCAAGGGCAAACTCTACATTTGTACCATACTCTAACAACATTTTTTTCTTATTAATTTTAAAAGACAAGGCGGGTTAGTAGGAAGGGTACCGAATACTACCGACTGACAACTGACCGAAACTCGTAGTTATTTGTCTGAAAGTCTAAATATTCTAAGCGCTACAACAAATAAATGCTAACAGTCGAGGGCTATTTAAATATAAGTAATGCCGGTAATGATTCTCTACCCGGTCGGTTAACCTCAGCTGTTTGAATGGAGGGATGGTATTTTTACGTGTCGCTTTGTAAGTTTTCTCATGCTATTTATGTTGCTGGATTATCAGTGGGAATAAAAGTCAGGAGCAAAGGTTATTAATTTAATACAATTACGTTACGGAAGCACTCAGATCATTAACAGAAATAATGATAGAGACAGAACAAGACCTAATTGTTATAGGCTGCTTATAACTTCTAAGTAGGTAGCGTTTTTTTGAAAATAAAGTCCTAAACTGCCACATACTTTGCAGTATACGTTCGATATAGCTATCGGTAAAAAACAAAAATAATGAACACAGTCACTTTAAAAATAGAGCGAACCACTGCATAGAGTATACCTACGCAGATACTATTTTTTTTAAACAATAGTCTTTAGCAATAAAAGCTCCCATTTTAATTAATTACATTCAGAAAGAAAGATTTGAGAAAGTAAAGTGTAAAAGTTGAAAAATTCATTGTATGTAACTTTTTTATGTCAACACTATCAATTTAATTACTTTTCTCAATGTAATTAAAATCGAACTGACTTACACCCAACAGCTGCTTCATTCAAAGTCAAGTTGCGTTTGTATATTTTCAACGCTCTATCCTTTCCGTTTGCCAGTAGCTAATGTAGTTTATTGGCTCACATTAGAGCTGTTATTTGAGTAGCAACGTTTGGGCTTAAGAGCGTTTTACGGATAATAAACTAAGCCAATAATTACGTAAGATCCGTTACTGGCAACTCCTTCGTAGCGCTTTCATTAATAAAGCAAATCGCTTCACATTAAACTTCTTTGAAATTTTCTCACATTCAGCAAAAAGTTTGCCATTTACCGTGCATGTATCTAGCTGTTTGCAGAAACAACGAACATAAATTACTTATTGAGATTGGAAATAGGTATTCAGCTATCTCTGTATATCTAGTTAACTACCTAGAGAAACTACTTATTAACAAGATCTAAATGGGTCGTCAAACATTTATAAACAAAACATGTGCATTTAGTTTCGATCACGACTTCATTAACCGGGCAGCTATCGCGCGTCGAGAGCTGTCGTTCCGTTATCAATGAACTTATGAATGAAGCAAGCAAGATATCTAAGTGTAAAACACACATAATCACGTAATTACAAGTCAAATATCAAAAATAGCCGTTTTGGTGACTCAATTTTGATAGTCATTAGAATAAATAACCGACGTTATCACAGATTTGATTCTCAGCCAAGACTATTCAGATGTTTTGTTCGAAACAGATATTTGTCTTGTTCTTTGGGTGGGAGTTTTTCTGCTGTTATTATTATGTTATTGTCTTTGTTTTGAGTGAGGACTAAATTAAATCATAAAGCTTGTTATTTACGAAGGTTTTTGTCAAGCGTGATTATTTTTCAGATTAATTCACTCTGTGAGGACATCAGTTTGAAAACATCAAACAAAGTGGCCTGACTCTACAAAAGCTATAGAATGTAACGCTGCTTTAAAAACTGAGATAGTATCGTCAATCTACACTCAGTTAATCCCCAATTTACGCGTTTCTTTCATACTGAATATTTTTAAAATCGCATTTTCGTGCACAAAACCGTCGGCATATGTTGTAGAGAGAATGCATGAATGGGGCGTCGGCAATTGATAAATTCAGGCTTGAATGGGGCATGTGGTGTGGCCAGACTTGCCAGGTGCGAGGCAGTGTTGCCAGCAAGCTGCGGCCCGGTGTGCCTCTGCCTGCCTGTCACCCACCTGGGCTACATAGACCCGATATTTTAGCCTTGATAAGCGTTGAGCGTGAATGAATCGAGCTAAGCCCTTCGTTTCTTACCAACTCCATTCATAGACATATTAGCTAGCACGCTCTATGGGGACACTTATTTTGGAGCTCGAATTTCTAGTACCAATCTTTTTACCACCTAGATACAACCACCTGAAAATCAAAGAGGTACAAACTCGACACTCATTTCAGATGCTTGAGTTCACCTATGTAGGAGTTTGAGACCTACCACCTAATCGTACGAGTACCTACTCTTACATACTTTTCAAACTAGTGCCAGCGCATCGTTTTTATTATCTTCAGCGATCGATAACCTATTGTATTCGGTCAATGCTCTTTACTTGAACTGTGATGATTACTCATTTATTTTATAAAATTTTTCGTCCAATTCATGAAACGTCAATTCCCCAACTAACTACCCCACACGAACATAATATCATAATTGTGCATTTAT
>OY757255.1:4607645-4654320 GCA_963584085.1 Pyrausta aurata | reverse complement strand
CCGGAAGGAAATTTGTTGGCAATATTTAAACTATTAAGCAACAATGCTACTTCCTCCGAGTCACTTCCAACTTTTACGAGCTTACCTGATTAACAATAGGTGGGTAGGTTATTCGAATGGGGTTTTTCTTAATCTGAGCATATCTGGGGCTAGCTTAACAGCAGGCAAACAATGCTAATTGTTTAATGCGTAGCCGGCCACCCCGATGAAACAATGTCGTCCATCATTTGTCTGCTAGGGTAACTGCAGCTGAATTCAAAAGGCCGGAAGATGTGGGATGAGGGTTTTTTTGTGACAGGAGGTAGGTGTTAAGTTATACGATATACTTACACAAGGAAACGTATTTTTGGAAACAGATGTATTGTGTAATAGAAGGACGGATTAGCATTACAATGAAGGAAGAATATCTGAAAGAACGTAATTGAAAAATTAAATACCTAGCACTATACACAAAAAATACTAGGTTTTTAAACGTCTAAGAACGTTCAAAGTTTAAATATACAAGAAAAGAGAAAACTACATACAAGCTTAGTAGTACTTGTAATGTTTCTTATCGCGCCCCAGCGATATAAATTGCGATTATCCGCATCAAATATGGTAGAGTCAGTTTTTCATAGCGGCAACTGCAAGAACTCTGTCGCGTTGTTAGCAAATACCTAGTTGCTTACTTGACAATGGTTTTTGTTGATTCTGAAATGACTAGAAGTTTTTATTTCAAATGTAACGATAACTCATACCTACGTTGTTGCTTATTATTATAGCAACCTTAGCGATTACTTTTCGGTCACACATCGAAAGTGAAATATTCGACTGGAAAACTGCGATCCATACTCACGTTAAATACATGAAAATACGGGAAAAATAAAAAGTTCAGATAGTGCGTATTTCCAAAATATTTTTTATTGCTTTCACTACGAATAAATTAAAAAAGTAAAGCCTACGCCTAGGTTAACATCCAGCTGCTGGGTAAAGGCCAATGGGGTATTAAAGTGAAATAGGGCAAACTGAGACTATGTTGAAGAGCTTCCTATATCGAGCTTAAGGATAATATTTTCTCTGCTTATGGTAAGAGGTGCAAGTGTAAACATGGGGCTAGCTAGAGGCCGCGAAGCCGACCTTAAAGGTTGCGCCCGCGCCGGCCGTCGAACCCCTCGTTATATAACGCGAAACGCAAACTGACCACCTCCACTGGTGCTGAAACTTTGCCCCCAAGAAATTATGTGCTAGTTAAAATACATCGAATCATAACTCTAATCTTAAAGACAGACTAAGTTTTTCAAAAGGCTATGTGGCCTTATCGTCTTTTTTTCTTAACATTATTTAGAAATCCTGTATATTTTTAAATTAAAAAAAACTTTCAATTGCTCTTACAGATCTCGATCAAAGCTGAGATGGTCACCGATCTATGATAAAGATATGTGACCAAAAGCTCTCTAACAATTAAAGTCGTAGCCGATACTTATCAGTTTAGAAGATATAAAAATAAAATAATAGGTCGAAGTTACCCAACCTAAAGTGGTCAAACACACCCTGCGGATGAGTGACTAGATAGTTGACATGAGAATTAGACTTATTTATTACGAAGATTAAAACCCTCACCATAGACTATTAATCTATACATCGTTTAGTTCACGTATTATTAAACTACAAATACTTGCTTATGGAACTGATATCACGAACAAAATTTGTGTTTTGTGAGTTGTGACACGGTCATTAACTCATAGTACAGATTCATTATTCGAAATTTAAATTTCAAAGAAACCGTCACCATTTTGCTGTCGTATTTTTCTACACATTTTTTACTTGGCATAGCATCTCCATACCTAGTAGTGACAACTCTCTGATCTATGTCCTCACAAAATATTCTAAAAGGTTGACCACCACTCGCCGCATCCCGCGCGTGCCCGCAAACAAAGCCTGCGCGCGCGCAGCCCTGCCCGAGCAAACACACTTTGTTCCTGCGCACGTTTAGCACTGCGCTAATGCAACAGAAACCTGAAACCCTTGAAGGACGCTCGAAACGACTAAACATGGGAGTGAAGGTTGAGAACGAATATAGCAAAGGTTAATTGTTTTTTTTTCAGTTTCATAACATCTTCAATTCTTCATTTCATTAATACAAGAGAATAAGCCCAGTCAGCCAGCCCAGCAGTGTTATAATCTAGATTGTATTATGCATGCATGCCAGCATGTTTGCAGACTCATAAGTAGCGCCTTTTTAAACTTAAAAATTACATAGGTGATAAAATAATAAGGTCTCTATGTTGCAAAGGTATGCGGCTAAAAGTAACTACTATGCAAGATTTAGTTAAGCTGTACATTTCAAAGACGAAATGTTGAATATGTATTTATGTATGATCAATTAGGCCCATTTGCACGATCTCATGACAGGGTAGTTGCTTGCCACCACCAATTGTTGACGTACTTTTTATTAATTGTCAAAACGCCACTCTTCCATATATTTACTATGGCGATTTGAAACTATGACGTCAAATAAAAAACCGGTTAAGTGCGTGTCGGACCCGCGCACTGAGGGTTCCGTGCCACCCTTAACTGAATTCAGGGTCCACTTACTTTCACTTAACGAAAACATCACAATATATTGCGACAGCAAAAATAACTTTTTTTTTCATAGTGATTGTATGAAAGACATAGTTATATTTGCGGTTGATAAAAATGTGCAATATCTCAAAAACTACTGGTTCGATCTCCTTCAAACCAATTTTCGTTGCAAGTTTTTGTTGAGATCTACATCATATATTTTTTTCAAAATTTTCACTTTCTTAGTTCAAAAGTTAGAGGGGGGGGGACGCCCATTTTACCACTTTGGAAGCGTCTATATCTCAAACCTTACACTTTTAGAAAAAATGGTTTTAGAAACCTCAACATTATTTTAAAAGACCTATCCATAGACATCCCACACGCATAGGTTTGAGTAAAAAAAAATTTTTAGGTTTTAGTTTCATGTATAGGAGCCCCCCCTTAAATATTATTTTTCTTACTTTTTGTATCTGAATCGGAAAGCGGTGAACAAAATACACCTACTTACCAAGTTTCAGCTATGTGATGCTTATAGTTTCAGAATAAAGTGGCTGTGACATACGGACGGACAGACAGACAGACAGACAGACAGACAGACTTGACGAAACTATAAGGGTTCCGTTTTTTGCCATTCGGCTACGGAACCCTAAAAAGACGTTATATAAAAATGACGGTAATTAAAAAAGAAACGTCAAATATCTGTCAAAGTTTAAAATGGGCGACGTTATGGATAAGGTAAGATGTTTTGTAGGTACAGTCAAGCCACTGTTTGTCAAACAGATAGTGCTGAGAAGCATCGATCAAATTATCTGACTGAATGATCGAACAAAATCGTGTTCTTTCCAAAAAGTTAATCAGCCATGCAGTTAAAGATCTCATTCGAAAATGGGATATTATTTCCGGTCATGCTATAGCCTACCCTGTTGTTCTTTATTTACTTTCTGTCATCTTCGTACCATCTGCTAAAGCTGAGTAATGTTACATTGATCAGAAATCTTCGTGCGCATGCATAGGGTAAATACTTACCTGAAAGTTCAAAAAAAAGTCAAGCTCAACAAGACAGATGCGTGTCTATCCGTGCATCTCCTGGATTAAAACAGCCAAACAAAAAAACAATAGACGAGATTTAACATAACATTTCTAAATATTCCCTGGCTATGATTTATACTTTTTTTAAAACAAAAACTGAATCAGGTGCCATGGATTTGGGTGAATTAAATTTTATAGTATTTGTGGAGGTATATAATTGTCCGGGTACACATTGAATTGGGAAGACGGAGGCAGGTTTTTGGGGTATTTTGAGTTCTATGTTGTGAGGGATAAGGGGGTAGAGTTTGGATGTTGGGGCATGCAACCCGAAGCCCTAGCTGTCGAGAGAGGAATGCGCGGCAGGTGTGCTTCGTCGGCTCGACTGCGTAGTATGGACAAGACCACATCTCGGCAAATAAAAAAGCGAACAATAATGAATGAGAGGCATACAATTTGCATATTTTACTTTGACATTCTCATGCGGCGTAAAAATACCGGTGGTTGTGGTTTGCAGCAATCTATCGACAGGTTTTAATGCACTTGAATTCTGTAGTGTAGTGTACAATTTTTTTAGTCAGAAGGTTATTGTGATTTGTGAGATTTTTGGTGGGAAATTGAACTAAGATCTATACAGCTGCTTGAACATATGCAAGGTAATGAAATGAGTACCAGGGTATTTTCGTAAAATTTTGAGAGATAATGTAGCCTCTTCGATTTCGTATCCCCATTATGCTGTCGCAGTCAGTTTTCGGGGACCACATGTCATTTCCTTTACGGCCCCATGCGGGGAGGGCGCATTGAAAAAACCTTCATTGTGTGCACCCTAAGGGTTATTTTGCAAAGGCCTACGCACTCGTGAGCCCATTATCTTAGCTATTGTTCTTACTTCGCTTTGCCCTTTTGTCAAAAACGTATGTAGATGTAGGTAGATTAATCAAAGGTTTGGCATATGTTCTCTTAAGGATTCTTAAAATAGATCCTCTGACTACGACCTTTAGAAGGCTGTTGAACAAACATTTCAAATGAATTTTGTGCAAACTTTATAATCAATTAATATTAAATAAAGCTTTATAAGAGTTTGAGATCTATGGGCAGAAAATATTATTGCTATTTCTAGTAAAAGGAACACAGAAGGTCGTTAGCTGAAAAATGATAAATGCTTTTCTTATCAAAACTGACATTCTTGTTATAGTTGATTTTTGTTTTTATAGTGTTTTGTCACTATACAAATTTAGTAATATAAATTGCACTTGTAAAAAGTACCTGGCTGTGACTCTGTGAAAGACGAGGAATCGAATATATGTATACCACTCATACATACGCATACGCCCGGATAGCGTAAGACACGGGGTTCGATTCCTCGTCTGTCACAGAGTCACATTTGCTATTTACAAGTGCAATTTATATACTATGTTCTTGCTTAACATTATATTGTGATGCTGGAAAAGTATATAATTGTCTTAAAAAATATATATTAACTTAAGCCCTAAATACATAATGTCTAAGTAATGTTGTAGCTATACCCTTGCAGGGTGCATGTGTAGTACTTTATCCCTTATTACCATCTGTATCAACATCCACACACATGTAATGCTAATAAATAAATTTGAAATTTGAGTAGTTACCTCTGTAGTACTGTAGATAAAGGAGATGGATGAGAATCCATATAAGATTCGATCTTTACGAAGTGAAGATTTTTGCGACTACATATTGTCAAAACAATACAAGCCATAAAAGTCATTTATTTTTGCATATAGACCACTGGGGGCATTTATACACGTCCCAACATACCACAGACAGCTCTAGTGCTGAGAAGAAGCTGCGTAATAAAGTCAGTCACAATAGTGACAATAGTCAATGCCTCTTTTCAAAAGTTTTACAATGTTTGTGGTGATCATGCAAATCCATACATTAATATCTTTTAAAAAATCATCTACTTTTCGTCATTAGGGTTTCTTTGATTACAGTTTTAAATTAATCGGTAAGTTTACAATGTATTCTAGCAGTTTATAGAAAGAGCCAAGTTGTACGTACCGACGATAAATATTTTAATAGATGCTACTGGTGTACTTACATAATATCTTAAAACATTTAAATTAATTATTAAAATTATTTATTGTGTTCCTTGAATCGAGTAGTTTAATTCAATGGGTTGGCTCACATCAGCTTAATCTTAAATTGTAATTATCTATCTGGGGAACGTCATTGTGCAGATAACAATTGCTGAACGTTTTGCAGTAAATAACCGACTACCTATAGAATACGAATGGCCGTTTTATTAATACGCATCTACTGACAGCTACATTGTTGTCGATTACATTGCGATACGGTCAATGTAGGATATATGTCAGACGTACATAAATAGTCGCAAACAATAGGCCTGATTCTTTATGTAACTCTACCAAGACTTATTTAAAGTAAACTATGTACTATAAAAAACTTAACGAAGTAGACTTTAATTATTTTAACCACCTGTCAGCTACTTAGAAAAGTTTTACTGAAAAATCATGAAAGTTTTTTCAGGATTTTAATGGAATCGTTTTTCGGATCCGACGTAGTAGGCCCTCAGATATATTGTACAATACGAGCGAAATAAGACAAAATTCGTGAGATTTGTGCCTTTTTCGTGTCTTCGGCATAGACAGTTATAGACTTCGACATAGACTGTTAGCAGGCTAATTTTAAGTTACGTGATACTTAAAATTAGCCTGCTAACACAGAATATACTCGTACATATAATAGTACTACATACTGATAGTGCTGTCGAGATTCAGGTACATGTTTGCGCTGAATGGCGTTTTATCGCGGGTAGCGTAGCCGGCCTGTCTCTGGCCAGTACTCGTGATGAGAATACACTGCCTATCATGCTAAGTACTTGATGGAAACCGAAAAAACGTGCTATTGCCCGCTTATTTATGTCGCGTCGATAAGCCACTAGCCAGCACGGCTACTCTGTTAGCGAACGATCAATCTGTAAGTAAGTACATAGCTATATTGACTGATAACGTATATTAGTGCGAGTGCTTACTTATGTTCAAGATTCATCGGTTTGTTTTTTCAAACATGAAGTGAAGTCCACTCATAATGAATTGCTACGAAAGGCGAGAAGCTTTTTAATGGAGAGCGAAAAGCTTTAAATGAAGTCTATTAATTAACCATCTTTTGACTTTTTACTGAAATTTAATATGTAAAATACGTAAATACAAGGCTTAAGTGTGTGGATTTTATCTATAACTAGCGGTCCCAGCGAACTTCGTTTCGCCCCCAGCCCCGTCCCGCCCCGGCCCCGTTTTATGCTATAAACCTCACGGAGCCCGAGACCTTTCCAACGAATGCAAAACCGTGGAAATCGGTTCGTGCGTTCTGGAGTTATAGCGTCAGGGAGGAAAACCCGACTTATTTTTATATAGTAGATTTAGCTTTATTCTAATGGCAACTCCAAGAGCTTACAAACCCACTAAGTGACTATGTAAATCCAAAGGCAACGAGTAGAAAAGGACTTTAATTCCCGAACTTTAAGGCGCGAACGATGTGTAAATAATGAAATACTTACTTATTTTATGTTATATTTGTTCTCATGTAAGTGACAGTGTCTTTTTTGAGAAATAAATAATCTTTAAACCTAAACCTATTCCCTTATGTTCAACTAGCAGCTACAGCTAGACCCCGCTCCTCGCAGAAGTAGAACGCGCATGCGTCGAACAGGACACACGACGCACGCGCATCTTCGCATTAGCATGCGCGCGCACGCCCGCGCCGGAAGCCGCGGGAACATGGCCGCCCAACCAAGATGGCCGCGCACTTACGATGAATCGATAATTAACTGATAACCGATTTCATATTTCGAATCTATCGCGCCTTAATCGAGATGTGATGTAATGGACCATACCTGAAGCCATCATGCGCAGTATCCTGTCCTTGGAAACAAAAAAGGATCACGAAATCGATTGAATAATTAAACACATTAGCCCACCGTTTTATGGGAGGTCGTTCGGGGAACCATTGTGCATTCACGAGTACCTAGATACTAAATTGAATTGTTTGATTGTTTCGTTTATGTGTTCATCACCATTGTTGTAGTAACGCATATTAAGAATCAAATAGGGAGAGATAATATAGGTATAGTCGCTATAAGACTGCTTAAGAGATTCTATTTCATAATCAGAGGTGAATACTTTCCTGAAAAATTGTCTACGACAATAACGTAGCAGTTTGATATTTGGCTACGAAATCTCGTAGCAAAATTATACTCTAATTAAAGTTATGTAAATAGATACTTTTTCGTGCTAACTAGTGTATCATTAACAAACAATATCTGAATTTGTCGTAAAAGTAAAACATATACGCCACTACCAACCAAATGTAGTAACAAATGTCCAACAACACCAAGAATTCTTCGAAAAAACGCTACAGTTTTCCGGAGAGTCACGGAAAGTTTTTACTAGAAAACGTTAGAGCTGGATGACACTCGTCCGATTGGTCTTGGCAGTCATAGTTGACCGCGCACAGTTTTTACTAGAAACTTTTTAGTTTTTACACGACAGCAACGGTCCAGTGCGCCTGCGACGGTGTCACGACCACCGCAACTTTGACGACGAGAAAGATGAGATACGCTTCTATGAAAGTAATCATCATCTCAATAAAGATGCATTGTAGTGAAAACTAATAGTCAAGACTTTATTTTTCTCTGTATTACGCGTTAATCAACGTCATAAAACAAACGTTAAGTAGATCTAGGTGTATTTTTAAGTATGTAGCAGAGATGTACAAAATGGTTTAAAAAAAGCATTTAAATGCAAAATGCAAAATACTTTTCGGATTTACTATTTCAAATGCAAAATACTAAATAGTTTTCCTTTTTGTATTTCAAATGCTAAATGCAAAATAGGTATTTTCAAAATACTTTTTTTTAAAATAAAATACCTTTTCTTGAGAAATAGTGACTGTCTAATAAAATGGCACCTTCCTTTTGCATGGAATTTTTGTTATATTTATCAGTACGTGCTACAATAAATTCTGTTATGTTTATAATAATAATGAACCACTTCACCAGCACCATCAAACAATCAATCCGTGAATCGAATCCGAGTAATCAGGGGCACGGTTTTGACCGATGCCGCCATCGTGTTAGTGGGATGTCTGCCTTGGGACCTCGACGCCATGGTTCTCGCTGTAGTCTACTAGTGGCGAGGAGACCAATGGCTCAAGGGCAACGACCTGCAGCGCGTGAGATCGAGACGGTGAAGCTTCACATAGAAGAGACGGCTCTAGAAGCGTGGTCGAGGAGAGTGGCCGTGAATCATGCAAGGCGCCGGACTCTCGAGGCAATTCACCCTGTCCTAAAAGATTGGATAAGGCGCCAGCACGGTCGCCTGACGTATAGACTGACCCAGGTACTGACAGGCCACGGATGTTTTGGTGTCTTCTTGTGCCGAATTGGCCGAGAAGAGACGATTAAGTATCACCACTGTACCGCTGATGAGAATACAGCGCAACACACCCTCGAGATATGCCCGGCTTGGGCGAGGGAGCGCGAAGTTCTCGTCGCGGCAGTTGGGTGAGACCAGTCCTTACGAGGTGGTTATCGTCCAAATGGTAGACAAGGAGGAGGCCTGGCAAGCGGTGCGAAGCTTCTGCGAAGATGTAATCCTACAGGAATCCTAAAGGAAGCCGCGGAGAGGGAGCGAGAGGCTTCGGCTGACGCCCCATTTTTCTACCACCGATGTACCAGCCAGAGCAGGAGGGCCTATGACCACCATGCAAACCTCCTGGGCGGGCCTCAGACGACTGACACGGAAGTGTCAGTCGTTCACTAAGGGAGGCTCGATGCGGTGATGTGATGCGTTCCACGCACCGTTGACAGCAGCAAGCTAGGGTGACCTCTGTTCCCCTGCACCCGGGTGGCGCTGGATGCATCAGTGAGCTATAGCCAGAGACAAGAACTGCGGACGAATGTTCAGGGTTCATGCCAAGTAGCGTAAACTGTCAGTTTTTGCCTCACTTAATGGTACGAGAGAACGCCGTCAGGTTTTAGTGGGTAGGCAGGCTACGAAGTCTGGAGTCCCACATAAACCCCAACTGTCCCCGCGGTTGTTGGGTATGGAAACCTGCACTTCCTGACGAATAAAAAGGATGGGGATTGGACTCTAACAAAAATTTGTCCTTCCTTTCAAACTGAATGTTACGGAAACAGGCCTTTATCGAAACGTGATGTTAGCAAACTCATAATCATTTAAAAATACCTATTCAACGATACCCCACACGATGGGTTTTGCAAGATAAAAACGTTACTTGTGTGAGAGGTACTCCAAAATAAATTATTTTACCACTTTAGCGGAGAAATTAAAATTCTTACCCGTGCCAAATACCAGTTTTCTAGCATCTCAGGTCCCTGCGCTGAACTGCGGACAGACGGACATGGCAAAACTTTAAGGGTTCCTTGTTGGACTCAAAATAATCCATTCCAAAACCAAACTCATGATGGTGGACCGTTTCAACGCTCTACAAATGTCAGGTGCGCTTACGCGACATTGAAGAAGACCGACCGAATTCACATTGATGCCTTCGAAAAATGGTGCTGGCGGAGGGTGCTGGGGATTCCTTGGACTGCATTCCGCCCAAGCGATTCCATCCTTCAAGAGCTCGGTATAAAGATCAGGCTCTCTACCACCTGCCTTCGTAGAATCCTGGAATTATTTGGCCACATTGCGGGAAAGACGGACACAAGTTACCGGCAAGATAGATGGCAAAAGACCGAGAGGACGCAGTCCAACAAAATGGTCCGACCAGATTCGCAATGCACTGTCTGGCACTGCCCACCGCATGCTAATCTCCACGTTGTTCTCCATGACGCCAAGGACCGGAACAGATGGAAGACCACTATTAGAAACAACAAACTCATAAAGAGGTGTCACGACCTTCAGCAATGAGGAGTACGATGCAAGGAGGTGTTGAACTATGGAACCCTAAAAGTGGGTGCGCATGGATAGCAGACGCCTCTATCGGTCAAGGCAATACAAGCGTCATTCGTTCTTTTCATTTTGTTTGACTGGTAATGTTGGCTAAACTTAATCACAAAATATTTTGCATTTTGGAATGAATATTCAAAATGCAAAATACGTGTCAAAAGGTATTTCAAATAAAATACAAAATGGTTTTTAATAAAAGGTATTTAAATGCAAAATACAAAATAGGTATTTTGCATTTTGTATTTGCATTTTAAATAGAAGTATTTCAAATAAGTCACATCTCTGGTATGTAGGTATGTGTGCAAATATGCAATAATAAATAGTCGTTTCATAGTATAAATATTCATTTACTTTTAGTTGACTGGGTGTGCTTTTAGATAATAAGCGATACGATTTCAACCCAGCTGGAGCTTTGCGTGTAAGTCTACATATCAATCGTTTGATAGAAAACTGGAAGGAAAGCGACCAACGGTTATGACTTTTCATTTAATGATAGAATTTCCTGTCCGTATCTTGTCCGCGATAAATACCACCACGGGCTATATACAACGGGTTAGATGCTAATACAATATGTAAATAAGCCATTTAATGAAATAGATGCAATTGAATATAAGTTGCAAACTTAACTATCGCTAAATGGACAATATTATTCTTCGATCTCAGTATTTAATTTGCCCACGCAATCCGCTACGCGGCTACGACGTAGCGTATCACCTCAATTTGATTTTGATGGCAAAAAATATTTCGCGGGATCGAAAAGTATTTGGATTCATTCAAGTTTTGTGAGTGAGGCTGATTGCTACATTGTTAAACGTAATGTATATTGATATCGATTTGGCAATATAAATTAAAACTGAAAGATAGTGTTATGGGCACCGACGGTTTTAGCAACCTTTGTTAGAGGAAAAATAGTAAATTTTTTAAAGAGCTTTTTCTTTCTTAGTTACCATAGGTTAACAACAGATAGAAGGTATTTAATTTCGTTAGATAGTTCCTAAAATATATGTTTATAAAGACAGACTCCACCTAAGATACTCATGATGTTATCATACAGACAAGAACCAAATATGACTGGCAAACTAAAATGTTTTTAAATAATTGAAAGATGTGACTAAAAAGAAAACTTTAAGCTCTGTCTTACGAAATTGCCTTGAATGAAGTGGGTAGCATAGAAAGCTGTACCTAAGTTACGAAATCGCCTGAGCTGAAAAGATCGATACTTATCTGTGACGTGGAGTGGCTGAAATGTACAGTCATGGAGTAATCTACATCTTTAGCCTGAAATCTCGAGCAGTAAGGTTGAGAATCGCACGTGACTTTCTCGTGGTGTACGTCAAGGTGACGTAGCAATCGTGACGTAGGCGCGCGGGGTCCCTGACCCGCGTCCCCTTCACCCTCCCCCGCAGACCGCGGTCCTTGTGGGACCTATTCGATGCACTAACCGTTCGCGCACTTTCTATGGAACGTTTTTAAATCACAACAGTTTTGTTACTGGCCAGTATTTAAAATAAATCGTGTATTAATTAATAATCAATTTAATCAATGAGGACGAATAGGCCATTGATGATCACAATTAAACATATGGAACCTCATCCACGATCATATCTTTTCAAGAAGTTTCAGTATGTGTAACATAACTCGGATCAAATAAAACGAACGCATTACTAGAGTAGTGAGTAATTGTAAGTGAGTGAATGAATGTCTCTTCCTTTAATATTCGACGGTGAAAGTAAAAAAAACAGTGCTGAAATTGAAATATATCATCACTAAATAGTTATTATCAGTTCCATTCAAGTATACCTACCATAGACATATCGCCTTGCCTAGCTTTGAGTGTGCATCCTACACAAAGTTATCGAGTTTTATGTGTATTGTCCGATTTAGATTTCGGTGCTACTGCTAACAAGACATAACAAGGCAATATACTGCCTGTTAGACCTGCGCTTGTTATAAACTCATTAGCACCAGCTGTAGATCCGTTTCAATGAAAGTGATTCGATTTCTAATTCTATTTTTGCCATTAGGTAGGTTGGTAGTTACTTATTAAAAGCGCATCAATAACTTTGTGTTACATAGTATGGGTCCTGAATTTGAGCAAAAGGGCATTAGATGTGGCATATAAGTATCATTCAGTTGTTATAAAATCATCGACACAAAATATGTTGATCACTTTTTTATGATAAGCCATACATTTATTTCTTGTCGACCAAAATGAAATCCCGATCAAGCGATTTACGTGTCAACAAGTCACGTTTATTAATTATTCGTAGCTAATTAGCAGTTTTGTATCGTGAAGCGCGGGCGGCAGATCAGAGCGGTGGCCGGAAACAGGAAGGAGGCAATCAACATTCCTAAAAATATCACACATTTGGTGTTCGTCCGGCCGGCGCCGGCGCAGCGCAGAGCCCTACCACGCTGCATTGGTGGCAGACTTGCGTTCTTTTTTAGAAAATTTATGAATTTATCTATTCACTTTGAAATATATTATCCCAAGATAAAAATCGATATCGCTAAAAATACATTGAACTACTATTACTAGCGTATGGAACTGACATCACGAACGAATTTTGTGCTCCATGAATTGATGACACGGTCATCAACTCCTAGTACAAACCGTAATTCAAAATTCAGATTTTCAAAGAAAACGTCACCATCTCGTCGTCGTTTTTGCGACACATTTTTTGCCTGGCATAGCTTCTGTATACGTTATAGTAACAACTCACTGTAAAAATATAATATTTTATATCATGAGCTGTACTAATATGTTTTGGAGCGATTCGAGAAATATATATTTTCCGGCCCTGTCCAAAGCGTGTGCCTCTTCCTCCTCATATCCTCTAAATACTTTGCATTTTGACTGATACGAAAAAGTTGAGTCGTTCAAAAAATACTTTCATTTAAATAAGTCTATCTCGGTTAAATTCTTCATAACTACGAGCACAACGATCTTCCTTACTAAGTATAGCGTTTATCTTACGTCCATGGCAGTTCCGGGAAGAAAGTGTACACACTCCGTATGCACATATCCTAATTTACCTCGCACCTGTCGACAGCATCTTTGTATTATCAGACAGCTTGCGCAGAACGTCTGTTGGAAAACGTGGAACATATTTTCAATACCTACAACTTTGTTGCAAACTCTATATCCATCAGAGGAAATGTCTCTTGTACAACAGTCAACAACACTCTTCAACGTCTTCATAACTATGATTCGAACCCTCTAGCTGCAGATTGGTCTTCTATTGAAGAAACATGCATTATTAAATTAAAATATTCCGAATGCATCACATTTGAAAAGCAATCGTTCTCGACTACCTTAAATCTTACACGACCGTACAATTAGACAGCTTATCGCGCCATTACAATATGTAATAGCTGGTAACCGATAACATCGACCCGCGTATCTCGAAAAACCGTTCAATATTTATCGAAATGTCATCGTAATAATTATTATTTATTGTTCGGTACCGCGGCTGATATTACGATTCCCGACAAGTCGGTGCCTAGTTGTGGCCGGAACATAATTAGATAATTTCTATTATTTATATGCGTGGTGGCGTGTGCGTGGCATGGAAAGGCTGCTTCCTTCGCCGGTACGAAGAAGCCGCAGTTCTCACTACTGAGGATGTGCTCATGCACACACGCCGATGATTTAGGCCGCTTGACTGCAGAGCTCGAGCGGTGCGTATGATCCGATATCACTGATTCTTGGATCCTTGGGATCTGTAAGAATAAGCTAGCTAGCTCGAATAGCAATGAATCAACTTCGTTCCGTTATGAATTTCGATAAATTGTCGAGTTGGGTAGATCTATCGGTTCACAGTTCTAATCTGAACAGAAACAGACCTAATTTCTAAAAATCGACCTAATTATCTAGCTCAATTCATCTATGAAAGAGCTTGTAAACACACCGCTCATTCATAAACCGAAAGGTAATTTACAAAAGTTCCTGTCATGAGTTTTCCTGTGCATGTGACGTGCCGGTCCGCATTTCCTCTATGGTAATATTGTTAAACGTGTCAGCGTACTAATGAATACGGTATCCAGTCACCACGACCAATACTCGAATTATAACTATGGCACTTACTGCCTATAAACTAAATCAAGGGTTATTAAATATATATTACAAAAACTATCTTCTTTAGTTTATTGATCGGTTAATATTTGGTCCTGGTTTAATGTAATGCAACGCTCAAATGTGCAATAAATTATTGCTTCAGTCTTCCTAGATGCAAACTAAGAGGTATGTAACTATATGTATGTAAAGTTTTGAATCATCTGTAACAAACGATGCCGATGAGATGAGGTTTATCGTTAAGCCATGTCTCGATAGCTAGACGCGGATTCGATTTCCGCATATGACCGCGGCGGTAACTTTTCAAAATGGAAATTATGTTTTTGGTGATTTTATTTGCGAATTTGGAACTAATTGCCAATGCTACTATTATAGCAAGTATTCAATAAAAGTTGTAAGAGCTCTAGTCTTGTAAGGGTCTACCCTTCTTACCAGCTTCTAAGCTGGCCAAGAGATACAAGGCTTTGTTGGCTGCCACCGCTGACGCCATCTGTAGGAAAGCCTGAGAAACAACTTATTACCAGAATCAGTCGAGAACTCGGCGGGCACACGGTTAACGGTAAGCAAGGCCAAAAAACGTAAAATCTGGTCAGCTTCAGCTCCACCAAAGAGTAAATTAATATAGCTCCACCCAGACGCGATAAGAAAGTATAATTATCCATCCTGTTCATAATTGTTTAAATTATTTCTTATGAAAGTTCCGTAACATCATCACCTTAGTTATTAACAGTCGTAGGACATCCACTGCTGCCCGCACTTATACATTCTGGGGGCGTATGGTGTCGTTCATTTCGTACAAAATACAGCGCAGCGCGGAAAAAAGTGGTACTAATAAAAGTAATGAAAAAAATTTGACCAACTAAGCAAAACCCGTGAGCGAATGTCTGTAGAAAATCCAATACATACTGTAATGATTTGACAACTAATGTTTAGTCTAGAAAGCATAAGGTTGTTGTAGTTTCTCATATGATTTTTGTTGAATATACCACGGACGAGTAGAAAAGAACTTTTTTACTTTGAATAAATTTACATAGGCCGCAATAAATAAAAATCATGGAAAATGAAATGCACTTAAATATATTTGTAACGTAACAATACTTAACTAAGAGGATTCACAATTCAACTTAAGTCATAAGTAACACTACATGGAAAGATACCACATTCATGTAAAAATTATTATAATTAGGATTCAGATTGCAATCAGTATATACATACTATATTAAAATTATTTCATATATCTAATGATAATAATATAAAGAACTATTCAGTAAGAATAATAAATATTGAGTGTAAACTTCTCATTACAAAATACAATTAAAATTACATTTCGTAGTTAAAATTTTTAAGATATCTGAAACTGATTTTTACTACCACTTTAATTAATGTTCAATAAGGTCACTTGCGTTTTTTTTACAAATTAACTAGTTGTCTGGGTACATAATTTATTATAAATTACCTACATAGCATGTTTCAATAAATCAAGATTTTTTCAATAAAATTTAAGTTAGTACTTTATATGATTATAAGATTACTGATGTTGTATCTGTACAATTATTTAACTAATTCATTTACTGAACAAACAATCCCTCTTATGCTTGTTCTAAAATTTAAGTAATAAACTAAGTAAGTACATATTTTTCTTACACTCCTAATTTAATTAGGAATAAGTTAATCAATGATCTTATGTTACGTGAAAATTTTTGCCTTCATTGATTCAATATTCTTTCAACCCAAAAATCGTTTCAGATATCATATATTATTTAAATCGCTGTTTTAATATTTCTACAGGGTGTGTGTAGATGGCAGGTATAGGATATAAGCAGATAGTCCATTGGCTAATCAAAAAATACTCAAATAAAATAATATTGTACTCAACACTTATCTAATACTTTTTTATCTCTCGCGAATGTAAGCAAACATGGTTTTACTGATGGTGCAAAAATTTTGCGCGAGCTTGATTTTTTCCCTAAGAAAAATAACAACTATTTCTTGAAATCTTAAATGATGTATTGCGAAATGAAGAGAGAAAAAAAAGGCAAAGAGATTTAAAAACAATCTCTAATACTGTTAGTATTAATGTATGTATAAAGATAGGCTTTTGTTGTAACTTAATAGTTGAATTAACCACCAGTTTGTTTAAATTCCGACAAAAACATAAAACCAAACTTATCACAACACTTATTACAATGGATACACTGACTTGTCCACATTGATCGTTGTAAGTCTATTTAAAATAAATGACTAGTAAATGCATAATGTGCTGCAGAAAACATAACGCTTAGATATAGAAGAGCCTCACTCGAGATGTGGTGATCAGAAGGTCTCCATCGAAGAATTTAGTTTCGATGACCACATTCCCACTGGAAAGTAAAAGAAACATGATCAATTTAATGTAATATAAGAAAACTTAATATTGGATGACTTCAGTACTTACTTGGTCTATCAAAATCAAAAGTAAAATAAAGTATCTTGTAAATTTCTGGCATGCAGAAGACCAACTGCTTTTTGGTAAAAGCTAAAATTCATCACCAAACTATAATTCAATTATACAGTTACTATTATACTATTATACAGTACTACAATATTTGTTACCAAGAAAATATAGTTAAATAAAATAATAATAAAGAATTCTTGTTAGACTCTACTATATTCTTACTTTAGAATATTAGCAGGCATCATCTGGGACTCTGGGGCAGACTCGATTACCGACTGCCAAGTGTTGCAGGAGTTGGAGATAACGTAGCCAAACTCGAAGAACCATTCTTCAAGACAACGCCCCTTGAATAGAATTTTCTAGAACAAGATTTACTTTTTAAGTGACTTCGCTTTTCAAAACTGGTATTGAGGTACTTTAACTTCTTTTGTGCAATATAATATTGACTGAACTAATAGCATGATGATCAGTTTTAATTGTTTATGATCATAATATAATATACTATAATAATAATAGAATATGCAACACACCAACTGTCTTTGTTTACTAAGGAATTTTCTTCCTTGTGCTATGAATATCAGACGACAAATATGAAGGAGGTATCTGCCATATAATATACTTAGATACATATAAACATCCATGATTTAAGTACATTTGATGTTTGTGTTCATCAGATAAACATTTTCCCTTTGCGGGATTCGAACCTGCAACAGTCAGGAGGAGGTGGAGGAAAATAAAATAGATAACATTGTGTCAAACACAAATGCTGCAAAGAGCATTTTAGTGAAGCTCACCTGTTCCAAACGGAACTTGTCCATAGATTCAACAGAGCTGAAGTTCATCTCGCGTGAAACCACCCGGCACTTCAAGATACGCTTTGGGACTCTTGCTTCATGCTCCACTTCAGGACTTGACAAGTCTTCATTGTATTGCCACAGGATTTTGCCTTGAAAGAAACATTTATTATTAAAACATGACCGCAAGTTAACCTTTGAAGTTAAAAAAATAAATCTAAAGGATTTTGCACACTAGTTGCAGTCTGCATTCTGATCTATACAAAATTGCCCGCATCTGGTCAATTTTGTATGGAACAGACCTCAGACCGCAACCAGTGTGCCTAATCCTTGAAGCTTTATAGCCCATAATATCTCCAAAAGAAGCTTGGTGGTCACAGAAAGGATCAATAAGTATATTTACCTGTATCTCCATCACGCAAATTCATCCAATTACTGTAGTAGATAGATAGAGTTAAGAAAACAGGAGAACACATATACAAAAAGAAATACACTCATAATATAGTCGAAGTATCTAAACACAAGAAAAAAACAAAATTTGAATGAAGCAATATTGTGCGAGCTTCGGAGTATGTTTTCTAAAAAGTGTATCATGTACATTCCGTAGTAACCATTCTCAAATAGGCATTGCAAAGTAAAGGATGTTAAGGATCAAATAAAGTAAAATATGTGTAGTGAAAAGGATACACTTGGAATCCATTGAGGATATCTTCTACGCGTTTCTGTTTACTTTCTTCGGTAGCCATAACTTCCATCATGATTCCAGACACTTGAATTTGTTCCAAGCAACTGTGGTGTTTATCTTTTTTTTTTCAAAAGAAATGAATAGAATAGAATCCAAACTACAACAAAGTACGAAAACGCGAAAGAAATTTCAGTCCGATTACAATTATTACAATTTACATGTTGGTACTTGGTTGTCAGTGTCACTCACTGTCACTGATTGACACATAGATATGACAGATAGGTTGGAAAGCTCTTGGAGCGTTTGGGGAAGCACCAGGTGGCGTCGTTTTATTATTCTTTTAAATACGGATGATGAACAGGCAAACGTATAAAATATAACGTATAAAACCATCATACATTAATTAAGTTATAATTATAGATGGGCGGGTGGGTAGAAACCCGGTGGATATTTATCAAATTTATTCCCACCCGGTAGGTAAAAATTGATTTTTACCTAATTTACCCAGGTGTTTATTAAGAATGCTGGGTATTTATTTAATTTACGTTGAATACTCATTGTTTTGAGTATCAGTTCGCTGTGTATGAATACCTAGATCTATAATATGATTAGAAATGTCGTTTATGCTATATACAGTCAGTCATCATATTCACTTAAAATCATATATTATTCGTTTCAACATAATCGGATAATGTTGAGTAGTATGAATGACCGTTTTTTTTAATGAGTACTTATAACTTACAAAATGACAGAGACAAAAGGAGTTATCTCAACTTTGCAATATTTCACTTGATGACGGGGTACTTGGTAGTGGTGACAGCACTCAATGTTAATCTGCATCTCGTCGTTTTTTTTTGTTTTGCATCAGTATTTGAGTTTAATATATTTTGAGCACGTTTAACACTTTGACATATCATTCCATAATTGCTAAAGCATTCTTGTATTTATTATAAGTATTACATAACAATAAATGCACTCTACTACGATTTTTGTAACTCAATGTTTGACAGTACTACCTTAAATCCGTCGTCGGTCGAGAAGTTGTAAAAATAGTTATTACAAAGACTACGCGCAACGACATTACATTCAAAACTGGCAAGTTATAGCCAACGATGATAGAACTGCGCACGTGGCAATCCCAGGTAGATAAAAAGATAAAGGGAAGGGTTATAAAGGTATAGGTATGTTTTTGTTTGCATACTTATTGCTTGTGTGACTATGGCCATTGTGTGATCGTAGAGCTGACAAGTAATGAATTTACTGAGCACTTCATTTTCTTTTTAATGTGTTAAATACTCTCGTAGTATTTTCAGAATAACTCGTTGACGTGACCTTTCGTAAAACGATTTATGGTTTACACATCGATACCTTAGGCTGCATTATTGCAGTAAATGTTGTCGATAAGCTTTCTTAAATTTCAACCACATTATATTATGTATATATTTATAAAATTAATTCGTACTTAATTCTTTGATATACAAATACGCATTATGTACTGCACTAAATAAAATGTTGTCCTGTAAAACTGTTTAACCTTACACAGTCTCCGTCTTCCCTTTTGGGATTGCTAAAATGCAGGTACGCACTGTATTTGCAACTAAATGTCAGTTTCTATTGGATTTAAATAAAAATATACCATTTTTATAGTTCAGTATTATAAACTACTTGAAAAGAAACTGAATGGCACCATAAAAGTGACAAACTTCAATAAAAATATTTCATATATTTTTTATAAACAGGCTTTAATTTATACCCGGTATCAATTGGAATCGGGTGGGTTAAAATAGCGTGGATTGGATATTTATCCAGTGGCTGGGTTTATATCCGGGTAGGTGCCCATCTATAGTTATAATATTTTATTTCTCAAAAACTACCGGCTTAGATTTTAAATGACACCCTAATTATCACACCTTATAAATAATAACATAACGTTATTCTGTAGCGTTACTAAAAAAAAATATTTTTGCACAAACCTTTAAAATTAATTCATCCCACCCTAACTACTAGAAAAAACCGGCCAAGTGCGAGTCGGACTCGCGCACTGAGGGTTCCGTGCCAACTTTAACTGAATTAGGGATTCTTACTTTCACTTATCCAAAATACCACAATATTATGTTGACCGCAAATATAACTTTGTTTTTCATAGTATTTGTATGAAGAACAAAGTTATATTTGCGGTTGTTGAAGATGTGCTATTATAGATGGGCGGGTGGGTAGAAATCCGGTGGATATTTATCCAATTTATTCCCACCCGGTAGGTAAAAATTGACTTTTACCTAAATAACCCAGGTGTTTATTAAGAATGCTGGGTATTTATTAACTTTACGTTCAATACTCATTGTTTTGAGTATCAGTTGGCTCTTTATGAATACTTAGACCTACAATATGATTAGAAATATCGTTTATGCTATACAGTCAGTCATCATATTTACTTAAAATCATAAATTATATCATAACTTACAAAAAGATAGACACAAAAGGAGTTATCGCAACTTTGCAATATTGCACTTGATGACGGGGTACTTGGTAGCAGTGACTCGTCGTATTTTTTTTGTTTGGCATCAGTATTTGAGTTCAATATATTTTGAACACGTTTAACACTTTGACATATCATTCCTTAATTGCTAAAGCATTCTTGTATTATAAGTATTACATTTATAACAATAAATGCACTCTACGCGATTTTTGTAAGATTTGTAACTCAATGTTTGACAGTACTACCTTAAATCGGTCGTCGGTCGAGAAGTTGTAAAAAATAGTTATTACAAAGACTACGCGCAGCGACATTACATTCAAAACTGGCAAGTTATAGCCAACGGCGATAAAACTGCGCACGTGGCTATCCCAGGTACATAAAAAGATAAATGGAAGGGTTGTAAAGGTATTGTTTTTGTTTGCATATTTATCGCTGGTGTGACTATAGCCATTGTGTGTTCGTAGAGCTGACAAGTAATGCATTTACTGAGCATTTTCTTTTTAATGTGTTAAATACTCTTGTAGTGTTTTCAGAATAACTCATTGACGTGACCTTTGTTAGGCTGCATTATTGCAGTAAATGTTGTCGATAAGCTTTCTTAAATTTATTCTTATATTTATTTATTTATAAATTAGTTCGTAGTTAATTCTTAGATATACAAATACGCATAATGTACTGCACTCTTCCCCTTCGGGATTGCCAAAATGCAGGTACACACTGTATTTGCAAACTAAATGACAGTTTTTATTGGATTAAAATAAAAATATAAAATTTTTATAGTTCAGTATTATAAACTACTTGAAAAGAAATTGAATCGCACCATAAAAGTGACAATCTTCAATAAAAATATTTCATTAAATTTTTATAAACAGGCTTTAATTTATACCCGGTATCAATTGGAATCGGGTGGATTCAAATAGCGTGGATTGGATATTTATCCAGTGACTGGGTTATAGATAGCTGTGATGTGACATATGGACGGACAGACAGACAGACAGACTTGACGAAACTTTAAGGGTTCCGTTTTTTGCCATTCGGCTACGAAACCCTAAAAAGGTGTGTTGATTAAGGTTTTGTTTAAAATCTAAGACGGTTGTTACTGAGAAATAAAACAATATAACTTAGTTTATGTGTGATGGTTTTATTCCTTTGCCTATTCATCATCCGCATAAAAGAAAAATAAAACGACGCTAGCGACACCACCGGTTGCTTCCTCAAACTTTGTAAGGTTCTTAAACGCTTTAATCAGTCAGGTATCAAACGAATGCCGAGAGTCGCATAACAATGGAATTTTTATTGTGTCTCGTTTACACATACTTGACGAGTTAAGAGCTTTCCAATCTACTGTCATATCTATGGAGCGAGCGATCTATTTTGGCTTTGGCCATACTATCTAAGTGGCCATAGTACTTATTTATTGTACTGAAAAAAAAAATTATCTATGCTAGCTATTGGCGTTGTGGTTTTTGGCGGCTAAATTTCGCGGAGTTCCGTCGTGCTTCTTAAACTTTCGGAGCAAAAAATATTTTTAATAAGTACCTACTTCAATTTATTACATTTTTGGCTTAATATAAACTGAGACAGTGAAAATAATGAGTAACTCCAACGTTATAATTGATTTGACCCAATCATTCTCGTTGTCTAAAGTTCATTTTACAGCAGATGTTATAGATTTATTAGACACAGACGATTCGTTTAATAGTTCGGCAGTAACGATAGTTGAACAGGACAATTCTGATTCATCCAAAGGGCCAAGAAAGAAAAAGGTAAGAAAGTTAGTTGCAGTGGGTAGTTGGGTAAAGCTATTTGATGAAGAATAATAACATTACATGCTTTGTATTTAAAATTTAATTACCGTTAGATACTACTTTTAAAAATTCGTGACATTTCAGATCTATCAAAATAAACGAAAATCGAATGGTATTGGTGATCGATCGAAAAAAGATACGGGTAATAGTAGGAAAAGCAAGACTAACAATGGATGGGGTGACTGCCCAATCTGCTGGGATGGACTAGGCAATAATGCACTAGCTTCGACGAAATGTGGTCACGTGTATTGTTTGAAATGTTTAGAACAGTCTTTAAAAATAGAGAAGCGGTGCCCAACTTGTAGACGTGTATTAAAGGGCTCTTCAGCTTATCATCCTCTTTATGTTAATTTTTTATAACTATCCAGCCCATTGCATAAGGATACTCAAAATGCTTGAGCTGGAATACTTACCCTGGACTTTGAAATCTATTTGTCAAAGATTTTTTTTACTAAAGTATGTAGATTCATCTGTATAGGTACATAAAAGATTTTTGATTTGTCACAGTACAGTTGTTATTTTCTAGCCAAAAAATACTTATGTTTTATTAAATACTTATTGTTTTAAAAATTATTATTGTGTGTGTGTAGCATGCATGCTTAGTATAGTATTTATGTAATGTAATAATATATTTTTTAAATGCTGACTTACTCCCTAACGGAGCCATGCTTAGTGTAAATAATAATATTTGCTGAAAGATCTCATACATGACAATATATTTTTCAAAATATTTAATAAATTATATAAAGACATTTGCACACGTGCCGTGTGGTAAATGAATGATAATAATGTATATCATGTTATCTAAGTTAGTTCAAATTGTCTTTCATGTTGTGAAATAAAATTTTATCAATAATATTGCCTGTGTACTTCTTTATCTTTTATTCTATTTCTGTATACATACAGTCGTGGTCATGGACACTATCAAAAAAATTGCAAGGGCTTCTCTTAAAGTCATTAAATCGTTCGTGATTCATTTTAAGTTATACAAACAGTCCAAAATTTTATTATGCTCTATTGAGCATTTAGGGTACGAAGTTAAGGTGACCGCACACTTATCCGAGCCGAACGCGCCGAATGAATCGAAGTCAAGGAGGCATCGCACACATATCCGAACCGGACTAATCGACCGCGAATGTTGTCTCATGAGATAGCGCTATGAGTGTCAGCTAAAGGTGGGAGTGAGGAGGAAGATGTACCGGCGATTCGTCCGAGTCGTCCCCATTATCCGCGCCGAATCGAGATAGCGCTATAAGTGACAGCTAAAGGTGGGAGTGAGTTAGAAGATGCCCCGGCGATTCGTCCGAGTCGTCCGCATTATCCGCGCCGAATCTGAAGACATCATCCGAATTTGTCTAGGATTCCTGGGGTTCCTCCAGATTCGGATGATTCGGCGCGGAGAAGTGTGCGAGGTTTCATAAGATCTCATGTAAAGAATTCAAAAATTCGGTTCGTTCGGTTCGTTCGGCTCGGATTCGGAAGTGTGCGTTCACCTTAAAGAAGAAAGTTACAACTAAACGTACTGGCACTAATAGTAGTTCAATAACTGGCACTCAAATTCGACTCCACGAGAGATTATTAGATGGTGTATATTAATTTCATTAGAACTTGCAGTACTTAACTTACCTACATTATTTCATGCATCGCCGTTGTACCTATATGTAAATTATATTCTGTGATAATAGATAATGGTTTAGACCACTGGTTTAAACCACCAGTCCACTAAAGTTTGATGTAAGAAAACCGGCCAAGTGCGAGTCGGACTCGCGCACTGAGGGTTCCGTGCCAACTTTAACTGAATTAGGGATTCTTACTTCCACTTAGCCAAAATACCACAATATTTTGTTGACCGCAAATATAACTTTGTTTTTCATAGTGTTTGTATGAAAGACAAAGTTATATTTGCGGTTGATAAAAATGTACTATATCTCAAAAACTGCTTGTTTGGTTTCGCTCAAACCAATTTTCGTTGAAAGTGTATGTTGAGATCTACATTACATATTTTTTTCAAAATTTTAACTTCCTTAGTTTAAAAGTTAGATGGGGGGGGGGGGACGCACATTTTAAGAAAGAAAGAAAGAAAGAAAATGAATTTATTAATTTAGGACATCACAAACACAAACACATTTGAACGAGTTCACAAAAAAAAAAACATACACAATCACATGACAAATTAACATTTTACCACTTTGGAAGCGTCTATATCTCAAACGTTAGACTTTTAGAAAAAATGGTTTTAGGAACCTCAATGTCATTTTAAAAGACCTATCTATAGACACCCCACACGTATAGGTTTGAGTAAAAAAAAATTTTTTGGTTTTAGTTTCATGTATGGGAGCCCCCCCTATAATATCATTTTTCAAATTTTTTTGTACTTGAATCAGAAAGCGGTAAATAGAATACACCTACCTACCAAGTTTCAGCGTTGTGATGCTAATAGTTTCAGAATAAAGTGGCTGTGACATACGGACGGACAGACAGACAGACAGACAGACTTGACGAAACTATAAGGGTTCCGTTTTTTGCCATTCGGCTACGGAACCCTAAAAACGGACTTTAAATCCGATGGTTGGATTTAAAGTCCGTTTTTCTTACATTTTACAATATTTAATGTAACTTTTTAACAATATTTGACAAGCAAAGAAAGACGACTTTCTTTTGTAATTTTTTTATGTGGGAACTGGAAAAGTACTCAACAGCTAAAGTCCGTTTGGATTTACTTGACGAATATTGTAAGCAATCAAAAAACTTTTATATGAACAGTAAAGTTAAAAAGGATGTCTAGCAAAATTGTTTACAATATTCGACAAGCAAAGAAAAACGGATTTTTTTGCAACAGTGAGACAGTGACAGTAATCCAGCTACCCGGCCAATTATTCTAAGTCGGACTATACATTCCGTTCCGTTCCATGTTTCATGTGAGTATTAGTTCGTTCGTTTTAGGATTATGTATGATTAAAATACAAGAGGTGCGTAAAACGAACCGCCTATGTTCAAAATGGTTGGCTGACAGATTGAAGAACAGAATATTTTTTTGTGTACCACTCAGAAAACTCAAGTTTATTTTGTGAAAACATTCTGGAACTTGTAACAGTGAATGTCTCGGATTTAATTTATTGCATTTATATTATTTTCTACTTAGAAAGTGCTTAGTAACTGGAGGGGATTAATTTCTATGAACTCAAAAAGTGAAACTGACGAAGCTTCAAGGTAAGTTTTCCGAGATTTTCTAGTCGCTAGATATTTATAACAACAACGTGTTATCGTCACGTTAAAAGCAAAGAAATTAAACAATAGAATTCAATGGAGCTATAATTATTTGCTACGTAATTGGCAGGCTGAGGTTAGGTTATGCATTACTTGCTATTTTTGTTCTTTGTTTTGATGTGAAGTTTCAGTCATATTCTCGAATCGCCTTCGATAAATATATATCTTTTTTGGTTAATTAAGAAAACTGATTTTAGGGGGAACGAAGCGTCATCGTCAAACAGTGATATAGCCCCGAATTTTTCTGAAGGTCAGCCTACTTCAAGCTTATGCACATCAGAAGATTCAAACAACACTCAGGACATTATGAAGCGTGCCGCCGCTAAACAGTTAATTGAGAGGTATTTTTACCAATTATTGGATGGCTGTGGAAATCCAAACTGTGACAATCAGTACTGCGCCTCAAGTGGAGAGGTATGCAATTTTTCTTTACTTTTCTGAACAACCTTATATTAAAATTAAAGCTATAATAATATATTTCTTAACATAGGCAAGAAATTTAACACCAAATGAAGCTGCAGCTGAAGCTATCAAACTATTTTATAAAGAGGCCCGATTATGTGATAGTCTTCCCAACAAAGTACCACGGACTGAAGCAAGTACATGTGAATCAAGTGCCAGGTAAGATCAGTTTCTTTAAATACTTACATCTTCAGACACTTTGTATGATATTATCAATGGCAACCTTATCAGTATATCACCATTTATATCACCATTTATCAGTTAGTTCATAAGCAACAGATCTTGACATTCTAAACTACAATTTTACTACATAAATTAGAAGTGATTGAGATAATCATGTGTATATTGCAGTACAACATGTTCAGTATCCGAGTCAAACCAGAAGGCAGATAACAAAGAAAAAGTCACAGATTCACCAACATCCAGCTCGGCATCACTTCAAGAAAGCACCTCTAAGCTTGACAAACCTGAAACTAGTCATAATATATCTCAACCAGATGAGAGTAAAAGTGTTAGTTGTCATAATAGTAAGTATAAAGTAGTGGTTTCAACATAACTATAAATTAGCCTAACAAAGGATGAAATAAAATATGTATAAAGTACTTAAGTAGTTGAGCACATTTAAAATAGTATCTTACTTAGTTTTTGTAAGGATAATTTATTTGCCTATATTATTTTTTTCTACATCATTAACTGACATTATTTGAGAATACATTCATGGTTCCGAATTAGTTTTACCCTTATTAGAGGACCTTTAGTGAGATAATTCACAAAATCCCATTTTCACTAATGACTTCCTAAGTGCCTACAAGTCATAAAGGATTTAGTAGAAATATTTAATTGTTGTCATTACTTAAGTGATTTCAAAGCTAAAGCTTAGGCTTGTAGCTCTTACCAAAGCATAGATTTATTCATTAACTGTCCTCCAAACCAACATGTCTAGTGAAATAAGTGAAGTGAAACTTACAGCCAAGCAAAAGTTTATACTATTGATTGATGAACTTGACGCTCTGTTACTTTCCTTGCTAGACGGAGCCCCACTTACAGAGGAACGGATCTACCAGTTGTGTGATGAGTGCCTGCTTACAAAAATGCCCCAACCGCTAGTTAGAGCGTTGGGGGAAGCATTTACACAGCCAGCTATTTTGGCACGGTGTTTTCAAAGTAAGGTGCTACCAGATAGTAGTAATGAAGCTTCTAAAGCAGGTAAGTCTCAATTAAAATGTTTCTGCATGTATCTGTCTGTCTGTACTAGAACAAACAGTAATAATAAATAACATCGTAATTTCTTACAAACCTAATTCAGTACCTTATCTTCTGTCAAGTCAGATTTCCTTCCTTGTCCAATATTGTAAACGATCTTGACATTCCTTTTTAACTCAATGATTTTATTCAAAATAAGAACATAAAACTCACAACCTACATGATAATTCATTGTTGTAATAGAAAAAAAATCATTTTTTCATGTTATTTTAAATATAAGTTTTTTTTTTGTATGTGCAATGCAATCAGTCTTACTGACTATATAGGCAGATGTTGTGTAAAGGAGTAATGAGTTTCAGGGCGCTGCTCCCAGTGAAGCTAGCCCTTTTCATTTGTGACTTTGTCAGTCAAAGATGTCCCGTCGCTTCTTTAAGCGACGCAAGGTTTCGGGGATGACTATCTGTCCTGCAAGTTGATTAAGGTGCCTCTGCAGTCGAGCTCTGTACTTGATGCCATGTGCAACGATTTCAGCTTTGACCGTTGGAATGTCCAGTATATCGTGGATTTCCGTCGTTTTTACAAACCATGCTGCATCAGACAATCGTCTCAGTATGTTGTTTTGTACCCTTTGCAGGATCATTGTATTTGATTCACTTGCAGAACCCCACATTTGAATCCCATAGGTCCATACTGGCTTTAGAATTGACTTGTAGATGAGTAGCTTTTTGGCAGTAGACAGTTTTGTGTTTCTGCCAAGCAGCCAGTAGAGTTCCCTGTACTTAGCGTTAATTTCGTAGAAGTTCGTTTAAACAGAAGTTAGAAAAATATTGTTTAAAATATTGGACAAGCAAAGAAAAATCGAATAAACTTATTGTTCTAAATTTTGGTCTAGTCCTCTGGTTTTCTAGCTTATCCATCTATTCTACTGCCCACTGAAAACTTATAAATTTAGGCGAATTAGCCACTGCATCACACCCAATGACCCCTACCTAGTGCCCTTTGGAGCCTTCCTAGTACCCAACAACTGCAAAAGGGTTGTATCACTCACTTTGGTGGTATCAACCTTATTTTGCAAAGGCTATTATAATATAAGAACTTTCTATAGCTAGATAGGTTGTATTTTAAACTTGCTTGTCTATGTACTGTACAATATCAACATGTGCTTATCAAAATTTACTTTGCAGAAAAAGAATCAAAAGCAATGTGTTCGAGTGATCCGGACAAGGATGTGGACAGCATCGCTGGTCCCGGGCTCGACGTCGCGTCCTGTCGCCGGGCGTTTCAATACCTCGCCAAAGTAAGTGGAGCACTTTTTATTTGTACTTGTATTGTTGTAAAGGCATGTTTTGTAAATATTGAAGATAGTCGGTGAGCGAACAGTATGATGTAACAAAATGAGTAAACAAAATGATAACAGTTGCATTAAATCATTACTGCTTAGCCCAAAGGTATGACTGGTAGAGAATGCCATATGGCGTTAAGTCCACCTTTTATACAAATTTTTGGTTGTGAAATAAAGTATTAAAAATAACTTTATTTCAGTCAATTGTCGATTATGCCAACTTGTTATTGAATGCATGATTGAGTAGTGCAACACAGCTTCAATAAATCAAGTTTTTTTTTAGATGAGAAATGCTTATGTTTAAAGCTATAGTAAAGTCCGAGAGGAGAGAAGATATCCTTTTCTCTCGCACGTCTCACATTTGGCACGCTTTACAAAACTTCCTAGTGCACTAAGGAATCAGGGTAGAGAATGCCCTAAGGTTCAGTCCACCAATTTTACAAATCACAGTGTTATTTATATTTCAATTTCAATTTATTGCAAAAAATACACAGTAGATAGAGAATTAATTACAAAATTAACATCGCTCGCTACATGTGCACACCCGGTTAGGGTACAGCAAGGTGAAAATCTATCTAAAGGTAGTAATAATTTGTGGACCGAGATGGTCCTTACATTATAATAACTAATAAATAAATAAATATGCACCAGGCAACACACCAATTGTCTTGGTTTCGAACTAAGGAATTTTCTTCCTTGTTATACGAATACCAGACAACGATAATGACGGGGGCGTCTCCCATAAATACTTAAATACATATAAACATCCATGACTTAATTAAAAAAAAAAAAAATAATATTTTAAAATTTAAAAAAATACATATTATTACTGTAATATTGCACTTATCACATAAAATTAACAAAATATTATTTAAAATTAAGTATTTTAAACTTAAACTAACATAATAAAGTTAAAATTATATTATTAGCCTTATTTCGAACAAAACAGCTGTTTTGACATTGATTAGTACTCTATAATATTGGTCTTTTCCTGTTGCAAGTTCGGTTGCCCCTTGGCAAAGGCCTCCTCTAGCCTTCTCCATTCGTGTCTGTCTCTGGCTACCCTATACCAGCTGCTGCCGGCGAGCTATCGTATGTCGTCGCCCCATCTTTTCTGAGGTCTTCCTCTCCTTCTATGGCCTTCTCTGGGGTACCATTCGGTAACTGTCCTGCACCATTTTTCTCTGCCCCTTATAGTGTGTCCTGCCCACTTCCACTTAAGACGTCTTATTTTCTGTTCAATGTCGAACACTAGTTTTAAATCTGTCAAATCACAGTGTAATAAAGTTTAAATAAATAAACATGCATACTTTTCGCAGGTGCCATCAGAATACTACAGCTCAGCGCTGGTAACGGCTCTCACGACGCTAGCGGAGAGCCTCGAGATCGACCTGCGGATAACCAAGAAGATGAGCATGGAGGACGCGGTGGCGTGCTTCGTGATCGCGTTCGAGGTGCCCGACCTGGGCTGCAGCGACTACCTCGAGATCGCGCTGCCCGCGCTCTGCCACGCCGCCGAACATCTGCCCGTCAAAGGTTGGTATTATCGCATCGTTTTTTTTATTTTTTAATCTCGGCTAAGAAGATGTTTGACCTCGATCGCATATTTTATTTTATTCAGAATTTTTTTTTTGTTTTGTTATGTATGTGTCATAGTGACGGATATATAAATTGGTTTTGATTGATTGATTCATTAATTAATAAATTTAATGTTTTCAAATTTAATTAAGTACTAACTTAGTGTCTTAAGTAATCTCGATTTTCTCTTAATAACAATTATTTGTACTATGATCTGTGATTGGTCGAAATAAAGTAATTTTAATTTTTTTAATTATATTGTAGGATAATACAAAAAAATATTTTAAACTATAAAAAAAAATAATTAGTGCCCTAAAAGTTATTGAAGATTTGTACAAGTATTTAAACATAACATACAAAATACAATTACCCAAAGCTAAATTTAGAAATACAAAATACGGTAAAAAATTGATCTTGCATCTGTTGTTGTAAAAGTCTGGGCCCACTTCACTAGCATACCATGACCATGGAACGTAACAGGAGGTCTACTACGAAAAACTAAATTTCGTAGTGAGGATTCCATACTATAAATGTTTCGGATCCGAAAAACGATAATTGTATTGACGGATTTCGTTTTTCGTAGTAGGCCATCTGACTCACTCTGTCTCATCGTTATATAGAGCAAGAAGGTATTTTGCCGGTACTGACACGCTCAGTGCATGACACGCGACGGTGTTGGTCGGTGACGGAACGGTCTAGCTATGGGAACGGTGTCATAGTTTTCAATAAACTAAAGAAATATTAAAAGAAGAGTTTATAGCACACAGCACATTTTGGTGCTTCCGTGATATGCGACAGCAGTCACACTCGATGATGGCAGGGTTGCCTATTTTGAATTGGGGAGTTCTTTTTTCTATTGTAAATTAGGAACAAATCCAGGAATAAATACCTACATTTTTAAATTACCTATATTATGATACGTGTTCGAGATCGGCAGTGGAATAAACGTGGTGGGGCAAAACATGAAGGGAGTTTTGTCAGTCAGCACTCGCCAATTGTCCGCAAATAGATAGTTTCCAGGTTGCAGGTGATCCTCATCAGGCACAGTCACAATCACAGGAGTCTTTTAGGAGATTTCATAGGAATACACTCGCGAAATGAGGCTGAGTAGGTCTGTTCAGTGTCG
Source organism: Pyrausta aurata (assembly GCA_963584085.1). Taxonomy (NCBI): domain Eukaryota; kingdom Metazoa; phylum Arthropoda; class Insecta; order Lepidoptera; family Crambidae; genus Pyrausta; species Pyrausta aurata. The sequence goes on along the minus strand of OY757255.1, from coordinate 4,622,532 downwards.
AGGGAACAACGTCTCGAGTGTAATTACTTTACGGGGTTCTCATAAACATAAAATAGGTAAATATGCTCAGTGATGTGCATAGGAGCGCGCCGCAAAGATTGGGATGGCAATACAGGTACAGATCAAAATAATAGTAGTAAACAATACGCAAGCAATAATCGAGATTGGGGATAATTGATAGAGGTGTGTTTTGTTTGTATTCCTGTCTCATTTAATCATACCTAATTAGTTTATGAAATACAAGTTAGTTTGTGAATCCGATAATTTATTCAATATTTGTCACGTATCCTGGCAAATACGTATGTAAGGCTGCGTTTCCCAAAGCGAAGCTGAGCAGAAACGTAAAGAAAATACCGTGGTACTGCTCACAATATGACGAGCAAAACATGTCATGTATGTGGTAACCTTTGCGCTGCTCCACTTCTGCGGAAACGCGCAGCTTGATTTAACGCCCTTTTCACCGTGGTCCTGCTTAACCCCATCTGAAGGGCCAACAGTTTCTGCTAGTAATTGGATTTTTGCTGGGGAATTCTGCTGGGTATGGGATTTCTTTGAATTCGCGCCTTTACAGTTTTATCACTGCTGGAGTCCTAACAGAGCGAAGCGACCACTTCTTGACCTGTCATCTACACTAGAGTATTCATTGTATCGTTTTATGGTACGATAAAAGAATCTTTTGGATTATTCAAAATTTTCAGTATGTCGAAAATCTGAATTGGCGCGTCGTAACCGCAACGATGTAACGCAATAACCGCGACACGGTCTTCTTTAAGGCCGTCTTATTCCGTCAAATTATCTCATAAGCCCCGCCCCCTTGTTAAAAGTGCGGGGCGCTTCCCCCACTAGCACCCCCGCACAAAACTTTTTCTGTCAACTTTGTCTTACAAATCTCGTGTATAATTAAGCCATCTAGTGTTTATTTAAGGAACAAAATTTTCTTGAATAAGATACTTCATGCGCTTTTGTAAGTAACATACCCACGCCATCTAGCAGAACCCCTAAGAACTTTTACAAAATGGTTTCTTTAGTACACCATACATGCTTTTTAGTCTAAACGTTTATCGAAAGAACAAGGAACGCAAAGAGTGGCATTTCATTCTCACACGACTGGTCAGCACTTTATGCCAGCAACCTGTAACCATTATAAAAACAAGAAAGAATATCCGATAACATTTATTATATTCTTTATTGCACTTATAAGATGTACAGAAAATAGGTACAAGAAGTCACAATGTGAACAAAGGTGGGCTTATCCCTAAAAGATACCTCTTCCAGCCAACCCATAGGTGTAGGAAATGTAATGTAATAACATTTAGGTGGTTTATATTAAGATCCTTTTTGTCGACACAGTTATAGTCTCACTACTATCTTCCATCAGTCTTCCAATTGATGATGACTGAAGACCATTACAGATATGGCACTTCAAATTTAGGGTTCCGTACAAACCAGTAGGTATATAAGTCAAAGTTCACCCATCACGAGAATTTTGTCATGGTTTTTTTTACACACTGAAATTCATAACATTTCAAATCATCATCATCATTCTCTTGCCCTGTTCCCAGTTTATCTAGGGTCTGCGCAGTATGTTTCACGCTTCCGTTTAACATTACAAATATGGAAAGCTAAATTAAAGACAAAGGTTTCTTTATCGTTTCAGTAATCCTTTAATAATATCAAAGTTTTTTATTTACTAGTCGTCTCCCGCGACGTCGCCCGCGTATATTTTGGATGTCCCGTGAAATGGTTCAAGTAAATTAATCACCCACACCACGCTTAAAATACTCGCTTAATATCAGCCTGAACTATAAAAATGACTTGACTATCATGTGTTAGAAAGTAAGAAAATAGTAAGGCAAAAGTAGTTAGTAGTAATCTCTCATTTAGATGCAATACTTTTTTCGGCGAAGTTCACTATCAAATATACTGAGCATTGAACTTGGCTATCATTTTTCACATTGATGTTTTTGTTGGGATATCATAACTTTTTATAGAAATATTTATTTGCTTATTCATAAATCATTAATACATATTTTGTGCAAGCTTCCATCCACTTAATTATAACGGTTTCAGACCCTACAATTAAAAAACTTTCTTTTGTTTTCAGATTTTTTCCTTCGCTTACACATTATTACCTAGCTAGATGCCATATTTCAACTGTCTAGGTTTGTTAATTAGAGCACCGCACCCACACAATTACTTTGATAAACCATATATGGTTTTGCCATGTTTGACTTTTTGTAGTCTAGCTTATAGACCTTTTTTACTATAAAACTGTAATTTGGCATGGGTTTCTTTATATCCTAATCACACCGCCTAAAATATGTATTTTAAAATATTTTTGAGACACCTCCCTACAAGGAATGAATTATGATGAGCATGAGTTCCTACACCGAAAGGGCAACACCAGGGTTTATCTCATGAATCGTGATAGTAAGACAGTTGAAATTTTCAGGAAGGATGTATTCATGTTGCCGTTGAAAAAACAAAAACTTAAAAAACAGTTTTTTTTCAGGTTGCTCTCATACAACTTATCTACTCTGATAATGATAATAATGAGGGGCTGCCCCATTATTAGGACTTCATATCTTTTGTATGGGACTCCCTGACAACAGATATGATGTTTATGCCATTTTCATAGATAATGGTACGGAACCCTTCGTGACCCCGAAGCGCCATTTGGCGCTAACTACAAGATTAATAGAATTATTATGTGTCACAAACACCAAAGTTGTTTTGGATATTCAGTAACAGCAATTTGAGGAACGGTTATAAAAATAAAATTAAGACAGTCTCCACACATTTTCGACAGAACAAAATTGAAAAAATTATTCAGATTTGACATTTCTGAATGCAAATATAATTGGATTATACTGAGTAATCTCCATGTTCGTCGCTCAAGTCCATGTCACCAAATAAGAGATAGATAGTCAATGCATTATTACTACACGATTCAGAAAATGTGTACGTACGTACGTAAATAACATGGAAACCTGAGTTCCATACACGAAGAGAGCTAGACCGACCTTAACTTAACCTCCAATGTTTGTATTTTGTCACAGGAGTCTAGATGTAAATAAATAAATAAAATTAATATAGACCTATCACCTAATAATTTTCTCCCTCCCTCAAATTCATATAATATTTTCTCGTCTCCAATATACTAGAGTCACCAGGGCACAGCTTTAGCATTTGAGATTACTGCTAAACCTACAGTTATGGTTTAGCTCTGATTTTTCCAAATAGAGAAAATGTTCAAAACTACAATAATTTGACATGAGTGTTTTATGCTTTTTGTTTATACTGTTACTATAGAAACGGATTCATCTCTACGATTGGTACAAAAATATAGTTCATTTATTCACAACAATTATATATGTCGCTACAGCCTTTCTCTTTTTATTTTGCTTAACACGTAGAGGTTGGAGGTTCCATCCTCATGGCATTGAGGAGATTTATCCGCATGGTGATGATGTTTTTGATACTAATTTTCTTTTTGAAATTTATTTTCATTGTTATGTATTTTTTTTAATAGGATTTGCTACTTTAAAAAAAAAACTAAAAATTTAATTAGTTTTAATTTTTAATTTTTTTTATTTTAAATGTTAAAATGTCCAAAAATTAAAATAAATACTTATTTCGTTTTCTAAAAAAATATTGTGACTATGTAGAAAAATATTCATGATACCCCCGATTTGAACTCGCGACCTTTGATTAGTATAAGACTGGTGCTGATCCAACTGAGCGTGACGCGGCGCGGCGAAATTAGCTATTATTAGTTCTTAGGTGTTTTACGTAATTAAGTACGCAAATAAAATTGCAAAAATTGACATAGGTCCAGCGTTCGCAGTGGCGTCAAGGGGAATGAGGAAATGGTATCTCGTGCTTGTCATTTGAATAAAAAGATAGCGCTATTTCTGCTTGCATGTATAGAACAGAGATGACACGACGATCAACTGTTGCGTCAAAGTCGTTGCGCGAATCACCATCGTCACAAGTGTGAGAATCACTAAATCAGTGTTTTATGAATGAAAATGTTAATAAAACTGGAAAAAAACGATTGGACGCCCTAAACATCTTTGGTGTCTAAAGTAATCTTAAAAAGACAATTGGAAGAATTTGCTGCTTGTAAGAAAGAATACAGACTAATGAAAAAAATGGACCTTTCTTTGCCTGAACATAACACCGATAAAAACTAAAAAAAAATCATTTGATTCATAGCTGAGATCTCACTTATGTGGTCAAAATGTATATTCTTATAATCCTCTGTTCCTCACATCTGTGTAGCTTGAGCAAATCAAGATCAAAAAAGTCGAAATAGGTCAAATAAAGTGTTTTTAGATATTTCGTTATTCTGATCTAAATAACAAACATTTTGAAATCATTTTAACATGTATATGTGTAGAATGGAATTACCTACTAAAATATGTGATTTTCATAAATATAAGTCCAATAATTTGAAAACTACATAGAAAATACGAAAAAAAGGGGCCCACTTCTGAGGCAATTATTATCGAGCAAAGTAATTACAATCGTGTTTCCAACCACAATCCAGCTTTCTAGTAATCTTCTTCTATAACATATATAGATTCGAGATTTAAATAATTAGTGTTTCCATGTTTAAACTCAATCGAAACATCGTAAAAATGGAATATCTGGCCCTTAAGTGTCCACTCCATATTTAAAAATGGGGAAAATTCCAAAAAGAAAAATTCGAAATGCAATAAACTTTTTTGTGGCCAGCCTTCTAAATTTAAAAGTTTTTATTGTGTGACAGAACTTATGACCTGACTAATATCCTTTATTTCAGGTCAAGCCCGGCTAGCCAGAACGTGGGCCACGCACTGCCGCGCGAGCTTGCGGCACATCCTGGAGACGCTGCAGCAGCTGATCACGCTGCGCGTCATCTCCACCAACTACACCAGCCACTTCCAGGTGCAGGACGACGAGTCCGTCACCATGGCGACCAAGCTGATGAAGGTAACTTACTCCGTGGGCCACGCACTGCCGCGCGAGTTGCGACACATCTTAAACCCTAACACACACTGCGACTTTAAGCATTGATGCAGTCGCGAAACGCGAACGTTTTCGACACGCGCGACAGCATCGCGTTGGCGACTCACGCAGTGAACACTGAACAGTAGGTCTACTACGAAAAACGAAATCCGTCAATACGATAATCGTTCGGATCCGCAAAACGATTATCGTATTGACGGATTTAGTTTTTCGTAGTAGGCCTTCAAACTTTGGCATCGATACTGTCGCGCGTTAGTATCGATGCAGTCGCGCGAGGTAGAATATCTACGATTGCATCGATGCGCCATCGCTGCTAAAAGTCGCAGTGTGTAAAGGGTCTTAGAGGCGCTTCAGAAGCTGATCACGCTGCGCGTTATCTCCACAAACTTCCTGGTCATTCCTATTTTTGATGTCAGTTTATTGATATAGAAAAATATTGCTTATATAACTTTTTATATTACCCCCGAAATCGTTTCATTTGTGTGAAATAGTGTATAATACACTCCTATATGTAAAAAAAAATACATACCCAGCGAGACAGGCCTGTTTCTGACATTTCATGACGGTTTGTCAACGTATGAGTGAAAGAAACAACGCTCTACAAACAGAAAACTCACTTTTATCTTATCTGTTACAGATATTATACTACGCGAATATGCTTGCGGGAGTGATGGAGCCAAACACATTGCGAGAGGAGCCCATAGTAATAGCAAGTCAATTAGACCCTTTAGGAGACGTTTTAGATCACATTTATCAATTTTCATCACTCAAAAACTCGAAGCACTCGCAGCCTGATGATCCTTTAGGTGAGATACATATACTTCAAGGGCCGTACCTCGCCGAGTATGTAAGTGGCCTCAATTCCACTAATTGAGTCGTCACGGAGTTGTGTAGGAGTTGTACTACGAGAGTACAATTTGATATACGTCGCTATTCAGACAGCGGCGTGTCACCTTTCAAAGCTGCTGACTTTAAGCACACGATGTGTTACAATAGCACTCTGAATGGCTACTGTAGTCCAACAGTAGATGCCAAAAATACGCGAATCGGGACGTATCTAAAGCAGATTGGCTACGTTTTTAGCTACCATATATTTTAATATTATCTGCTTGGATAGCCGGCGAGTCGCTTTATCTCGGTGAGGTACGCTCCCTACTTTATTTTGCAGTAATTTGATTAAATTACGAAACTATTAAATTAATAATTGTAGCTTGTCTTTGCATTCGTATTAACTTTTTGGTCTGTTATTGTCCAAACTAATACTATTGTTTATGAAGTCTAATGAAGTATTTTTCTCTTTTTCAGCTATTGAATTAGATTTAAATGTATTAGATGCTAGAAAACCTTATTTGCCATTTGAGGAATTTTACAACGAACCTCTAAGTGATACTATAGAAATGGAAGTAGATTTTGCTAATTATAAAACTGAATTAAATAGCGGTAAGTATTTTAATTTATTTATTCGTTACTTTACTTAAATTATAGCTGAGCAATATGTTGCAATATCAACAACTCAACTTGTTTCGTATTCTTATATTTTTGCACTCTGCCTAAATATCTGCCTTTCTGACAAGGGCATTCATTTAAAAATAGAAGTCAAACTATGTGTGTTATATACGGATACTAGTGGACCCGACTAGCTTCGTTTCCCTACGTTCTATTTGTGGAAAAGATGAAGCCATCAAAATAAAAATCATGTAAATCGGTCTACTCGTTTTCGAGTTATAACCGGTGCACTTCTTTATTTTATGTACATATAAGATACGTTCACCGTTAATTCAATCGTATATTTGTAATAACATATTTTCTCACCCCGATCTCAATTTTCCAGGCAAGAAGTTCACGTTCCTAAAGTACCCGTTCATCCTGACCGCCGCGAGCAAGTCCCTGGGGCTGTACTACGAGAACCGCATCCGCATGCTGTCGGAGCGGCGCGTGTCCATGCTGCACGCCGTGGTGGGCGCCGCGCCGCCCATGCCCTTCCTGCGGCTCAAAGTGCGCCGCGACCACATCATCGACGACGCGCTCGTCGAGGTGAGTGACGTCATCAGCCGCGACCACATCATCGACGACGCGCTCGTCGAGGTGAGTGACGTCATCAGCCGCGACCACATCATCGACGACGCGCTCGTCGAGGTGAGTGACGTCATCAGCCGCGACCACATCATCGACGACGCGCTCGTCGAGGTGAGTGACGTCATCAGCCGCGACCACATCATCGACGACGCGCTCGTCGAGGTGAGTGACGTCATCAGCCGCGACCACATCATCGACGACGCGCTCGTCGAGGTGAGTGACGTCATCAGCCGCGACCACATCATCGTCGACGCGCTCGTCGAGGTGAGTGACGTCATCAGCCGCGACCACATCATCGACGACGCGCTCGTCGAGGTGAGTGACGTCATCAGCCGCGACCACATCATCGACGACGCGCTCGTCGAGGTGAGTGACGTCATCAGCCGCGACCACATCATCGACGACGCGCTCGTCGAGGTGAGTGACGTCATCAGCCGCGACCACATCATCGACGACGCGCTCGTCGAGGTGAGTGACGTCATCAGCCGCGACCACATCATCGACGACGCGCTCGTCGAGGTGAGTGACGTCATCAGCCGCGACCACATCATCGACGACGCGCTCGTCGAGGTGAGTGACGTCATCAGCCGCGACCACATCATCGACGACGCGCTCGTCGAGGTGAGTGACGTCATCAGCCGCGACCACATCATCGACGACGCGCTCGTCAAGGTGAATGTGCGTAAGTGCGTAAAGTTACGCGCGTTAGTCTTTTTCGTGTCGACACAGTTCATTTTTGCTCTTTTCTCACCGCGCAGTGACAGATCCATTTTTACGTTGACGAGGTACAGGTACACCGCTTCATTTAGACCTCGCCTGCGGGGCGGCGGGGCGCGAGGGGAGGCGAGGTGAGGCGCCGCCCGCACTCCTCACGCCCCCGCTATCGCCTCCCCCCGCGCCCCGCCGCCCCGCAGGCGAAGTCGCAATGACGCGGTTTACCTATATAGTACGGTCCACATTTTTTTATTACCACTATCACCTAAACAGTAATTGTCTAATTCCAGCTGGAGATGGTGGCCATGGAGCGCGTGCTGGACCTCAAGAAGCAGCTGGTGGTGGAGTTCGAGGGCGAGCAGGGCGTGGACGAGGGCGGCGTCAGCAAGGAGTTCTTCCAGCTCATCGTCGAGGAGATCTTCAACCCCGACTACGGCATGTTCACGCAGCAGCTGGACTCGCGCACCGTGTGGTGAGTGTACGGGGGCCATGGGAAGGGGGGGGGGGGGAGCCAACGCCTTAGAGAAAATGCCGAAATGCCGAAAAACAATTCACGCGTATGAAGTCCCGGTGGACCGATGGTTCTCTTATAAAGAAAAAAAAATAAAAAAAAAATAAAATTAAACATTTTTTAAATGTTATAAAACGTTCTTACGTATTTCGTTTACGCCAATAGTAAAAATGATGCTTGTGCAGTTTAAAAATAATATATTACTTTTCTAGTAACTAACCATACCTACTTAAAACCATATCCAAGTAGAGCATCTTTCCCTTTGAGTGTATTTTTAGGGTTCCGTAGCCGAATGGCAAAAAACGGAACCCTTATAGTTTCGTCAAGTCTGTCTGTCTGTCTGTCTGTCTGTCTGTCTGTCTGTCTGTCTGTCTGTCCGTCCGTATGTCACAGCCACTTTATTCTGAAACTATAAGCATCACATAGCTGAAACTTGGTAGGTAGGTGTATTTTGTTCACCGCTTTCCGATTCGGATACAAAAAGTAAGAAAAATAATATTTAAGGGGGGGGCTCCCATACATGAAACTAAAACCTAAAAAATTTTTTTTACTCAAACCTATGCGTGTGGGGTGTCTATGGATAGGTCTTTGAAAATGATGTTGAGGTTTCTAAAATCATTTTTTCTTAAAGTGTAAGGTTTGAGATATAGACGCTTCCAAAGTGGTAAAATGGGCGTCCCCCCCCCTCTAACTTTTGAACTAAGAAAGTGAAAATTTTGAAAAAAATATATGATGTAGATCTCAACAAAAACTTGCAACGAAAATTGGTTTGAAGGAGATCGAACCAGTAGTTTTTGAGATATTGCACATTTTTATCAACCGCAAATATAACTTTGTCTTTCATACAAACACTATGAAAAACAAAGTTATTTTTGCTGTCGCAATATATTGTGATGTTTTCGTTAAGTGAAAGTAAGTGGACCCTGAATTCAGTTAAGGGTGGCACGGAACCCTCAGTGCGCGGGTCCGACACGCACTTAACCGGTTTTTGAAGTGTGCTTGTCATTCATTAGTCATTAAGATGTTCCAAATTCAATTCAAAAGCTTGCACACATGTACTATGAACGATTTGGACGAGTGGTGGGGCGCGCCTTCGTGGATGGCACTATCTATATATTATGTCATGTGAATTACTCATATCATATGAATATTTCCAGGTTCAACCCGACCTCGTTCGAGACGGACGCGCAGTTCACGCTGATCGGCATCGTCTTAGGACTCGCGATCTACAACAACGTGATACTGGCCGTCGACTTCCCCATGGTTGTGTACAGGAAGCTCATGGGCAAGAAGGGCTCTTATGAGGACTTGGCGGATTGGAATCCTGTGAGTATTTTTACTTAGTCTTTTTTTATTACATACAAATTTTCTTACTGGAGATGAATCCCTCAAATAGATACGGCCTGTTTCACAATGTCTGAACAAGTTCCTATTAGCGTTATTTGTCCACTACTTCATACGAAATGACGTACCATACCATATTTGATTTATTTGTTGGCTAGTGCTTATTTATCGATAGCATTGAAAGAAGTTATAATCATAAACACACTCAGACACTCCGCCAATACAAAATATGTAGGCGCATTATCGGCGTAACTTCTCATTACAAGCTTTTTTGTGGATACGGCCTTAGACCGCCTAGAAATATAAGACATGTGGCACAAAGTAACAGATGCAGGTTGTAAATAAACTCTGCTTCGTAAATTATTACATCATATTCAAACTCGTTGCAAATACCGATCTGCCGTTGCTTTTAAGCGCTGACGCGGCCGATTTCATTTTTTATTTATTTACGGACTTTATTGCACAAATCATAGTGTACAAACTTGGACTTAATGCTAAAAGCATTCTCTGCCATTCAAACCTTTAGGTCATGCAGAGAGATGGCAATGGGTGCAACGAAAAGAAACTAACAGAGAAAATCAATAAAAAAGCAATTAACTAATATTTATAGTAACAAATAAACTTACTTCAATTAAGTAGGGATTAAAGCATTGTCCCCTGAAAAATAAGGACATAGTATATCAGCGTTGTACGGAGCTTATTGGCACTTATTAACAACATGATGTTTTTCTACAGCATTACCCCCTTATTCATAATAACTCAAACGCTCTTTAAAACCTATTTCAGCTATTACACTGTTTTGTCTTATTCTTTCTTGGCGCTGTCATCATTTGACAGAAAGTGACGAAACAGTGTAATAGCTAAAATAGGTTTAAAAGACCGTTTGAGTTATAATGAATAAGGAGGTTAGTCAATAGCATGTTGATTTTATTTCAGATATTATACAGAGGCCTAAAAGACATGCTTGAATACACGGGCGATGATTTAGAGGAAGTGTACTACCAAACGTTCAGGATATGTTATAACGACGTCTTCGGCAACAATATATTCCATGACCTGAAGAATGATGGAGACAGTATATTTGTAACGCAAGATAATAAAAAGGTATGAATTCGGATTTTATAACCTACAGAAACTTTACTATACGTTATTATTTCATAGAGATCCCTGTAGCCATGTGTGTCGCAGTCATCTTGTCAAAATCAGCAAGTCAATAGAACGCCTAGGCAGTTCTCGAAATGCCGGCATCCAATAAAAAAAAAAAAATTTTTGCATCTTTTAAAATAAATAAATAATAAATATGCGCAATAAATAAATAATAAATAAGTACCAGACAACGATTATGACGGGGGCGTCTCCCATAAATACTTAAATACATATAACATCCATGACTTAGGTACAAATGTTCATGCTCATCACACAAACATTTGCCCCTTGCGGGATTCGAACCCGCGACGGCCGGCGTAATAGTCAGGAGCGCTAACCAATACACCAAACGCGTCGTCAAATTAAATGGCTGAACGTCAACTAGCCAAGTCATTGAACGCAACGTTTAGCTAGATGGCTGATTTTACATAAAATGGCACACGAACGAAAAACATGGGTATCATTCGCCATTCTTGGCATTGATGCCATATTTGTTTTGATACTTGATAGCGCTGCGGTGGAAAAATACTCAACTAGATGTGAATAATTTGGCTAAATCATAGTTATTCCATATCTTCAAAGGGCTAACGGCATAAAACACTATTGAAATTCCCTTATGAGTGCTAGTGCTACTGTTTTTAGGGCTTTTCAGCATGGATAGTTTGTTATCGAATACATTTTATTATTTCAGGAATTCGTAGATTTATACTCAGATTTCTTACTAAATAAGTCGGTGGAGACGCAGTTCAAAGCGTTCAGACGGGGGTTCGTGATGGTCACAGATGAAAGTCCATTATCGGCGCTGTTCAGGCCAGAGGAAGTGGAAACTTTAGTTTGCGGGAGCAAGGTAAGAGAATATAAGATGTTCAACGTACTTATTCTGATATTTTCGTGTAGAAAACATAAAAACTTTTTATTCTCACGCTAGGCTGCGTTTCATAGAAGCCGAGCTGAATAGAAATGTGTAAAAATTAAGACAAGCAGAACCACATTATGTCATGTCATATAATTGAGACCTCGCCTTCCCGCGCGCCGGGCGAGGCGAGGTCTGTTCACGCGCTTTGCTCTGCTCCGCTTCTGTGTAAACGCACAACTTACATGTACCTATTAGTTTTGTTTCCGCAATAATATCGTGTTTGTGGTGGTCAGAAGCCAATATCGAGTAGAGTAGTTACCTTTGTTATTGCCACATAATGAAGGCTGACGCGTATGAATTCGCCGCTAGGGGTGCTTGTGTAGCGTGAGGTCTCCGAAATGTCAAATGTCACTGTTTGTGGGTTAGATGTGCGGGTTTATTTCTATTTAGATTAGTGTTTCGAATATTTAGCAATAATTTACAATAATTACAACAATAAACTAGTTACGGATCAATGAATGAGAGTGCTTTAAAAGGGGGACTAAGAAAATAACTGCATTACCACAAATAATTAAACAAGGTTACGAACACTGTTTCAATATAATATGGCTAGTATAAAATCAACGCCAATCAAGTCAAATGACACAAGGATGACATACATTTTATTTTGGCCGCATAACATTTAAACAGTTGTTAAAACCTTGTTTATTTATTTGTGGTAAGGCCGTAAATGTTAATTCTTTAATAACTTGTGTAGTTACTCCTCTTTTCCTAACTAAGCTGGACTGCGGCATGCCCGATTTTGTAATATTAAAATTTAATGGCAAACTTTATTATCTCTCCATTATGACAATTTACACCATAAAAACTATATTCTGTACCTCACGCGACAGTGGCCAACTAGGGAGCAAGAAAATCCTCATTTTACGAAATCTGTAACGTGACACTTGACAACCGATTTCCAGAACTTCGACTTCAACGAGCTGGAAAAGTCAACGGAATACGACGGCGGGTACACGGCCGATTCCAAAACCATCAAAGACTTCTGGAGCATCGTCCACAGCCTGTCGCTCGACGACAAACGAAAGCTTCTCGAATTCACAACCGGCTCGGACAGGGTGCCTGTTGGAGGCCTGAGCTATCTCAAACTGGTTATAGCCAGAAACGGCCCCGACTGTGATCGCCTGCCCACCGCTCATACCTGCTTCAACGTCCTACTGCTACCGGAATACGACTCGAAAGAAAAACTCCAAGACAGACTCATGAAGGCCATCAGCTACTCGAAAGGGTTCGGAATGCTCTAAACGCGATGATTACTATTGTTGTAAAGCCATGATATTATGGTGTCCTTGTAAACATTACTGAATAAAAGTTTGTTTTATTTATACAATTAATTTGACTTTTCTTTGCTTTTGAAATGAAACGATTTAATTATTTTTTTTGTAGTTTATTCAGAGTTTTTAATATAAATAGAAATAGAAATTAAAACTAAAATATTGAAAGATATAAATCTTTAAAAGCGACACAAAAATATGTTATTAGGAACTCTGTACATACCGCTAATTATTCACCTAAATATTTCACAACAAAATATTCCAAATGGATTCCTTAATATCGCTAGTAGGTAAATACCGTTAGAATAGTTTGATACGGGATTGCTACCATGCGTCTTGTAGCCATTATGTAATCACATTTATTTAATATAAGGAAAATAATATTAAATACCGCTTAGCAAACGGAAACTTGTTGCAAAAACGTCAATCGAAAAAGTTTTGAAAGAAATAACGATCATCGTATCCGTATTTGGAAACGTTTCCGGTTGTAAACAGTTTTTTGATGAATAAATTGGCTAAATAAAATCGTTAGATTTAGCGTAAGCATGGTTTCAGATCAGCGCTTACGTGCTACATTTCACGCTTAAAAAAATATTTGCATTTCGTGGTCAGTAGTCACTCACAAAGAACTCTGATAAAGCTTAATGCGTTAAAGCGTGCAGATCTCGTACGATTTGCACTTATTCAAGCATGTAAAACGCTAGTCTGAAACGGCCTTCGCAAAAATCAAACTTTGGTAAACTATCCACAGTGATAATGTTAGGCTTCACAAATGTTTCAATGGAGAACACAGGGGTGGGCTAGGCGTCTAGACGACTATCTTGTGGTGCTGAACAGTCTTGGTGAGGCGCAGGTCGTGGACCACGAGCGGGAAGGGGCGGCGGCAGGCGGGGGAGGGCGCCCGGGCCGGCTGCGACGCGTCGGCTGAGGCCCGGCGCTGTTGGCGGTGTCTGCAAGAAAATCAGGACGTGTGATTCTTTTCGTGCATTGATATAGTTTATCCGCTCAAAGAATGCTATATGACGTTTTTAATATTGAGACAAAATGTATGAAATTAAAACTTCCTGACGTTGTTTTTCCTATACTTATTCTGTCAAATTATAAAATGTCAAAATAGTATTCCGAGCGGCTAAATTATAGGTATTTCACAATGCAAATGTGACCGTAGATATTTGTTTAAACTGACGTTTGTGTAAAGTCTCCTCGTCTAACCGCTCACATACCTTCCTCAGGCGGTATCCGCGCGCACTGGGCACATGCGAAGTTTTTCATCTGTGTAGTCGGTAAACAAGGCCGACCGGCAGACAACATTGATTTAAGTGTTAGTATACTTATAAACAATACTCGGTAAGTTGCTTTCATATCATCTAGCTAGACTCAATTCTATTCTATCTATAATAAATAATATTTAAAGCTGATTTTCTATCAGTGCGGTCAATATCTTTATTTTTAGTGGACTATAACAAAAAAGTTTTTTTATTTAGATATCATACATCCCACACCGCTACATGACTATTTGTGGAACAGTATTGCAGCCAGACCTACTAATACTTTCTTAGTAGCATATTCACATGCGATATTATTTATTAGCCTCACCTATGTCCAAACTGAGAGTTGTAGACAGCATCGGGGACGGGGCACGGGCCGGCGCCGCGCGTGGTCATAGACGCGCTGCGGCGAGAGAGGTTTCCGCTTCGTCAGCTGCACTGGTGCGCTGTTATACAGAAGTACGTGTTATAGTGCTCTAAGCGTGCCGTGATATCTACTTATTTCAATAGTACTTCTAACTGTAAAGATGGCGTGATAATTTGGAGCCTGTAGACGGGCTGCTGCGGCGAGGAAGGTTGTCGTTGTCGCTTCGTCACCTGCACTGGTGCACTACTAACTGAGATA